>OU343216.1:85467769-85479778 GCA_910596185.1 Chrysanthemum makinoi
GATCTTTTATTAGAAGAGAATGAGAGTATATAAGAGAATTAGTAAGAAGAGGGGTGAGTTAGAATGAAGAAATGGCTCTCTATTTATAGGCAAAACTTGCCACTGTTCCCTGTATCCCACAGATCCTTCCCTTAAGGGATCCATCTAGTGTAAACCTAGGGATCCGTGGGACGCTCCTCTTTGCCCATGGGTTTTTTGGTTATGGATCATGGGTCATGGGTTGGTCCATGGGTATTTCTTTAGATACAATGTATCTAATGAGTACAGTGTATCTAGTCAAGTGGGTATGGGTCAATACCGTGGGTTATGGATATGATCCATGGGTTGTGATTTTTACCCATCCTAATAAACTATTACAACAATTTGTATTAAGTGACTATATCTAAATGCTTTACAAAAATAACATGTATCCTTATAATTTTACTTATGATAACATTATATTTGTTATCAACAAAACACAAAGAGATCGCAAAATATTAATAAATATTTTTACAGTTTATTTCTATTAACAATCTCCCTCTTTTTGTTGATGACAAAATACAATGTTATGATGAGTAAAACTTAAGAATAGATGTATGTTTTGAAAGCCCCTAAGTTTTACTTCTTCTCCCCCTTTTTTTCGAAACAAAAAGTTAACCCATCGAAGAAATAAAATGTGGAAAAGAATAGTCCACGTATCGCTTACTCCCCCTTGACGGTAGCTCCCCTTAGTTTGGGGCGTCATGTGAAGAAAAAAAAAAAAAAAAAACCCTACAAAGAAAATGTTAGTAGTAACATGCATAAGTAATCTTGTGATTAAGATTAACGAGAATCAAGATTGGGAGCCAAGGTATGTAACCAAGGCCTTGTAATAAAACAACAAACTGTAGTGGTATTTATGCCACATACAAGCATGTAAAAGTAAGAACAAGACTTGTTCTTGAAAATGAATCAAAAGAAAAATACTAAAAATAGAAAATAGTAATAATGATTCCTTCCATGCTTGCATAATGTTATGGATAGAGGTTTTGATGAGTAATGGTATTGATGCGATCAAGAATGAGGTTGAGTATGAATCGCATTTCTTCCCTAACTTCTATTGCAATATCCCTACTAGATTGGCAATGTCCATAATGTAAGTGATGTGGGTAATGAGTGCGGAAGTTTTCTGGGTTGTTTTGATTTGTGAGTTGTGGAAGATGTGGTGGAAAAATAGGAAAATACGGATCAAAGTCCGGAATGTTTGTAAGTGGTGGTGGAAAAGAACCTAGATGTTCTTGTAGCTCAATGGGAGCTAAGGGTGGTGAGGTTTCAAGATCTTGAAACTTGTGTTGGGAAAAGTAGGAGGTGTCAAAAAGGCTATTTTATTTTGTTTTGGTTGTTGAGATCTTGTTGGAGTCTTAAGGAGTTCCAAAAGAAGGACTTTAGGTGGTGAGTTGATGGGTGATGAAGTTGGTGTACTTGTTGGTGATGAAGGAGGTGCTATAATGGAAGCATCTTGTGGTGAATTATTTGTTGGTGATGAGCCATCTGATGATGGTTTTGCTAAGCAACAAGGCCGGATGCTAATCCGTGCGGATATCCTAGAGTTTGATTGTGGTATTTTGGAAGGTGGGAGGACAAAAGTTTGGGTTTCATGAAAATGATTGTTTGTACTAGGTGATTCATCTTTGAATGACATGGTGTAGTGTGTTTGTGAAGATGGGATGAGTATGCAAGTATTTTGGGAGTCCTATATATAGAAAAACAATGCATTGTAATGAATACTTGACCCAAAATGTGGATTAAAATCTAATGATTTGATATGAATTTATGGCATGTGATCATGAGAACACAAGCATTAAAGAACATACTCCAAAAAATGAAAAACAATATTGGAGTTTTCATCCAAAGTGAGAAAAATAGAAGATAAAACTAGCTTCTGTCTCACGGATCCCACGGATCCTTCTCTTGAGGGATCCGTCCAGCATTAAGGCTAGGATCCGTGGGACTGGTGGTTCGTGCAGACAAAAATTTTCCTTTTGGAAACATTTTTGCCTAGTGTGTGCCTATATACAAACTATTTGGAGTTGCTTATCTCGATCCTAAAAAGAAAAGAAAAATAAACTAGAAGTGAAAAAGCATACTATTATGAGATAACCGAAAGTGCTCCTAATTCATTGTTGCTTAAATAAATAAAAATTCGAAAACACATATTAGTTATGTGTTCCTTAGCATTCAAAAGACATGAGATGCAATGAAAACGGGTTTTTACTTTGTATTAATAATGAAAAAAGCGATTTGTCCTAGACGTGAGAAATTGCTTTTGTGAAATTGATACTGGGAAGAGGTATCATTTTAAGAAAACGTTTCAAAAAGAGGTTTCTATGTGCGAATAAAATCGTTTTATCCTTTGAAAAGAAGATGTGTATGTAATTATATGTTTGCAACTTTTGTACTTATTTTGAAAGAAAATAAGAGAAACTATAAGTTATAAGTGAAAAACATATCTTGGGTTTTGAAAATTCCCGTATTGCTTGTGAGTTGTGCGTGAAATAGAGATCCTACACTCAGAAAGAAGAAGGCTAGTGTTTACATACCTTGTGAGTAAAAAAAATAAATTACGACGATTGTTCTATGAGACCAAGACCAAGATGAAGTAGGTTGAATTGTTCCCGCTTCAACGGTTTGGTGAGGACGTCGGCTATGTTGTCTTCGGAGGCTACCTTCTCAATAGAGATGTTCCCCTTTTGAACATTGCCTCTTAAGAAGTGATGACGAATCTCTATATGCTTTGTGAGATAATGTAATACCGGATTCTTGTTTAAATCGATGGCACCTTTGTTGTCACATAGAATGGCTATGTCACTTAGATGAATGTCGTAGTCAACTAACGCTTGTTTCATCCATAGTGCTTGTTGGCATGCTTTGCCGGCGAGACGATTCGGCTTCGGTTGTTGCTATTGCTAATGCCGTTTGTTTCTTAGAAAACCAAGATGTTAAACAACATCCCATAAAAGTACATACCCACTTGTACTTTTTTGGTCAACATAATCACCTGCATGGTCAATCTCATATACAATTGTTTCAACTCCCGTGCCCTTAGGATACCATAATCCTAATTGTGTTGTACCCTTAATGAATCTAAATATCCTTTTTACAGCTTCTAGGTGTGATGTTTTAGGGTCTTCTTGAAACCTAGCACATAGACAAACACTAAACATGATATCCGGCCTACTAGCCGTGAGGTAGAGAAGACTACCAATCATGCCACGATATTTTGTATTATCAACGGATTCGCCGTCTTCATCTTTTGTGAGTTTGGTGTCAGATGACATTGGTGTCCTAATTGGTTTTGACTCTTCTAAGCCGAATTTCTTTAACATCTCTTTTATGTATTTAGATTGATTAAAGAAGATACCATCTTCTACTTGTTTGATTTATAGACCAAGAAAGAAACTAAGTTCTCCCATCACACTCATCTCGAACTCGTCATGCATGATTTTAGAGAAATAATCACACATGTCTTGACAAGTGGATCCGAATATAATATCATCTACATATATTTGAACTATGATTATATGTGACTCTCTTTCTTAGTAAAAAGTGTGTTGTCAACTAACCCCATGGTATAGTTGTGTTTAATTAAGAATCTCTTGAGTCCATCATACCAAGCTTTTGGAGCTTGTTCAAGACCGTAAAGGGCTTTCTTTAACTTATACACATGTTTAGGTTTTTCAAAATCGATGAAGCCCAGAGGTTGAGCTACATATACTTTTTCATTAATAAAACCATTTAGAAAAGCACTTTTGACATCCATTTGATAAAGCTTTAGATCATTAGCACAAGCATAAGCAAGAAGTATTCTTATAGACTCTAATCTAGCCACGGGGCATAGGTCTCATCAAAGTCTATTCCTTCTTGTTGGTTATACCCTTCGGCAACGAGTCTAGCCTTGTTTCTAGATACTATTCCGTTTGCATCTAACTTGTTTTTATAAACCCATTTGGTTCATATTATGGTTTGATTACTAGGTGGAGGGACAAGTGTCCAAACATCATTAGAAACAAATTGATTTAACTCTTCTTGCATAGCCATTACCCAACTTTCATCTTTTATGGCTTCTCGTGTATTCTTAGGTTCTATGGTTGAAACAAAACAAAATAGGCTACTTTGGTTTTGAACTTGAGACCTTAAGGTTCTTTCGTTTAACTTTCCTATGGACTCTTTAATATTTATGAGTTAATTATTTGAAGATTCTTCTTCTTCTTCATTTATCTTTTTCTTTATTACAATAGCTTCACTTTCTACAATCTCGTCATCGACAAGAGGTAGAGAGGTTGGACTTTCATCAAATTTTAAATTTAATGACTCTTCTACCTTCATTGTTTCTTTTTTAGTATGACGTAAGCTTTGCTATTGGGAGTAACCTAGAAAGATACCTTCGGTTGATTTAGGATCAAATTTTGTAAGGTAATCTTTAGTGTTAAGAAAACATTTACTACCAAAGACTCTAAAGTGATCTAACATAGGCTTTTTGCCTCTAAGTAACTCGTATGGAGTTTTACCTAAAATTGGTCTTATTAGGACTCGATTAAGTATGTACGTTGAAGTATCAACGGCATTGCACCAAAACTTTTGAGGTATGGATTGCTCATTTAGCATGGTGTGACTTATTTCTTGTAGGGTTCTATTCTTTCTTTCAACTACCCCATTCGATTGTGGAGTGCACGGAGCTTAGAGGTTGTGAGTAATACCATTAGAGTCACAAAAAGCTCCAAATTGCACTTCATTATTGAATTCCCTATCATGATCCGTTCTAATAGACACTATAGGACTTCCTAGTTGTCTTTGGATTTTCTTGCTTAATATTTCAAAATAATCAAACGTTTCCGTTTTGTTCTTTAAGAATTTTGTCCATGTGTACCTAGAGTAATCATCCACTATGACCAAAGTGTAGTAGTTGCCTCCATAACTTTGGATAGCAGATGGACCAAATAAATCCATGTGAAGTAATTCTAGACACTTAGTTGTAGACACCATGTTTTTAGCTTTATGACTAGAATGAACTTGTTTTCCTATATTATAAGCATCACAAAAGTGATGTTCATATTTTAACTTAGGTAGATCTCTTACTAGATCTTTGGATGATAGTGATTGAAGAAGTCGCATATTGGCATGACCCAATCTTTGATGCCATAAGGTCGAAGTATCATCCATAGAGGTAAGACAAAGTTTGTCTTTAGGTTCATTACCGATTTTAATGACATAGACTCCATGTTTCCTAATTCCTCTTCCTATGGTTATGCCATTTTAATATCTTACTACCGGTTTCGGTAAAAAGTACATTGCACTTTTTATCACATATTTTCCTATACTTAAGAGGTTAAAGTTTAGGTTTTCTACGTGACACACATCGTTAATGGTTAGATATTTGTTAGAAATCGTACCTTTACCGATGATTTTACTTTTGCTATTTCCAAACACCACATTTCCTCCATTGAAGGATTCATATGTGGAGAATAGATCTTATTGTTCGGTCATGTGCCTCGTGCACCCGCTATCCTTGACCCATTCATCCAGATCTAGGTCGACCTTTAAGCACACCTAAGAAAACAATTAACTCAAAAGTTTGGTCCCCATTTGTTCATGGGTCCATTAGTGTTAAACATTCCATTCATGTTAGACATGTATAGATAAGGTGAATATGCATTCCATGGTGCAAAGTTTTGAAAAGGAAAACCATTTTGCATATTTGGGTTCCATCCCATTTGATGATTACTTTCTAAACATTATTAGGTATCCTAGATGGATTAGGTTTCGAAAAAGATGGAGCTTTGTTTCTTGAAAAAATAGGATTATATTTTGGAGGTGGTTGTCTAGTGGTAAAATGAGTTGGTTTCTTCTTATTAACAATAACAAAATCAGTTCGAGATGAAGAAGTTATGTTATTACCACTGTTTGCTTCAGCAGACCCACGGATCCTTGGCTGTACACTAGCCGGTTCCATTTTTGTGGGATCCGTGGGATTCGCCACAACAGTAGCTTGTTTTTCTAATGCTTTAACAAATTGTGTTTCTTTGTTTTCACTAGTTCACGCATCAAGTTGCTGAATACCTAAACCTTTTTGGCTGTTTCCGGTTTTAACACTAACTAATATCATATCTAAAGTATTTGTACTCATTCTAGCAATTTTAGAATCTAGTTGATCAACTAGTGTTTGAAGTTGAACGCAAAGTTCGCATTCACCACTTGTTATTTTACCCTTTTCTAGACGTTTCAATTTTGCTTTTAATTCTATGACTTCCTTATCTAAACGTTGATTTTGATTTTTCAAAAGCTTGTTTTTGTTAATTAATTTTAAGCTAATATTGCAAAGTTTGTCATATTCATTATGCAATGAGTCATCATCTAGTGATGAGCTACTATAGTATTCGTGACATACTTCGTCATTTGCCATGAGACAAATTTCTTGGTCCTCCTCGTCGCTCATTCCCCACGTGCCGCTCACGAATGCTTTTGATCATCCGTTTGAGACACTTACTAATAAAGTGGTTTGGGTCCCCACATTTAAAGCAAGCACGGTCATCCCTTGGCTTCTCGTCCTCTTTGCTTTTCCGAATCTTTCTTGTCGTCATACGGTTGTTTGACGTATCTTCCCTTCCTTCTAAAAACTTTTTAAAGTCCCTTACCGCCATAGCATACCTGCCGTCACTATCCAAGAGGAGTTCTCTTCATCGCTTGAGGCCTTTTTGGCTTTAGGGCAAGAGATTTTGTTTCTCTTTCAACTTTGAGGCTTCGAATCTTTAGCAAGGACAATCTCAGACTTTAAGTTGCCTATGTGTTCATCAAGGGTGAGGATTGTCAAATCTTTTGACTCTTCGATTGCCGTCACCTTGGATCTCCACTTGGATGGAAGTGCCCTTAGATATCTCCTAACATGGTTACGGCTAGAAAAAGATTCATCAAGTGCTTGTAAAGATGTAATAATAGTATTAAAATTAGCAAAAGAATGATCTATAGTTTCCTCATCCGATATTGAAAATTGTTCATATTGTTGAACAAATAAATCAATTTTATTATTTTTAACTTGTTGATTACCTTGATGAGTTACAACTAAAGAATTCCAAATTTCTTTAGAGGTTTTAAGCATAGAAATTCTTTCGAATTCCTTTTTGGGTAAAGCATTATATAAAACCATTTTAGCTTCACTATTTTAGAAAGCTTTTTCTTCATTTCATCGTTTAGTTTATCATGAGGTATCGCCTCCAATAATGTACCAAAGAGCAATATCTTTAGACTTCACATATGCTTTGAATCTATTTTTCCAATATATAAAACCATTAGTTTCAAGTAGTGGTGGTTGTTGCATAGATTGCCCTTCCTTGTAATTTTCAGAACCCATAGTGATCGAAAAGTTTTTAAATACGGTTTACTTTAAAACTTTTATAAACTTAGCTCTTGATGCCAATTGTGGAAAACTAGGGGGGGTTGAATAGTTTTGCCGATTTTAAGTTAGTTTCAAAAACTTTAGATTCGATATTATGTGAAATCGTATGGAGGTAGAGAAAGTATAGATCTAATGCTAAACTAAGTAAATAAAGTAAAGCAAGGGATAGAAATGACACAACCGATTTATAGTGGTTCGGCTACAAGGACACCTTCCTTGCCCTACTCCACTCCCCGAGTCACCTACTCGAGAGTTCAAGCACTATGTCAACAAACTCCTTCAACTTGGCGGAGAAGCCTTCACAACGTTGCTTACACCTTTTTCCGGTACAAAGCTAAATACCGAGTCCATAACATGGTGGACCAAACCAACACGACTATTACACAACAACTATATGAAATATCAAATACAAGATCTTTGCTACAGAAATCTTGTGGAGGAAAAAATCAATCAAGGACCCCTTGCTTGGATGACTTATAGAATGCTCGTGATCTCGCCTTAGAGAATGACCTATATGAGAATCACTAAAGAAAGAAAGAAGAACAACTTTCTAGATCAAGTGATCTTTTGTTAGAAGAGAATGAGAGTATATGAGAGAATTAGTAAGAAGAGGGGTGAGTTAGAATGAAGAAATGACTCTCTATTTATAGGCAAAACTTGCCACTGTTCCCCGGATCGCAAAATATTAATAAACGTTTTTACGGTTTATTTGTATTAACATACTTAAATTGTTTTTGAAAGCTTTTGAGGAGAATTGAGACTTGCTTTTAAAAACATTTAACTGATAAGGATCAAATTTTGAGACTTTAAACTCCAATGATTATACATGCTTAAGTATCTTATTAAAACACAACATTAGCCTTGGTCTGGATCCAATAGTACAAGAACATTGTTCTTTTTGATTATCAAAAATTAGACCTTGCTAGATTAAGTGCCAATTGCTTGAAAAATAACCTTTTGATTTGATTGAAATCATTCTCCCCCTCAATCAATGACATAAGTTGTTGATTGAGTGTTAGAGATTTTGACAAATGATAAGTCCAGATAATTTTCAAATATATAGTCCGAGTTATTTTCAAAGAAATTTTGTTTTCATTAGATGACAAATATTTTTCAGAAGAATATTTAGAAGGAAAAATATTTGTAATGGAAACATTTTTCTTTTTGGCAACAAACATTTGTTTTAAGAATCAGAGCATGAAGATTCAAAAATTAATTTAAGCATGGCTTTGTTCTTTCTTTTAAAACTGGTTACTGCCTGAAATGACAATAAACCATCATTTTTCTCCATCTCAATTTTTTATATATATATATTTTTATTACTTTGATTCGAACTTCATCTAAAGACCCGTGCCATTATTGAATGAAAATTCAAAGTCCGTAGATGTTATAGAACCAGGAAAACATGACAAAAGAAACAATATTTTTGAAAATTTTCAAGATTTTCTAATTTTTATGGTTTTTAAAAATTTTGTATTTTTCTATTTTCTTTTTGATGGTTTTATAATTTTATATTTTGCTTTTTGATAAGATATATACAAGGATATATAATTTAGTTTAAGAGAATGATGAAATGAGTACCGAGATAAGGATATCGTTCAGCACGTTGTAGAAGAAAGAAATCAACGTCTCTTAAACTTTCACCACCAAAGCATTCGAGGCTCCTAAGAAAATCATCTGAACATGAGCCTTCTCAATGTGAATCTTTGGTAGCTTCCCCCCAAACCGACAATCCTCGTAAAAAGACCATTTCCCCCAAGAAGAAGAAGTGAAGCAAATAGTCTAAGGGCACGTTTGGTTGGGGCAATTTGGAGGATATTGGGGGCATTTGCATTTTAATTCCCTTCAAATGTCCCGTTTGGTAACTTAAATTTAGGCATTTGAAGTAATTTACAATTCCCCAAATTGCCAAAATGGAGAGAATCAAAATGCTTCCAAAAAGTGAGAAATTTTAATTTACTTGAAAAAAAATATTTATAAATTTTTTTTCTTATTGTTTTTTAATAAACTTTTAAATAAAATATTTATGAATTTTTTATAAACTTTTTTATAAATTTTTATAAACTTTTTATAAACTTTTTTTATAAACTTTTTTTTTATAAATTTTTTATAAATTTCTTAGAAATTTTTTATAAACTTTTTTTATAAACTTTTTTTATAAACTTTTTTTATAAATTTCTTATAAAATTTTATAAACTTTTTTTATAAATTTTTATAAACTTTTTCATAAATTATTTATAAACTTTTTTTATAAATTTTTATAAAATTTTTATAAACTTTTTTTTTTATATTTTTTTACATAAACTTTTAAGTAGAATATTTATGAAATTTATATTGAAAAAAATAAAAAATATATTTATAAATTTCTGTCAACCAAACATGCGAAGGTATTTTAAATTCCGGAATTTTAAATTCTCAAGAATTTAAATTTTCTAAAATTTAAAATTCCGGAATTTCAAATTACCCCAACCAAACGCCCCCTAATTGTATGAAGCTCAAGAACCCGAAGAAGATGATAACAACGAAGTAACAAGTTAACACAGACCATTTCTGCGGTAATTAAACTCGGAATAAATGATTAAGCCCGATCACATGATCCTGTTGTGCTTCCTCGATGTACACAGTACTCATCGAGTTTGAGCAGTTGTCTATTCGGGAGAACAATATATCAACATCTTCATTTCACCAAATGCATTCCAGTTATCTAACATATAACCAATCAGCCCATAATGTACACATGTACCCAACAAGAGTAGAGACGATGACATCCATGTAACATGTTGAGTTACTAATCATCTTTGCCGATGTCAACTCCAGAATAACTAAATTAGCTCGATCAAGTGAACATGTTGTGCATCCTTGATGTACACATATCTCTCCCTTGATGGTTGCGATCTCATCGGAATCATCATTGCATTGTGTACATGGAGCAATAATCGAAAGCACTACCATAAATCATATAGAAGATGTCGATAAGCAATATCATCTCACGCTCCACATATTCTTCTCATATTTCTTCCTACTGAAATTTGAGATAACACATACCAAAAGTATCCAGAGACCACTTCCCCCCAAATGGTTAGAATAATATATCCTTCCCCCAAATAGTTGGAATAATACATCTTTCCCCTAAATAGTTGGAATAGCACACCAAAGGCTACGAGTTAAACACTGAGTTTCTCTGCGGTTATGACATTTATCTTTCCCGAGATTACTTCAATAGAGAAGAAGTATTAAGTTCATTACGTGTACTCGTTGTGTGTTTAGATATATATCTCCTTCCCCCTTGCTGGTTTTGATACCTCAGAATCAGCAACACATTATATATATACCAAATATTCTTGAAATAGAGAAGAACAAACAATTAGCTCAACTGAATCCTGTGAGAATAAACTGTTAGAGAAACTCTCTCTGACTATCTTTATCAACCCATATTTAGACAACTTGAAGTGACCACCAAAGAAGAAAACCTGATATACCAAACTTGAAACTGAAGTCGAATTCCCCATATTTGTATCTTAAGCTTGCACTTAATGATGGAAGAACGATGTTGAGAATTTATGCACCAAGCAAATCTCTAAGTGCTCGATACTCAACCAAAGTATGAGATATTAACACCTCTTGCGATTATCCACAAGCTACTGCATGTGTGACAGAGTAAAAACGTAACTCCATAAAGTGATAGTTAACCAGGTCTTCAACCATACATCCCGACTGCTGGTAACTAGATAAACCAAGTCTTCAACTCAAATTCTTAAGCCCGAGCAAGTTATCAAATAAGAACACGCCTTAGTGAAAATCAACTTCAATCTCAAATAAGTGATAAATGATTAACTCCGAAGTTATCAACTTGTGTCAAATGCCCAACACGTGAATACAATCGGATGTACATTGACCCACTGAATGAACCGGAACAAATGATTCCTCAACATCAATGCATTCTTCCTAAAGGTATACATGTAGAGACTGACCTGGAAGATTCACCAATAATGTCTTCGAGCGAATGAGGTAGTCATTTTCCTTAATGTTCATGAGGTTGATTTATAGCGTGCACAATGAGAGGAACAATAATCCGTGAAGATTTGACAAAGGAATACCAAAGAGCGGGTCATTGTTCAATACTGCAACTACAATATTATGATAGTCATTATCAACGCCTCATGAAATAACTGGAGATAAGGTTTCTTGAGAATTATGAGAAGTACTTCTTAGATGGTGAACCAGCTGAGTCAAGAGGAACCGAAGCATGAGCTTCGTGAATCTGGATGATCAACATTCATTGGAGGTTGGAAGTACTCATCAAACATATCTTGAAAACAATGAATCCCAAATAGTAAATCCCAGTTATCCTTAGTGAGTGAAGACATTAGGCGTTGGAGAGTCATATGACCATAACTCAAGCATCCATCAACATGTAGTATATTCACTCTTCTCCCCTTCAAAAGTTGCATCCGAAGTTGCCATTTTTGATTTGGCAAAGGAATAAAGATACGATCAATGGTAGCAGATCCTCTTGATGACTCGACATTTAGTTTCTTCACTCTTCTCCCCTCAAAAATGCAAATGAAGTTTGCCATTTTTTGATTGAGCAAGTGAATAAG
>OU343216.1:85479878-85501577 GCA_910596185.1 Chrysanthemum makinoi
AATAATGAAAGTTTAGGCGTAGGAATTATGTGAAATGAACAACCAACCTTCATGAGAAGGTTTGCATTAGTATTTATAGGGGAAGGGAGCTAGGGCAACATGTCTAGTCCCTTCCTTCATTATTGAGCTTGGGCCAAGGCTCATGGGCTTTCTATATAAGCCTTGCCATTAATACAAACTTAAAAGCCTAGTTTAAGCAACCTATTACATATTACTACTAACACTTGAAATACAAGTTAGGAGTGATTCCAACACAACAACCACCCAAATTGTGTCATGTCTTTTTCAAGTAGAAGGCAAACCCGTGACAAAATCCATGGAGATCTCTTCTCACTTCCATGTAGGAATATCCAAAGGCTGCAACAAACCACTAGCCCTCTGATGCTCAATCTTAACCTGCTGACACGTCATACACTTAGCCACAAACGAAGCCACATCTTGCTTCATACCATTCCACCAGAAATGCTGCTTAAGGTCCTGATACATCTTTGTAGAACCAGGATGAATAGTGTAAGGGGAATTGTGAGCCTCAGACAAAACAGCTTCACACAATGCAGGATCATTCGGAACATAAAGCCGACCCTCAAACGATACAATGCCAAAACCATCGACACTGAACTTCCTACTTACCTGCTTCGATATTCTGAACTATAGACCAAAGCTCACCATCATCTTTCTGAGCTTCCTTAATCTGTAGTATAAGGTTGGACTCTACCTTCATACTAGCCCAATAACCGTTGTAGCCCCGAATACAAAACTCTACATCCAACAGCTCTAGATCATGAAGAACCCTGATCTCAATGTCCAAACTAGCAATCATACCCGACTTCTGGCTAAGTGCATCAGCAACCACATTAGCCTTTCCCGGATGATACTGAATGTTAGTGTCATAATCCTTAAGGATTTCTAACCACCCATCTGCCTCAAATTGAGCTCCTTCTGTGTGAATATATACTTTAAACTTTTGTGGTCGGTAAAGATATCACATGACTCGCCGTACAAGTAATGACTCCAAATCTTTAAGGCAAAAACAACCGCAACCAGCTCTAAATCATGCGTAGGATAATTCTCCTCATACGATTTCAATTGCCTCGAAGCATAGGCAATCACCTTACCATGCTGCATCAAAACGCAACCCAAACCTTTCTTTGATGCATCGCTATAAATCTGAAAACTTCCAGAAGCCGATGGAAGAGTCAAAATAGGCGCAGAAACCAACCTCTGATTCAACTTCTCAAAACTCTTTTCGCACTCCTTCGTCCACTCAAACTTCTCACCTTTCCTCATCAGTTGCATCAGGGGTAACGCCAACCGAGAGAAACCCTCAACAAACCGACGATAATAGCCAGCAAGCCCCAGAAAACTCCTAACCACTGTCACGGTAGTAGGTCTCGGCCACCTGGTGATAGCCACAACCTTGGATGTGTCCATAGTGATACCATCAGCAGACACAACATGACCAAGGAAAGCAACTTTGTTCAACCAGAATTCACACTTAGAAAACTTCGCATACAACTTCTGCTGCCGAAGAGTCTCCAATATAATACGGAGGTGTTGCTCGTGCTCAGCCTCACTCTTGGAATACACAAGGATGTCATCGATGAAGACGATCACAAATTTATCGAGGTACTCATGGAAAACCCGATTCATAAGGTCCATAAACACAGCTGGAGCATTAGTCAAACCAAAAGGCATAACCAGAAACTCATAATGGCTATAACGAGTACGGAACGCGGTCTTAGGAACATCTTGCTCCTTCACACGTAATTGATGATAACCGGATCTCAGATCAATCTTAGAGAAGAATTTGGCCCCCTGCAATTGGTCAAACAAGTCTGTCGATGCGCGGAAGGGGATAATGGTTACGGATAGTGATTCGGTTCAGCTCACGGTAGTCAATACAAAACCTCATACTCCCATCCTTGTTCTTAACAAATAACACAGGTGCGCCTCAGGGAGAGACACTGGGTCAAATGAAGCCGTTCTCCAGAAGTTTTTGTAACTGCTCCTTCAACTCTTTCAATTCAATCGGTGCCATATAGTAAGGAGCTTTAGAAATAGGTTCAGCACCAGGAATTAATTCAATGCCAAATTCGACTTCCCTAGCCGGAGGAATGCCAGGAAGTTCATCGGGAAATACATTGGAGAATTCGCGCACAACAGAGACACTTTCAATAGCCAGAACTTCCAGAGAAATATCTTTGATGGATGCCAAAAAACCTTGGCAACCATGAGAAATGAGAGTGCGGGCTTTCAAAGACGAAATGATCTTAGCCGACTTGAGCGGTTGAGCACCATGGTACACAAAATCAGGATGGTGAATATTCTCGAAGATAACATTTCGAGCATGACAGTCAATGGTAGCCCTATGTAGAGCCAACCAATCCATACCCAGAATAACATCAAAATCATACATATCCAGTGGAAGCAGATTAGCCGGACGAATACCATCATCGAAACGTAGGGGACAGTTCACATATTCATGGTTAATAAGCACATGATTTTTCATAGGGGTGGAGATAGATAATTGGTTTGATAAAGGTGTGGGGGTCATATTCAAGTTCTTTGCTAATGAGACAGATATAATAGAATGAGTAGAACCGGTATCAAATAAAGCAAAGACAATACGATCACCAATATAAAAGATGCCGGTAATGGTACCTGTAGAGTTAGCTGCTTGGTCTCGAGCAATAGAATACAGACGGCCCATGGTCGGAGCTGGTCTGGCCGTGTTTCCTGGTGCAACATGCTTTCCTTGAGGACAGTCCTTTACCTTATGAGCATTAGACCCACAAGCAAAACATCCTCCAGTGGCCTTGCGACAAACGCTCGGATGGGGCTTTCCACAAGTGGTGCAGAGTGGAGAAGGAGGCAAGATCTCAGTGGGACTCCTATGAGATGAAGAAACTGTAGAACGGTCATGATGGGAACCATGAGAAGACTGGTCCCTGAACTGACATTGACCACCGCTGTCATGACCCTGACGGTCGTTCCCTGATCTACCACTCATCCGCTAATCCTGACCTCGAGTTTCCTGACGCCTCGAGTCATATGCCAGATCCTGACGACCTCTAAACTCCTGAACGTGGTCCTGGCGACCCCGCTGATCAGTACTATGGTCTTGGCGACCTCTATGATTAACCCTGTTGCTGTCCTGCCTCGCTTATTAAAACCCCGGCCAGCATGTAACAACTCAATATTGCGTGCCGCGTCCGCTACCTGTGCTACATCAGTGTAGTCATTGTTGATCACTCTATCCAACACCCATCTCTTCAAGCCCCACTTAAAATGTCAGGCCTGTCTCCTAGCATCCCCTGCAACTGCTCCAACAAAACTAGCCAAACGAAGGAAACGCTGCATATACACATTATAGTTCTCCCGATCCAACTGATAGATCGCATTATAGTCCCGCTCATAACGCTGCTGTTTAGAATCCGGAAAGTACTATCGGTAAAAGATCTCACGGAAGGTATTCCATGAGCATGTATCAATGAAGTTCTCCTCCTTAGCTAGGAGGTACGCTTTCCACCAGTTAAGTGCGTCACCCTCCAGCTTAAATGTGGCCAGCCTGGTCTTATACTCATCTGAACAGCCCAAAACATTAAACAAATTTTCCATATGTGTTATCCAATCCTCAGCTTCAGTAGGAGTAGCAGCCGACCGAAAATGAATCGGCTTTAGCTTATTGAAACGCTCGATCCAGACAAGAATCGGAGTAGGTGGATTGGCACCACCACCACCACCTCTACCTGAAGAGTCAGCACCATTTCTGATATTGTTGGTGATGGTAGTGACCAACTCAGCAGTGATATTAGGAAGGGCGTTAGCCAGAGCATTGGCTATCATCGCTTCAAAGTTGGGGGTAGCGTCCCCATTAGCCTCACTATTTCTTCGTGTAGCCACCATCTGAACGATTATCAAAACGATTAACAAGGTCAGAAAAATAAGATGAAAAGCATGGACGGAAATAACGGAAAATGAAACCTAAAGTCTACCCAAAACCTCACAAGTCAAACCTAAGCTCTACGGGTCAAATCATAAGGTCCATATGTCACAGGTCCTGACTGCAAGTCATAAAACTGGCTCTGATACCATAATTGTAACACCCCAACCCGATAAGGGTAGAAGTATCACACTATGGTTTCATATCAAAGCATACACAATGAACATAAATCAACATCGAAAGTCTTAAATAAATAATCAAAGGAGATTCAAGCCAACACGGCTTAACGATACATAAGTTTAATGAAAGGAAATACTCTAAAGACATAAATAACCATAAACCAAATCTAAATAAATGTCAAGACATAATCAAGAAGAAACTAAGATGACTAAGGTCAAAATCTCCATATCAGCTCATTACTCAAACCCATAGCTAAATCCCAGATCCTAGCTTAGTTACCTGACGCAGGAAAAGAAATGCGGCTGAGCTTAAAAAGCCCAGTGAACAGATATATAACAAAACAAATAATCGAAAGGTAAGAAATGAAGATAACATAATCATAAGGTGCAATGGGGAATATCATAAGGTATAACAAAGGATAATGAAACAGAAAGGAAAGGGGGTCAGTCATCTACCATGAGCCCATAACATATCATAAACATATCATATCATAGTAACCGTAGTATCGGGATGGGTGACCGCGGGATACCATATGCAGTAGGAGGGGAGACCTCAAGTAACCAGTGGAGTAGCTAGCTCCCAGAATGTGAAGACGCGTATTGCACACGACATCATTCACCATATAAATCATATCATAGAATATCATAACATAACATATCTAGGATGCATCCATATGCCCCTGCAGAAAACATAGTGGCCAAACATATATCTTGAGCTCATAATCATATAACAGCAAGGGGACGGTGTGTAACATCACTCGAACATACTAGAGTTATGCCATTGGTGCATCAATGATATGGTCCTGGTACCTCCATGACTAGGGAAACATATTTGGCTCGGTTATCAAACTGAAGGGTCAAAGCATAGTCATATCATAAGGGATCATATCAAAGGTTGATATCAGAGGTCCATAGCAAAGGTTCATAATCAAAGGTTCATATCAAAGGCTCATAATCAGAAGGTTCATAATCAAAGGGTCATAATCATAAAGTTCATATCAAAGGTTCAATCAAAGGGGTGCATAGCAAAGTCATAGGGAAGCCCAAATAAGAAGGCTCACAGTGAAAGCATAACAGATCAAGGCTAATATCAATGGATGTATACGCATCATGAGAAACCTTAGGAGACAAGGTCATAATATCTGTACCTTATTACACAGCAAGCAAATACAAATAGATGGAAACAAGAGACAACGAGATATCACTCCTTCCTCGAGGGATCTATAGAAATGAAAGGACATACGTTTATCAGACGAGGTTTAAGTATTTTATTTCAGATTAAGTCCTTTAGGTTTTATGAGAGTTTTTCCATTTTTAGTAAGTTTCCAAATATAGTAACTTTCCTTATTTACTAAGTTTCCACTTTAAGTAATTTAGCCATTTTAAGTAACTTTCCATTTTAGGTAACTTTTTATTTTAGGCAGGTTTCCATATTCAGCAACTTTCCAAAAATAGCAGGTTTCTATATTTAGCAGTTTTAGTCATTAATGATATAATTAATGTCAATTTAGGTCAAAATGATTAAAATAAGTGTTATCATATTTTAAGGGTCAATTATGACAAGTTTCACAAGTTTAGGGTTTAATGTGTCAGTAATGCAAAGTATAGGGTCAAAAGTGTAAATATAGCAAGTTTATTCAGTTTACTCATTTAGTCCATTTAGTTATTATATTAACAAGTTAAACCATCAAGTTTCATAATTTACAAAATAGCCCTTGTACTTTATTAAATCGACATATAAACAATATAAACCCTAGGTTTTAGATTAAGGTTATCGTACACGTTTTAGACCGTTTTAGCTTGTTATCATAAGATTACACAACACCTAATGTGATACCATTTTTGTGTCATGACTCCTTCCACCATAAACAATTATGAATGCCCCATAATTAAACCAAACAAAACTCTTAATCATTCGTGAACAATTCAATTTATCACACGCGTATACGTATAGTTTCAAAGCTCATTTAACTCGTTATTAACATCACATATGGGACGAATATTTAGAGGTCCAAAATAAAATTCGTATACACATTACAAGGTCACATATCATTCGTATCATAAACGTTTAGAATCATGATTTCATGTTATCCATTTTATCATTTTATGAGACAACATGATCTATTATTTTATGTGATCAATTTTGGAATAACAAGCCCTAGAAAAGGACATCATGGCCACGACCTAACTAAGAAAACAAGGATAAAATGATACGAGATGAGGATACGTTACCCTAGTAGCGTGTAAGAAGAGAAAGACGAGTACCAAGAATCACCAAAAGCCACGACAAGCCTTCCTTGGCTTTACAACCCCACGACAGAAAAATAAAACCCACGACTAAGCCTAGTTTTTGAACCACAATGATCACAACACCCAAGAATCAATCACACATGATCACAAGCCTCCTTGGAACACCTTTCTTGTTGATTTTCGAATGGGAATGGGAAAAATATTAGGTTACCGTCACTTTTGTGGTGGAGAGTAGATTAGGGTTTAGTGACTTTATTTTAAATGGGATGGTAAATAATAAATGGGATTAAGTGAGAATTAATAGGAAAATAATTGAGAATAAATGGTAATTTGATGGTAGGCGTTCACTATGGATGATTTTAGGGGGGGGGGGATAAGACCAATTTTATGATTTTCCATTTTTACCAAAGTATCATGTATCTAGACCTCCTTTTGGTACAAGTTAATTTGTACATGATTTAATATAGTTAGCACTTTAGAATTCATTTAATTATGTAACATTTATTTATAGTCATAAGTGAAATATATTCATCATAGTCTTGCTTAAATAATTTATGATTCAATGTTAAACGCATTTAACGTGATTGACGTGTTTTACGCGTTTTCGTAATTATTTAACTTGAGGGGCAAAATGGTCATTTAACACGTTTGAGATTTTAGGGTTTTACAAGTTTCTTTATCTTTTATTGATAACATCAAATAGTCCTGAATATTAAGTGTCAATTTCCCCCGATAATGCTTGTATTTTATATCATTTATATGGATTTACGCTTGTTTTCCTCTATATTTCACTTTCAGGTAAATTACGAGCATTGGAGCTAATGAGACGCGGATTTGGAGAGTTTATTGGAGATATATGATAGTATGCCTATTTTGAAGCAATTACGGTATAACTCTTTCTCACACACACTAATAGAAGCGTGACTCGAAAACCAACTAAATGAAGATTACGTAACTCCATCTTAGTATTACCATAACTAATTTGGTCAAATTATGTTCCACGCCATGCAAGCGCTAACCCTTTCCACAAATACGGTGTAACCATGATTTATTGAAGATACCGTAACTCATTCCGGATGTTACGCGTAACCCTTTTCAGAGCAAAATACGAAGAAATGAATGTTACTGCGAACTCTCAACTTAAGTTACGCCATAACCGATCCGGCCTATAACTACTTCAAAAATTTTGTATTTCTCATCATTCACTCCACACACAAAAGCATAAAACATGGGTAGGAGGCTGAAGGCAGATCTCGAGGAGCATACGGAGCCATCTCCAAGGGAGAAATCACTCCCTAAAGATAAGCATTAGCAATTTATCATTTCTTTTACTTTTAATTCATGTATTTCAATATATTAAACATTGAATCGATTGTTTCAGTTAATATGAGCGGCTAAGCACCTCTGGTGCTAACCTAGTTATGATTCCTTAATTGTTTTGTTTATGTTTACATTGCTTTCGTATAATTGTTTCTAGTGTATGCATGCATAGTTTGTTGGTAGCTACCCTTGTTTCGGTAGTTTTGAATGGCGGTAGTGTCTAGTTTCTTAGGAGATATGAGCAACTGACCCTAAGTAGGTAGACTAAGTGGGAAGGGTAAGAATTGATGAACTGATCACCTACCGTTTGGATGAACTTAAGAAGTTAGGGATGAGTGTTTAAGATGCTAGCGCCCGGGCACTCATTTTTATGAATCTTGCATGTAGCGGAACTTAATGACTTGGCTTAGGGACTAAAACAGCTAGACTTTGAAGGTGGTAGTAGCTTGATCTCCTGGAAACTTTTCTGATAAGTTAGACGAATGACCAAATGTTTCTGCGACTTAAACCCCCAGTTGAAGCAATTGGAAGTAATTAAACGTAAACTTAACTTGATAGGATGAGTAACTAGGTTAGCAAACTTCTCCTCTATTGATCACAACCGTTTCCTTTATTTGCTTTCTTGCATTTCTTGCTTTAGTTATTAATTAATCATTTCAACCTTAAAATCTGTGACACTTAGACTTAATTAGAATCCGATCATATAGCTCTTGGGACGAGCTCAGTTTTATCGAATACTACACTACACACGATCGGGTACACTAAACCGTTAGTGCATTAGGGTAGACCATAGGTATAACGAGACATTTATAAATATTAAAACCCGGTCAGTAAAACCTGCATCAAGTTTTTGGCGCCGTTGTCGGGGAGTTATATTAGGGTTTTTATTGAGTCTATTTTTAATTTTCTTTCTTTTTCATAATGTCAGGATTCAAGACCAGAAGCTCCAAGCCATTTTTGGCTACCCCGTTCGACGATCCGAAAAACAATTTCGACAAAAAGTTTACTCACCAATTCCTATTCATAATATTTTCTCATTTTACGAATCGATTAACTGAGCAGAACTTGAAGTCATTGATGAAGTTAATATCGAGGGAATAACCATGGAGCAGTATATGGAGCAACCCAATGTGAACTGTAAAAGAGCCTTCACACAAGACTCTAGTATGGAAAAACTCTCCATTCCGAACCAATTTATCCGGGAATTACACGAGTTGTAGTTTTCAGGAGACGAGAATGAGGATGTGCAAAATCATGTGGAAGAAGTGCTTTACTTGTCATCCCTTTTTAGCGTACGGAATATCCCTAGTTATTTGGTTACAGCAAGAATTTTTCATATGACTCTTACAGGGACTACAAAAAGATGGTTTAATAGACTCCCTACTGAATGCAAGGAAACGTGGGATCAATTAAGAAGAGAATTCGTTCAACAGTTTTGCCCTCCTTCAAAGATGGCAAAAAGTCTCGGTAAAATCCATCAGTTCATTCAAGAAATTGAAGAAACATTGTATCAAGCATGGGAAAGATACAATGAGCTACTTTACCGCTGCCCTACTCGTGACCTTAACAAGCACCAAATTGTCTATGTCTTCTATAGGGGAATTAATGCAGAGACCCGTGAACTACTCGATTCTCCTAGACCTATTCCAAGCATGGCTCCTGACCAAGCTTTGGAGTATATTCGACGGATATCTGAACAT
Organism: Chrysanthemum makinoi; assembly: GCA_910596185.1. Classification (NCBI taxonomy): domain Eukaryota; kingdom Viridiplantae; phylum Streptophyta; class Magnoliopsida; order Asterales; family Asteraceae; genus Chrysanthemum; species Chrysanthemum makinoi. The sequence goes on from OU343216.1 coordinate 85,489,271, forward strand.
TGCTATAAATGGCATATGGATATAGGGTATGGGCCAAAAGATAATTTCGATCATAAGGTGATGAAAACATTAACCAAGAGAGAGTATGATTAAGGTGTAATTTTTGAAAATCGAAGACAGGAAAGGGCCAGTGAAAGTGAAGCTTGTAAGGTAGAAAAAGTAAAGAGTGTTTTGGGGCCAAGATTGAAAACAACTTGGAAAAGATGATTCTTGACTACATTGAGGAATCAAGGGAACGTGACGAGAGGATTGAAAAAATGATGAGAAAATTCGTAGAAAACACGGTATCTTCTCTTAAGCTTCATGAAGACCGAATAAAGGGTTTGGAAAAGAATGTGAACTTATGCTTGAAAGCCATCATGGATTACCTTGTTGCACGGGATGAAGAAGTTGTCAATACGGTTGAAACAATTTCTGAAGAGCCAACTACCTTCTCGGAGAAGGTCAAACGAAGAATTAACAAGGAGAAACTCTCACTCCTTGATATTGGAGCTCTCCCGGTAAACATCCCTCTAGTTAATTCCATTAAAACTAACCCTAACAATGTTTTGAAGGAATTAAATAACGATATCGATGAGACGATTCAACTAAATGAGAGATGTTTAGCAGTTCTAAGAAATGAACTACCGCAAAAGGAAAAAGATCCCGGTTGTTTCACTCTCCCTTGCTTGATCGGGAATCTTAACATGTGTAACGCTCTTGCTGATCTTGGAGCGAGCATAAGCATAATGCCTCGTTTAATGTTCCTACGTATGGGTATTGGAGATCTTAAACCAACAAAAATGAAAATAGAAATGGCCGATCGATCCATGCAATCACCCTTGAGAATCGTTGAAAATGTATTGGTAAAAATCAAAAAGTTCCTCTTCCCGGTGGATTTCGTTATTCTAGATATTCCCGAAGACAACAGGATACCTATCATTTTAGGTAGACCAATGCTCGCAACTGCCCATACAAAAGTGGATGTCTTCGCTCAAAAAATGACTCTTGAATCTAATGGGGAAGTTGTTGCGTTTGGATCGAATGAACTTATGTCGATCCCTCAAAAGGTTTGTGCAATTGACCCTATAGGCGATTTTGGTGATGCATTGGAAGAGTTTCTTAGTGATCCCCCAAAGACTCCTTCAAATCTTGGCGAGATAGCTTCGGTGAAATATTTTGATGTGTTTGTCAACTTTGAAGAAGAAGATGGTTTGGGAATCAGTGCCGATGATTTCTCTAGCGACTTCGACATGGTCCATTAGCACGACAATTCTGAAGAGATTTTTTCACAATCTGACCAGCCTAAGTTTTATGAGATGGGAACTCGAATCTATCACATGAACCCTTATAACCTAAAAATTTCATGCAAGATTGGGTTCATTGATTTCCATCGCTTCAGTGACACAAATTCCCCAGTAAATATCATGTCGAAAGAGTGCTACAACTAAGTTATGGTAAAAGAACTAGAATATAAAGGGAAAACTTTCCTAGGGATTGCGACAAACATTCATGTCTTTGTTGGAACTCACTCATTTTTGGTCGATTTTGTGGTTTTTGATGACACTAGCGAGTTCGTGGAGGATGGGCTCACCGAGTTAATTTTCGGGAAACCCTTTCAAGAAGCTCTGGGCTAGATAAAAATGAAAAGGAAGTGCTAACATGGTTAAATATTGGTGAAGATAAAGAAGGTTTTTAAAATGCCAAGGACTGTTACGAACTTTAAAAATTGGACTAAGAAGCAGTTAAGCCATGCTCGGCCACTGCTTGACATTAGTGACGAAGATAAGGCCAAAGGTTTTGACCACCCATACCAAAAGATCAAGAATTTTTATTTGGGGTGTTTAGAACTGGGTACGGACTATAAGCAAGATGAGAATCTTATCAGTTGGATTCAACGTGTAGATTACCATATCCACGAAATGACAAACAAGCACTTATAGCCCCGTGGCTTTGAGTCTAACTTAAAGACTCAGAATAAAGAAAAGTGCTCTTTCAGGAGACCACCCGAATTATCCCTTTCATTTGTTTTATTTCCATTTCTGCTGGGTTTTGTGTTTTTAACAATTTTTGTAGGAAATCGAAGAAAGTTGTTGCAGCATGCTGAACGGGGACCTGATCTGTCCATAGTTACGGCGTAACTCATGCTTATGGTTACGCCGTAACACATTTCTTGCAGTATTTCTTCCCAGAGCATTACCGATTATGGTGTAATCCCATGCAATGGTTACGCCATAGCTACACTCTTGTAGCATCTGCCAGGTTTTGCATTAATTACGTCGTAACTCCTTATAGGAGTTACGACATAACTATCCTCTGTAATAATTCTTTCTTTTTAAATGCAATAACCTTGTATTAGCTTTTAAATGAACTTTGTGGGTATGTTCCCTATAAGCCCTCACGAGACTACACTCATCCACTTGGGACACCAAGTGGTTTAAAAGGCTTGTTGCATACGCTAAATGCAACCGTAATTCCTACGAAAGTGAGTTAGGTTTCTTTTTGTTTTCATTTTTCTTTTTTAGAATTATGCTTGTTGGTAGTGTGATTTCAGGGATTGAAGTTTCCTCGTGGATGCTTATGCGAAGGCACGATTCTTTTCGTGGGCCTTCTTTCTTTATGGAGCAAATTTCAGGGAAGTTCTCGTTCTAATTCTACTTTTCTCTTCACCTTTATTTAACGTTTAGTACAAAAGGGACTTTGTACATTTCAAGTGGGGGGACGGGAGTAGAATTATCTCTTGAACTTTATTTTGCCCTCGTTTTAATAGTTTATTTTGAAAAATTATGCCATTTTTAAAATTTTGACATGTTTTTCTTAACCTAACTAGATTAGACCTTATCCGAGTACATTATAACCCTTGATATTATATGGTGAGATTAACCATATCCGTTTCCAAATTTTTACCTCAAATCCACCAAATTATGAGTGTGCCGGTAGCTTGTAAACTTTAGAACTTGGCCTTTACATCATTTCAAGACCATAGACGAGGTATGTTGAGTTAGCTTGATGTATTTGGACTTTTCAGTTTAAGAAGGCAATATGATAGGATTATCACCCAAAAAGCCTATCCTTGTGTTTCTATCGATTAGTCACCTCAACATCTCAACCCCCATGTTAAAACCTTTTGTTGCACTCACCTTTAGTGCAAGATACCCCTAGATACACCCATCTGAGCCATTCCTTTCATTTTGTTCACCCAACATATTGTTTCGTTACACCCATACACCTTATCCTACCCTGTAGTCTTTATTTGTGATTGGGAAGTCATTGTTTGCCTAAGTTCAAGGTTCAAGTGGAAAGGTTCGGGAATCACGCTTTGCACGACATATTTTTGAAGATCATTGAAAACCCCTTAAAATTTTCATATTGTTCATCTCAAGTGGGGGGATGTTATGTTTAGTTGTTATTTGAAAAAAAAATAGTTATACTTATTGATTGTAAAGTGCGAAGTTATAAGCACTATGTTTATGAGCTCATTATAGATTTAGAAAAGGTAATGTGCCCATCATGACGTCCTCTAATGGCACATCTACCTGGTATATCATGATCCAGTTTCTTAGCTTTGAAACTTGAACTTTGGACGAACGGTAAGTGGTGATGACTTGGTTATAAATTTAGGCTATTTGCTTGATTTTATTTTACACCAATTTTATCCCATGTCTTATCCTACCCTTTGGTCATGAAGCGTGTCTAGGTAATGCAGCAAGCAATCTTTGGTGTCTTGGCCATGGATTTGTTCATGTATCATTGATTTAGTCCACTTCATCGTGACATGTTAGTAATGACAACTCACCCTTAACCTTTGTCGTGTCTACCAATATTGCCTTCAAGAATTGTTTAGTCCTTAACTCTAGTTGTGGAGATTTATGTAACCGCCAAGGTTATGATAGAATACATGCTATGACTGCGATTGAGTGATCACCCCGAAATTGACACTTACAATAGTTGAGAGATTTGAGTGTTTTGTTCCCATTTCGTGAGGTGTTCGGCTTTGTGTTATTCTAGCATAAGGGATTTGTAAACTTATTATTTCCAGGTAATGGGAGATATCTTTTTAGGAATCTATCTAATAAGGTCTACTTGAGGGCAAGTAGAATTCAAGTGGGGAGATATTTGATAACATCAAATAGTCCTAAATATTAAGTGTCAATTTCCCCCGATAATGCTTGTATTTTATATCATTTATAGTGATTTACGCTTGTTTTCCTCTATATTTCACTTTCAGGTAAATTACGAGCATTGGAGCTAATGAGACGCGGATTTGGAGAGTTTATTTGAGATATATGATAGTATGCCTATTTTGAAGCAATTACGGCTTAACTCTTCTCTCACATTACCGTAGAATGTGACCGAGAAAACCAACTAAACTGAAGATTACGGCGTAACACCATCTTAGTATTACGCCGTAACTAATTAGGTCAAATGATGTTCCACACCACTGCAAGCTACGCCGTAACCCTTTCCACAAATACGGTGTAACCATTGTTGGAAAATTTAGTGCACTTGTGGGATTAGTTCACACATGGTTTTGGGTTAGGAGGTATGGAGTGTACACCCATGAGGTCCCTGAACACCCTGACTCAATAGTGGTTAGTACTGCTATATGGTTACTATTGCTAGTGTAGTAACTGATGGTTCCTACTGGTAGTGTATTGGTTCCTGCTGCTAGTGTATTGGTTACTACTGCTAGTGTAGTAGATGGTTCCTACTGGTAGTGTTCTGGTTCCTGCTGCTAGTGTAATGGTTCCTACTAGTAGTGTTGCAATGATTAATTTGTAACAACTTTGACTTATTCAAGTGGCTGTTATGACTGCTTTATGACCACGTTTAATTGGTCATGTAACCACTATTACTATGATAATTGAGGCTTATTATGGGTGATTAATTGGCCGTTAATTACTCATAAAGTCCATTGACTATGATTGAGTGTTCTCTGCTATATATAGAGAATGTTATCATCAGCATGAACATATACAAAACCAGGAGAAACAAACAAAAAGCTTAAACACTTATATGCACAAGGGTTATTGATTTGTGCCTAATTCAATAACAAACATTTGGTATTATCCCAAGTAGATATTCGTGTAACCCAGGCATAGGGTCGAGTATTTTACTTTGGAAAGTGATAACCCAATTCCAAGTGATATCCGGTAACCACCTAGTGTTATTGCATTGCTACTGATTATCTTACCCTGCTGTTGGGGCTTAATAACCACCAACAATCAAAGTAAACTATTCTGTGATAATCAATGGCTGCTGCTGCAATGAAACACATGTCTTCTAACTTTGCCAAGCTGGACAAGTTTGAAGGGGTGGACTTTAGGAGATGGCAGAAGAAACTGCACTTCTTGCTGTCAAGCATGAGTATGTTCTATGTTCTGACTTCACCTATTCCTGATGATGGGGATGATGCTACTGTGGAACAAATCAGGAGAAGGAGCAAATGGGAGAATGATGACTACATTTTCAGAGGCTTAATTCTCAATGGTATGTCTGATTCACTCTTTGACGTCTATCAGAACTTTGAATCTTCCAAAGAACTATGGGATTCCTTGGATGACAAATATGTGGCGGAGGATGCATCAAGTAAGAAGTTCCTTGTAAGTAATTTCACAAATTACAAAATGACTGATTCAAGACCAGTTATGGAATAATACAATAAACTTCTTGGTATACTTGGAAGGTTTACACAACACAATATGCACATGGATGAGGCTATTTCAGTCTTTTGTGTCATTGATAAACTTCCTCCTGCTAGGAAAGATTTCAAGCATACATTGAAACATGGAGGAGTTAACTCTTGTTGAGTTGGTGTTATCGCACATTGAGGAATCTCAAGGTGCAGGATAATGACAAGCCAAAGAGTAGTATGCTATCGGTGCATCTGTTGTCTATATGGTGGAGCATAACAACTCCACCAGGTACAATGACAACAAAGGCAAACGTAAACATCATGATAACATAAGGGCAGATCCTAACAAGAAGGAAACACCTACTTGTTGGAAATATGGCAAAACTTGTCACATTAAAAGGGATTGCAAAGGTGTTAAGGTTGGTGGTAAAGCCAATGGAGCAGGCACTAATTGTTCAGGGATTGGTGGTTCTACCAACTCACTGAAAGGTCAGAATATGTTTAATAAGTCTTTTCAAATTTATTATGTTACATATGTATCTGAATCTTATTATGTCCAGGATGATGATGTTGCGTGGTGGGTTGAATCTGGTGCAACAGTTCATGTGTGTAAAGATACAAGCTGGTTCAAGACTTATGAGTCAACATGATGGTTCTATTCTTCACATAGGAAATGAGTCAACAACCTTGGTGCATGGTCGTGGTTGTGTAGATCTTAAGTTTAGTTCTAGAAAGATTGTAACTTTGTTTAATGTTATTCATGTTCCTGATATAAGGAAAAACTTGGTTTCAAGTAGTGTTTTGAATAATCATGGATATAAACAAGTTATTGAATCTGATAAATTTGTTCTATCTAAGCATGGTGTGTTTACTGGTTTTGGGTATTTGTGTAATCAAATGTTCATGCTTAATATTATCACTAATAGTGTTAATTCAACATTTGTGACCACCTCTGACCTGACTGACTCTACCCTATGGATGCTAGACTTGGCCATGTACACTATAAAAGGATGCAACGTATGTCTAACGATGGGTTAATCCCAGCATTTGACATGGACACTGAAAAGTGTAAAACTTTCATGTTGACCAAAATAACTAAGAAACCTTTTCAGGGTGTTAGTCATGAAACTAAGCTCTTTGAGCTAATACACAGTGACCTGTGTGATTTGCATACCTCTCCTTCTTTGGGGAATAAGAAGTACTTTGTGAAATTTATTGATGATGCTTCTAGGTTTTGTTATGTCTATCTATTACATACTAAGGATGAAGCATTAGATAAATTCAAAGTATTTAAAACTGAAGTTAAATTACAACTTGGGTCTTTGATCAAAAGATTAAGGACTAATAGGGGAGGTGAGTACATGGATACTATGTATTTTCAGTCTGTCGGTATAATCCATGAAACAATCGCCCCTATACTCCTCAAGAAAATGGTATTTCGAAAGGAAAAAGTGGTGTCAAGGAGATGGTTAATTCCATGTTGTCCTATTCAGACCGAGTCAAGGGTTCCAGAGTGAAGCTATGGTAACATCTATTTTTAAATAGGGTTCCCAACAAAAGGAACAAGGTTACCCCTTATGAACTCTGGACTAAAAGGAAACCCAACCTAAACTATCTTAGGATTTAGGGTTCTAGGGCTATTGTAAGACTCCCTGAACAAAAGCTGAAAACTTTGGGAGAAAGAGGCATTGATTGCATCTTTGTTGGATATGCTGAGCACTCCAAGGATTTTAGGTTCTATGTTATTGAACCTAATGAATATGTTTCAATTAACTCCATAATTGAATCAAGGGATGCAATGTTTGATGAGAATAGATTCTCATCAGTCCCTAAACCAAGTTAAAGGATTCCTAATGGAACACATGACATTGGTGTATCAGAGGTCCCTGATGAAGTGCCATCAGAGGTCCCTGATGAGGTTGTGGTTCAACAACCTGAACCTATGCTCAGAAAGAGCAAAGAGGTTGGGAATCCAAAGTCATTTGAGCCTGAGTTTCAATTATACTTAATTAAAGGAACAAGGGATGAAGTCTCTGACCAATACTCTTATTGCTTCATTGTTGAGGATGATCCCAACACATTTGAAGAAGCAATGAAGTCCCAGGATATTGCTTTCTGGAAAGAAGCAATTAATGATGAGATGGATTCCATCATGGGTAACAACACTTGGGTGTTGGTTGATATACCACCAGGTTGCAAACCCCTGGGTTGCAAATGGATTTTCAAAAAGAAAATGAAGGTATATGGAACTATTGAAAAGTTCAAGGCTAGACTAGTCATTCAAGGCTTTAAAAAAAAGTAAGAAATTGACTACTTTGATACTTATGCCCTAGTGGCTTGTATCGGTACAATTAGATTGCGGATTGCTTTGGCATCAATTCACAATCTGATTATTCATCATATGGATGTGAAGACAACTTTCTTGAATGGTGAATTGGATGAGGAGGTTTATATGAACCAAACTCAGGGCTTCATCATGCCTGGTAATGAAAACAAGGTGTGTAAATTGGTTAAGTCATTGTATGGACTCAAACAGGCACCTAAGCAATGGCACCAAAAATTTGATGTAGTGGTTTTGTCTAGTGGTTATGTTCTTAACCAATGTGACAAATTTGTGTATAGAAAATTTGATGAATCTGGTAAAGGAGTCATCATTTGCCTATATGTTGATGACATGCTGATCTTTGGCAATGACCAAAATCAGATTGACCTGAAAAGGAATTTTTGTCATCAAGGTTCTCCATGAAGGACATGGGGGAGGCTGATGTTATCCTTGGTATAAGGATTAAACATGAAAGTGAATTTTCTCTCTCTCATTATATTGAGAAGGTGTTGAGGAAATTCAATTACTTTGATTCTACTCCTGTGAGTACACCTATGGATACTTGTGAGAAGCTGATGCCTAATAAAGGCAAGGTTGTATCTCAACTTGAGTATTCTAGGGTAATTGGTCACGATGTATGCCATGACTTGTACAAGACTTGATATTGCATTTGCAGTGGGTAAATTGAGCAGGTATACTAGTAATCCTAGTGCTCATCAATGGCAAGTAGTTCATATGGTCTGAAGTATCTCAAGAGAACTATGGATTATAGTCTCTCATATACCGGTTATCCTTCAAGATAAGGATACACTGATGCAAGTTGGATCAAGAACATCTAAGACAATTCTTCTACTAGTGGTGGGTATTCCTACTTGGTGGAGGTGCAATTTCTTGGGAATCCAAGAAGCAAACTTGCATCACCCTTCAACAATGGAATATGAATTTGTAGCCTTAGCAAATTGTAAAGAAGCTGAATGGTTGAAAAACTTGCTTCTTGAGATTCTATCAGGCCTAAACCTATAGCACCTATTTCTATTCATTGTGATAGTGCAGCTACATTGGAAAAGGCTTATAGCCAGATGTACAATGGGAAGTCTAGACACTTAGGTGTCAAACATAGCATGATTCATGAGCTTATCATGAATGGGGTGGTATCTATAGAGTTTGTTAGATCTCAACAAAATTTAGCTGATCACTTGACGAAGGGATTGGCTAGAGAATTGGTTATAAAGTCTGCTAAAGGGATGGGTTTAAGTCCAACTTAGTCATTGAATGTAGCATATTGGAATTCATAAACATGTCAAATCATATCAACAAGGGGCGTATGGTTTAGGTTTTAGAGAGAGCAAGTGGAAGAGTTTTGGGAACTTAGTGAGACAAAGAAAAATGATATTGAAAGCTCCAACCTTCTACCTTGGGAGGTAGAGGGTATTTATAGTTTCTTGCAAGACACGCCTCCTACTGGCTATGGATCAGGCATACAGTGGGTAAAGACCCGTCCGTCCTCCACGGTGTTACTTATCAAACTACTTATTAACATAACATGACTACGACTACGAGCTTTCAAACGGATACATATACTTGAGGTGACCGACTCTTTAACTACCCGATTTTCTAAATCCTAACAATCTCCCCTTAAGGGAGGTCACCTCAATTTACATTTGGTGATTCTTTAACTGATCCACGTTTGGTGATTCATTAAGCCAGGTTAGAGATCATCAGCCACAACAAATATCTGACTCATCCATTGTAGTGTTGCCATCATGTGAAGTTGTGACTTTTGGACCGACATGCTCACACTCTTGATCATGATATCTTCTCATCAGAGTAGCAAAAGCTTTAGTTGATTCAAGATATTTGCAGCAGCGTAGCAGAAGCATGGAGTGAAAATATCAGAGTCGTTGATGCACTTATCATGATTTCTTTAGATATGAATGTGATGTGTGAGCATGCGGTTATGGATTGACGCCTCAGTTCTAATCAGCTGCAATCGTCGAGTGTTCCTACAGACAACAGTTAGCAATAAAAGCGCACGAAAGTATCTTTGATCACCTTCGTTGAATTGAGGTACATGGCCCACGGTTCTTAAATCAGACAAGTAATGCCTGTGTGAGGTACAATTCAAGAATCTCCTGATTGTGGTTTCACACTGCCTCTAATGTTCTCAAACCGAACGCCTCAAAGAAGACAACATGGAGTGAGTGAACCAAATAATTGAGATTCAGCGATTGATGAAAAGTGATTTGAAAAACAATCGTGTATAGCTTAATATAAAGTGTTTTGCAATACAACGAAGGTTTTAAGGAAAATCAATTATCAATCATAAATACCTTTTATTTTAAAATATTAATACACAATCGATGTGCTAGAGGAAAGAATTTTAAGCACAACGACCCGTTTTTCAAAGGTATCTGTCAATCCATTTCCTGGACCAAGGTTGATTCAATATTGAATCGCCCCATCGTTTCTATCCAATTTTCACAAGTTTGATCTATTGGATAGATCTCACATGTCACCCACCAAGTGCTTGTTTGATGTTGGCTCTAGAAGGATTTCCATCTTCATCATGAATATTTTACGTATCACTCAGATGTTCTGGCAATACCACAAGGATAGTGCGTAGGACTCTTAAGATATATTCTCACTTTCCACATTGTCGTAATGAGATTTATTGATGATCTCATGGCTCTAGACTCAATAGTTCACTTTTGGTTTCCTATGCCGGAGACTAGGGAGAGGGTCTCCTTCTTTAATATTAACAATCTCTAAGAGAAAGTCGATAGATTATGTAGGTTCCCCGTGAGAATGAGACAAGCCCTTTTAAGAGGAGCTTGAGTAGCTTGGGAAGATTAGTGCAGTGCGTCACTGGGTCCATGACGTCTTGTCTTCAATACCGGCGTTACCTTGGTAGCCACCAGTAGCATATGAATTGAACCTGGTTTCCGCTCTAAGGTTGAATAAATGGAGGGCTATTTCTTTTCACCCTTTTCTCATTCATTTCTTTTTCATTCTTCAACCCCTTCAGTGCTTACTGAGACTTCATTACTAGAACCTTGTTGGGTTTATTCCAGTTCTAGCTCTATCTCAGTCGGCACTCTTCCCTTATTCTCACTTTTCTCCTTTTTTTCATCATACCTAAGGACTTCTACACTATCTAGTGGATTGTCCCTAGGTAGATCCCTCCGGCTCTGGCGGGATCGTGGGAACGAATACCTAACCTAACCATCTTTATATCTCCATGCGTAAAGTAACTTTGGTCGGTCACTCGGTATTGTTCTTCTGCCATTGAAACCAATTGAAAACCATTTGAAAATCAATCCAGGTACTTGTGATACAACATCAAAGAATTTTTTACCTGAATTGTTTTTGATATTTTTCGAAAAAGCTCCCCCTCAACATGTGCATTAAATATTTGAATTTTTTTGGCACATGGAGGCAAGATTCAGAATTAAAGATCCAATCTTTGATTAACATTTTCTAAAATGATTATCGTCACTTCCCGATCAAATCTAGTATTTTAAATACTTTGGGTAAAACACTTTTGGGAAGGATGAGGTTTTCTTATGAGTGCTCCCCCTTATTATGTGCATCGAGATTCGAAAGTGTTTTGCACATATTGGAGAGAACCTTTGGTTTGAAATAGATGCTCCTCCTTAACATGTGCATGGAAAATTTGAAATCGTTGGCACATGTAGGGAGGAGTGCTTATTATTGACGTTATAAAACCACTTATTGTATTATCAGTTTATATTCAATTTAAATCACAAATTCTCCCCCTACACAATTTTCAAATCCTTTGAGATTTCTGATATCTATTGATTTTGTGGAAAACTAGAAGGGGGGGGGGGGGTTGAATAATTTTGCCGATTTTAAGTTAGTTTCAAAAACTTTATATTCGATATTATGTGAAATCGTATGTATGTAGAGAAAGTATAGATCTAATGATAAAGTAAGTAAATAAAGTAAAGCAAGGGATAGAAATGACACAATCGATTTATAGTGGTTCGGCTACAAGGACATCTTCCTTACCCTACTCCACTCCCCGAGTCACCTACTCGAGAGTTCAAGTACTATGTCAACAAACTCCTTCAACTTGGCAAAGAAGCCTTCACAACGTTGCTTACACCTTTTTCCAGTACAAAGCTAAATACCGAGTCTGTAACACGGTAGACCAAACCAGCACGACTATTACACAACAACTATGTGAAATATCAAATACAAGATCTTTGCTACAGAAATCTTGTGGAGGAACAAATCAATCAAGGACCCCTTGCTTGGATGACTTGTAGAATGCTTGTGATCTCGCCTTAGAGAAGGACCTATATGAGAATCACTAAAGAAAGAAAGAAGAACAACTCTCTAGATCAAGT
>OU343216.1:85501677-85551632 GCA_910596185.1 Chrysanthemum makinoi
TCTCCAACATGCTCACACGCTCTTTGACGTTGGATTTCAGTATTGATGTAGTTCTTTAGAAGAAGAATCATTCTGACTTTTGCGTTGCCTTTCGAGAGAACTTCAAATTGTGTTGTTGTTGGTATGAGCATGTGGAGAATCAACACGATCATCTCCTAGGAGCATCCATAAGAAGAAAACATAATAATGGGTTAGTGATAAACACCAATCGATCACTATGGTGCGTTTACAGAGAATTGACCACTACGATTGTTCTTCGATGAATGTCTTGATTCCATTCACCTTGGTCGAGGCGATCGGCCGATCCGAATCCCATAAAGGACAGTTGGCATTACATTGAACAAGTTCAAGTAATGACCCACATCTTCGAGGACTTGATTCTTGAAAGGGATCTCCCTTAGCGGGATTTCAAAGCTACTTACAAGTTCGAACTTTGGCGTGTTAGCATAGTGTGAAAACATCTCTAAATTCTAGCAAAGGTTTGTTCTGAGCTGAGTCCCTCAAGTAGGATAACACGATGTACCAAGGGGTACACCTACGGTTCAAGAGTGAGTCCAGAGGTACAATCGCGAAGCATCACCTCAGCGACGTAGACCATTTGAGACAACACCAAGCATAACCCACGAGGGAGTTACCGGAAGCGACTGCTGTCAAGAACATTTGATGTTTACCCCGGAGTTTCCATTCAATCGAGGATCCTGGTGTGAACCTCTCTTAAATGTTCTCGGCAATTCCTAAGATCAGTGAAGAACCGATAATGTCACTAGTCCTTAATGTTGAACGACAAGTGATGAAATGTTAAGTGTACCTAAGAGATCTTTTGATGAATCTCGTAGGCTAGGCTATGGTACGCTTTTGGTTTTCTGGCGGAGACTAGGAAAGGTCTCCTTCTTTAATACCGGCAATCTCTAATAGAAAAGCAGAGTAGTTTTCATAGGGTTCCCTGTGAGAATGAAACAAGCTTCTGTTGAGAGAAACTTGAGTGGCTAAGGTTTGAGTGCATCGTCACTGGGTCCATGACGACTTAAATCTTCAATACGGTGTCATCTAGTGACAACCAGGTGCATATGTATTGAACGGTAATACGCCTAAGTTGAATAATCTGGAGGGCTATTTCTTTTCACCCTTTTCTTTTACTTTTCTTTTAAATTCTTCAACTCCTTCTTTCTCCGATTCTGATTTTCTCCTTTTTATAATTATACCTAAGGACTTCTAAATTCTAACTATTGGTGGTGTTCTTGGGTGAATCCCTCGGCTACAGCAAATCATAGGATGGTTATTCTAACCTTAGTCACCTTATAACTTCCATGACCTCCTAAGTTGCCAACAAAACCATTTTCTGAATATCTCTCAAAGTGTTTATGGTGAAAACATTTTGTAACTCTGCGAGAGTTTGTATTTTTAAATCTCCCCTCCCACATGTGCTCAAGTGTTTTGAAAGAAATGCACTTACGGTGAGGGGGGTGAGCTACGCACACTTTGAATTGATGGAAGCTCAAGATAGGCAATTCCCAGCAGAGACCTGATTAAGTTGTATAGTTAAGAGTTGCATTGTCGACTTTTGGGTGACAACTAGCTCTAATAACAGAGAAGGTGTGGAAAATCAGAAAAGGTTGTCAAACGTCAAAGTTCATGTCTATCAAAGAGATTCTCGAATAGGTACAATCACTCGAGATAAGTCTTGGAAGACAAATATTTTTAGATGTATGGCTGATTCGAGATCACAAATCAATTCATGGGTTAAGTCTTGCTTCACGAAGATTCCATCATATTTTAACATATTTGTATCACAATTTTTTCTCCCCCTCAAAAATCGGCATATTAGTCTTTTGATGAAATTTTGATATCGAATATGACCATTTAGAGGATTTTGTGGGAAGATTTCCACGAAGAACTTTTGTGAACAAAGATTTGTTAGCAAATACTCTCCTCACAAGTAATATTAACTTGGGGTTTTGAAAAATCATAAGGGAAGTACTTGTTCTTTTGAGCAAAACTTTGAAAAATGAAAGTTTTGATAAGTTTTACTCAAAGAAGTAAAAACTTTCAGCTCCTTTTATAGGATTGTGGCAGCGGCGTACCACGAGTCCTTTCATTACAAGTCACGGGTTGTACACTTTATTTATATGCTGGGCACAAGCGGGTCAATATACAAATCATATCATCCAAATATCAATCAAAGAAATAATTTAAGGAGTACCAGGCAATCCTTCAATTAAATAGGGAGTTCTCTCTTGACGTTGATAACTCGTAAGAGGGAAGCTCTGTTGTCCACCCACAAAGCTCTCAAGGTTCCACATATGATCATGATGGAACAACCTTTCATCTATCCTCTTGATAAACTTCTTAACATCCCTCCTTTCTTTAGAGTTTCACAGCTAACCGACCTATTCCTTCATGAATCTCCTTTAACGATACGCTAACCCATCACGAACCTTCTTCGGTAGTGTCACAAAAACTGTGAGCTTCGTTTATGCCATGAAACAGTTGTGGTGAAGTTCACTGATAAACAACTTCAACGTTGGTTTCTTCATAATGGTGTACTTGAGAGAGTTGGTTGATAGCGGAAAGTGTAGCAGCGGTTTTAGTGAGATGACTTGTTTAGGTATGATTCCCGGCAAGTTTGAAGATCTTCAACACGTTCCTGGATCACTCTGCTTCTAATGAATATCAACAATGACTTGATGTAATGGTTTGGATGTTGGTGGAGAAATATGGCATCCGACCTTGTACCTTAGCCAGATACATGTCTTGATATGTCGTTGGCGACAATCTCGAGAAAATCAAACCCAGGTAAATCATATTCTTGCTCGTCTTGGCGTTTGACTTTGATCTCTTCAGGAATCGAGAAATCCTTAGCGGTGACATTCATGATAACAACGATCCGTTTGTCAGCGAACACCTCTTTGTTTGATTTGATTTTTGGCAGCTTCGTAGTAAAGTCTTCTTCTTACTTGCCAATGATGAATGCCATACGTGCGCATCGAGATCATAATTCACCATATTATCAACAAAAATTCTTGTGGCTTCTTCCTCGATGGCAACATTGTTGGAAGACTACTGTGGGATGTTAAAGGTGAGTGGCGTAGCGTATTTCTTGCTTGCCTTCTTTAGGTGTTGAAGAAATTAGGTGGATTGTTGAAGAAGTATTGGTAGGAATCGCTTTGTTGATCCCGGTCGACCAATGGTTGGTAGTGGCTTGTCGGTCTATGTAGTATGGAGTCTTATCGGTCTTGTGAATTGATATTTGATTCAGGGTTGAGCCAATCAATGTTGTTGGACATAGCTCGTCGCGATATTGTTCTGATATTCGACTTCAATAGCACTATCGGTTTGTCCTTACTTTTGCGATTCGCGCATCGTTCATCCATTAGGCTTTCCCCTTTCGCCATCTTCTTCACTTTGAACTTATCTGAATTATCTTGGCGTGCTCCTGGTTTGATATCTACCAGTTCTTGCCTTCCGTTATCGAGGGTGGCATCAAAAAGTTTGGAAAACCAATGTATTCATCGATTGTCATCTTCATCAACCATGATACAACTGGGTAGACTTTTCTTCTTTGGCTTGGAGGATGATGTTTGATTGTTGCTTGGTTGATGGTGTAGATGAGCGATTTGTTAGGGCTTAGGAATCTCTTCGTTGTCACCAGGTGTATTGGAAATGATCACTAGTTTTCTCAGATGGTGGTGGAGACTTCGAGTCTGAGGTTTATCACAGCGGGAGGTCGTTGAGAAGAGCTTGTGGTGGTGGTGGTCCTTGGGGTGGTGGAGGCATAGATGAGGATCCTTTGTTTTATTTTGACGTTTTGGACTGTCCTTGTCCATCATCATGCGTCTCTTGGTCTCTTTGCTTGACCCGACTCCTTCCTTGCAAGTTTGCTTTAGTTGATATGCCGGCAATGCTTCAAAAATTTTGATTCATCAGTAGAAGTTCAGGATCGAGACTATGCGCATGTGTTTTGAAATCAAATGAAACTCCATTGATGGCGGGGAGGTGGTCGGTGGATTTGCATCATTCTTGGTGTAGTTGAAAGTGTTAAACGACCAATGACATCGATAAGGGTAGGGTTGTCTTGCGAACATTTCTGTGACTCAGGGGCTGATTGTCGAGGAGAACTTATGAGTGTAGTCCCTAATCGTCTTGTCCATTTCACCCTGAATATATCGGTTGAGGAATTTACGGATCTGGTCTCTTTCCTCCGAGAACTCGTTCATCAAATCACAGAAAGTTAACTCTGTCCCATGGTGGTTCAACTTCTTGTTAACCCGCGTTTAGTTTCCTTGCTTGCTTGACAACCTTAACAATCTTGGCTTTTGCACGTGATATTGTTCAGTAGGGTTTCTTGATCGATCTAGATGAAGATCTAGTGGTAGCATCTTTGGATGGTGGTGGTGATGAATGAGATGATGAATCAGTTGAAGATGAATCATGAGAAGTGATAAGGTTTTAAAATGTACCTTTTTGAGGGGTCATTTAAGCCCTTATTTGATCACTTTTGTATCCGTTATTACTTAATATCGTTCCTTTTCACTTTTTAGGTCTCTTGAAGGCAAATTGCTGTAATGGCACTTATTTGGTCGAAAAGGCGGATATCTGAAAAATGGCCAAAGTCAAGAATGAGACACTCCAATGAAAATACAAGGTGGACGGCGTCACTGCTTATCTACGGCGCCGTCGGAGGATTTTGTGACGGGCAGAAGCCAAAACTCTATTTTTTCAAGTGGCGACGTCAAGTTATAAAGAGTAGGCCGTCGCTCGCAGGGCGGCCTAGATTCAATCCGGGCGGCGTCGAGGCTGAAGAGGACGGTCAAAGCATAAGGTGACGCCGACGCAAGTCTAACGTGGCCAAGACGAAACCCTAATGACGGCGACACGGCGGCGTCCAAAAATAAGGTGACGCCATCGCATGTGTAATCTTATATATAGAATCCGAATTTTTCATTATTAGTGTGTAGTCTTTTTGGGTAAAACCTAAACCGAACTAAGGCTGTCTTGTACAGTATTTTAGGGTTCCAAACCCTATCTTACACCAAGATAAGTGTTTTACTTCATTAATTCAATTATGTCTTTGATTATTTGTGTGTATGCTTGCATGTTCTCCATGTCCGGCTAATTTACTTTGTGTGTTTGCTTAGGGAATATGAAACTTAATTATTGAATATTGATTGGTTGTCTCTTATCTTAGTTGTTAATGATCTAGTAATGCGATAGGTCATTCGTTGTGTACTTAATGCTTGATTAAATCTTTGTGAACCTTAGAATATAACTCCTTGAGTAGTTGTAAGCTAAACCATCCAAGGAGTGCCTTAGAGTAAGAGTTTATTATCCCTATGGGTTTTGTAGACGAGACCCTTTGGTAAGTTCAAAGAGTTAGGGAGAAGCATACCACAACTTTAGACACACAATTAAGAATAAGGACGTGACAATTCAACCACCAATAGGAGATAATTAAGGAGTAGTAAAACCTAAGTAAACACATCTTTAAACTATCATCCGAGCACACAATAATTAGACATAGACTACATACACCTTAGATTAGATAATTAGATAAGTAGAGTAATCGGTAGAAATACCAACCCCAAATCCAAACCCCGAGATTCGTACCTTTCAATTTCCTAAAAACATAAAAAGATAAAAAATAATCTTCCTCAACCCCAACCTTAGCGTAGTAACTTCTCACTAGCATTCCTATTCCCCAGAGAACGATATCAATACCCGTGGCTTACCCTAATACTACACTACAACGATTAGGTTCACTGCCTAGGGTGTTATAAAAACTTGCTCGAAGAAAAGGAAGTTCCTTTGACCCCGAACGACGCGTGTAGCGTTATCAAGTTTTGGCGCCTTGGGAATAGAATAGCTTGTCAGTAGTCCACCTCGTTTAGGTTTCTTTGCTTGATTCCTATCAAGTAAATTTTTCTCATTTTAGCTTTCTCATAGTCTATCCCCTTCTTCGTGACCTTTGTTCGTAATCCCATCACTTTTCATCATGGAAGGTGATAACCACCCACCATTCATCAACCCACCACCAAATGACCCGCCAAGAGCCCGTACTCTTGGTGAATACTCGAACCAAGCACACTAGGCTATAGGAACACCATTGAGCTTCCCGACCAAGCCCAAACTACGGCCTGCGATCCGACACCATCCGGTTGGTGCAAAACGGATGTGCATTCCATGGACTTCGTTCCGAAGATCCAAATCAGCATCTTAGGGATTTCCTTAAAATTGTCGATTCCATCGACCTTGATGCTACTACTCGGGAGACCACGCGCTTGCGTCTCTTCCAATTCTCTCTACGGGACCAAGCTAGTAATTGGCGAGCGACTTCCCGCCAACTCCATCTCAAGTTGGGATGATCTCACCTCTCGCTTCCTTGCTCAATTTTTCCCACCGGGAGAACCACTAAACTTAGGAATGACATCTTGATGTTCCAACAACGTCAAAATGAATCTCTCTATGAAGCATGGACTCGATTCAAGGACTTACTTCATAAAGTCCCTCATCGCGGCATTGATCTTTGGCTCCAAGTCCAACTCTTCTATGATCATGTCAATTTCCTCTGCGATCCATTGACCCAGAGGCGGTGGAAAACTTAGTGATCTCACCACGGAAGAATCATGGGGTATAATAGAGGACCTTGCTCTATATGACAACGAAAGTTGGAATGACCCCCGTGAGTTGCCCAAAACCGTTAAAGGCAATCTCCTTTGCACTCCCATTGACTCACAATATTCTGACCGTAGGATGCTCGAGCTTGAAGATCAAGTTAAATTCCTAATGAGTTCCTACGAAAACCTAAGTCTTCACGCCATGTGAACAAAGTTTCTTCCTCGTGTGAGCCGTTTTATGATCCTCATAACACGCAGCACTTGCACCCCGATCCCAGAACATGCTTAGTTGACTACGCATCCTGCGTACTAATGGAGCAGGAGGAAGATTCCCTACAATACCGGACCTAGGAATTTCAATGAAACCTTAGAGAAGCATGGAAGGAGAAAGCCGACTTCTATTGGGGACAAACCAAGAATTCACTTCCATTTTTCATGGCCCCATCCAGCGGTCCTAACCAACAAAACATAGAAGGGATGTTGCAAAACCTAGTTGCAACCCAAGAAGCCCAAATAGCTAAGCTCTCGGATCGCTTTAACCAACAACAATCCGAAATGGATAGGAAGATAGACAACCTTTTGAAAGCCATGACCAATAGTGATAGGAAGGTTAATGCTATCTCAACTCCCGAGCCTTCCGGTGTAGAGATTAAGGACCCAAGTAAGTTAGCTAAGCATGTCCAGTTCGTCAATACCATCGCCTTAGTGAAACCTAATAGAACCAATGATGAAGAGGACCATACCGCATGAGACTAATGAAACAACCGAGGAAGTAGGTGAAGTAGATAATGACTATTTCAATAAGTTTCCTACGGAAGAAGAGCTAACTCGCCCTCACTTACTGCGTGACCTCCGTCACATGTATGTTAGGAAAATCCCTAGAATCAAGTTTGGGAACCCTTGGAATCTTAACATACCATGTTGCATAGGACACCTTTTGTTGGCAAAGGCATACATTGATCGCAAATCCCCGATCAACATAATGACTAGCACCTACTACAATTGGGTAGTGAAGAAGCCAATTCCAACTAGGCAAGACCCCGATGATCCTAGTGTTAGTTGCAATTTTCTTGGTAGAGTTAAGGGATTGACCGTTTATGTAGGTAGTTTCACGTTTCCTACGGACTTCATAATTGTGGATGATATTAGCACGACCATAGACCCTAGCTTGTCCCATGTTATTCTAGGAAAACCTTTCATAGAAAACATCGGGATGACCTATGATCCTTCATTAGGAATAGTGCGATTCAAGGATGAGAACGACGACATAGCTTACCAAATGCCGTTCGAGATTGAGAAGTTCTCATCACTCTCTAATGATGAAAAGGAACTTAAACTATCGGTCTACTATAGGAATGAGGAGGATAAAGAAAAAGGAGTAGATTATGTTATGGCTAAGATTTTCGGATTCTATAAGGATTGTTTGAACCTAGGACGAATATAGGGAATGGGGAGAAGAGCGAACTCTTAGAGAAGTGCATCATAGGGCACTTCTACAACATGGAATCTCCCGATAGAGACCGTCATGAGGAAGAAGATGACGGTAATGAAGTCACGTAGGATCACGACTACGAGTCTAGCTACAAGACTCTTAAATAAAGAAAAGCTGGGAGGCAACCCATGCTTAATTGTTTGCTTGTTAGTGTCATATATCTTTTATTGATTGTTTATTCTCATGTTTAAATTTGTAAAAATGCTTTATTTTGTTTTAACCTCGTCTTAATTGCATATAAAGGTATTTTACATAAAGGATAAGTGTAGGGAGGATTACACACGTTTTCAAAAGCAACGTAAACATGAGAATAGCAATTCATTAAAAGATATATATGTGTGTTTGTTCGAGTCAAATGCTTGTATCGAGTCATAATGGATGTTTTGCAAATTTTTTTCCAGATTCTAAAGATGTAAATTTTCAATTTTTCGAGAAAATCGCATACAGTTTTTGTCAGGATAACTTGGCCGTCGGAGATCGCTAACGGCGTCGTCAGGAAGGATTAAAACAACATGATTACTTTTTCTCGTTTTCTAGCTACTTATAAATTTTGGAATTTTCAGGTCTTAATTTTCGAAAATTCTAAGTAAACATCCATTCCACAAGCATTATATCCTAGTTTAAATAGAGTCTTATATATATTATTACAGCCGATTTTACGCGAAGGTTTCGTTTGTTTTCTTGAAGTGTGCAGGTTTAATTTATCAAGAAGAAGATACATAAGATTGGAAGGAGCTTTTCACGCATAAATTCTTCTTGGAAAGGATTTAACCACTACTTCACACGGATCCTACCGAGCTAATCAGGGAGTATTAGTTTCTTTCGTTTTTCATTACCTTCCATTATCATAACTTTGATACTTTCGGGAACATTGGGGACAATGTTCAGTTTAAGTGTAGGGAGGGAAAATAAAGCGGGAACTTTGAAACTATGCTTATCCTTGATTATTTGCTTTGTCCAAGTGTATTTGTGTAATAAACCATGAGAAAATGTGGTTAGGGTAATTTTGGCACCAAATTTTTAATTTTTCATGACATATAGGAGTGGGCCATTAGTCTTAACAAAAGCGTCTCACGGATAGGAAGTTGCATGACTAGCACAAAACCCTTTACCACCTAAATTCCACCCAAAATGTGAGGATCACCCTTAGATTAGTAGGAATTAAAGCATTCATCTTTAATGCTTAGAGTGTGAACGGTAGTATATTAGATTCTAGAACTTGTTTTGTGATGCATTCGAGAGATAAGCTAGTAAGACTACACTTGTGTAGTTAGAATAACTAAATGATAAGAGGCATTAGGATAACCCTTGTTTGATACCCGTAATATAATTACTTCTTCCACATCGGTTGAGTAATTCCCCACACCCTTTGCGTTGTACTCATCTTTAGTACACGATACCCTAGTTAACCCCTCAGAGCCTATCCTTTTCGCGGTTCTCGTGATGTTTTGGTTTTCGGAATATCAATGAAGAGCATTGTTTACACTCCACCCCCAAATATACACCCAAATCGCCTTAGCCTACCTTGTATGCACTCACTTTTAGTGCATTTTTGTTATCACCCTAAACCCTTAGTTCAATTATCTAGTTGCTTGCATGAGTTGCTAAGTCGAGTCATATCCTTTGTACACAGTTTTTGGGACGATTGGGACTCATGGGAAAAGTTAAAGTTTATGAAATGACGGGAAGGAACGTTAAATTCAAATTCCCTTTGTTTGCGTAATAATGTACTCCAAGTGTTTTGATCTTTTCAATTTGGGTCAAATTAGTGTTAGAGTAATAAAAACTCAAGTGTAGGGATGTGCCTATAAATCCCTATCATTTTGATGTTACGTAGAGGATGGTAGAGTAAAAGTGTATGAAAAAAAAATCGAAAAAAAATAGAAAAAGAAAAGAAAAAAAATAGAGTGTTAAAAAAAAAACATACGGGCTACCATCCTACATCTATCCTTTAAATTTATGTTTGTTTGTTTTAGTTAGCTAGAGTTTAGAGTGTCGAGTCTTGGCTTAGCAACGCCATTCTTCGTATGCATTTAACATAGAGATTTTTGACTTGCCACCACTAAAAAGCCTATCCCAACAAACCCTTTGTTTCCCTACCGTAAGCCTAACATTACAACCCTTTAAAGACCTCTTTGATAGTCTTTCCTAGGTGCTTACGCCAAAGCGATGGAGGTTTGATCTATTCTCAAGCCTATGGTAATCTATGTACTAGGACGGGTTAATGAGTGTTTATCTTCCATTTCCAACTTGTTATATTTCATATACACCCGAGAGATGTGAGTATCCAAACACCCCATGTGAGGTGCTAGTATGTAATTTCCGTGCTTGTTATGACTTTTGCTTGGGGCTTATATGTGTTGTGGACTGTTTTAAACCAATGCTTCATGACCCCAACTTATAAATTAATTGGCTAAAAGCACATTTGCTTGAGGACAAGCAAATACCAAGTGTAGGGATATTTGATAAGGTTTTAAAATGTACCTTTTGAGGGTCATTTAAGCCCTTATTTGATCACTTTTGTATCCGTTATTACTTAATATCGTTCCTTTTCACTTTTAGGTCTCTTGAAGGCAAATTGCTGTAATGGCACTTATTTGGACGAAAAGGCGGATATCTGAAGAAAATGGCCAAAGTCAAGAATCGAGACACTCCAGCTGCTGAAAATACAAGGTGGCGGCGTCAGCTTATCTGCGACGTCGTCGGAGGATTTTTGTGACGACGAAGCCAAAACTCTATTTTCAAGTGGCGGCGTCAAGTTATAAAGAGTAGGCCATCGTAACTCGGGCGGCCTAGATTTGATCGAGACGGCGTCGAAAGGTGAAGAGGACGGCGTCAAAAGCATAAGGTGACGCCGTCGCAAGACTAACGTGGCCAAGACGAAACCCTAATGACGGCGACCGGCGTCACGAAACATAAGGTGTGGCCGTCGCATGTGTAATCTTATATATAGAATCCGAATTTTTCATTATTAGTGTGTAGTCTTTTGGAGTAAAACCTAAACCGAACCAAGGCTGTCTTGTACAGTATTTTAGGGTTCCAAACCTATCTTACAACAAGATAAGTGTTTTACTTCATTAATTCAATTATGTCTTTGATTATTTGTGTGTATGCTTGCATGTTCTCCATGTCCGGCTAATTTACTTTTGTGTTTGCTTAGGGAATATGAAACTTAATTATTGAATATTGATTGGTTGTCTCTTATCTTAGTTGTTAATGATCTAGTAATGCGATAGGTCATTAGTTGTGTACTTAATGCTTGATTAATCTTTGTGAACCTTAGAATATAACTCCTTGAGTAGTTGTAAGCTAAACCATCCAAAGAGTGCCTTAGAGTAAGAGTTTATTATCCCTAGTGGGTTTTGTAAGCGAGACCCTTTGGTAAGTTCGAAGAGTTAGGGAGAAAAGCATACCCTACAACTTTAGACACACAACGCAACTAAGAATAAGGACGTGACAATTCAACCACCAATAGGAGATAATTAAGGAGTAGTAAAACCTAAGTAAACACATCTTTAAACTATCATACGAGCACACAATAATTAGACATAGACTACATACACCTTAGATTAGATAATTAGATAAGTAGAGTAATCGGTAGAAATACCAACCCCCCATATCCAAACCCCGAGATTCGTACCTTTCAATTTCCTAAAAAACATAAAAAGATAAAAAATAATCTTCCTCAACCCCAACCTTAGCGTAGTAACTTCTCACTAGCATTCCTATTCCCCTAGAGAACGATATCAATACCCGTGGCTTACCCTAATTACTACACTACAACGATTAGGTTCACTGCCTAGGGTGTTATAAAACTTGCTCGAAGAAAAGGAAGTTCCTTTGACCCCGAACGACGCGTGTAGCATTATCAAGAAGGCTTAGGGTCTTTAGGTGGCTCAGAAGATTGTTCCGGGTTATGTTCTAGATTATCTGAAGATAATTGTCAGCTTCCTCTTGAACTCTTTCCTCTTCCTCTGCTTTAGCCCTAGCTTCTTCTTCAGCCCTTTCCTTAGCCGCTTGCTCAATGTCTTCATCTGTTATCTTCTCATTCTTTTCTTGTTCCTCTTCTTCTTCAAAGGTGAATGGAACCTCATAATTTTGCTACTGCTACTCTGTAGATTCCTTAGCGGTGGCATGAGTTCCCTTATCGGGTTGATTAACTACATCCGGCCGGGTATGGTTAGTGCCACACTTTGGAACCTCAGGGCCTGCGGTTTGTTGAATGTTGAATTCAGTAGCAGCATGTTGCAATCTCAACTGCTTGAGAGTCTTGTGGTAAGCTCCCTCCTCATCCTTTGGTTCATTTTCATCATCAGAACTTTCTTCGTCTTCCTCAGCAACTGGAGTCTTCCCTTTGTCTGATTTTGGACTGGGTGGTTTATCATCTGACCTCAGCGAGGTTGTTTCATCTGTAGCAGTTTCTGAATAACAAACCACCTCATCAGACTTAATATCCTCAGAGTCTTCGTCCTCTAGTTTAAGTGCTGGTTTAGGATTAGGACTAGCACCCTTAGATGGGACTTTTCTTTTGAGGCTTGGATGCCTCTTAGGATATTTGGCTCGGTGCTTTTCAATGCTTTCTAACGGTACGCCGGACCTTCGTGTCTTCCTGGTAGGAGTAGCAGAAGTCTTTTCATCCATAAACCCAACTTTGCCTTTGCTCACAGCTTCTAGGTATCGACGATACGATGGTATACTTTTGATATCATGTTGAGAAGGCAATCGATATGCTTGCACTTTGCTTCTTTGTTGATGAGTCCTTGAATCGACAATGTTTAATATGGGCTCATACAACATGAGTGATTGTTGGGGTCGTTAAGTCTCAAGGAATGTCCGATGTTTCGAGAATATTTTGGATCAATAGTTTGGTGTATCGATAAAAGGAACTTTTCGGGCTTCTTAGGAGACATCATGTCTTCCCATATCAAACTAGCAAAGTCGATGTCTTTGCTTGTTGACCATGCGAAGGTTTCAGATGCATAAGTTTGGGATGCTCGTGAATGCTTGTCTCTTCACACACAAACTTGGCGATCATAATATCTGTGTTCTCCAAGGTTGAGGAATATTCTTTAGATCCACAGAAGGAATGCGGTGATGACCACGGCAGCTTCATCATGTCCAATGTAGATCATGAATTGAATGGTAGCCTCTTCACTTGGAGTTGCCACATAGTCAGTGATCTCGATAGTAGGTAGAAGAAGAATTGTGAAGATGCACTTACTTGATACGGTGACTTCATTGAGGGTCACGGTGTGGCGTGTTGAATCCACCTTTTCATTGTGTGCAAAATTGATGAATGTAGATTTCTGGCACAGTTGTAGAGTTCGTAAGCATGTTGTTGTAGGGATGAGTCTTGAGAATATCCACAACAATTCTGCATGATAATTCTGAGCAGGTGAAGTTCTCAAAATCGATGTTAGGTTCCCATTTTAGTAACACAAGCATCAATAGAAGAAATAGATGAAGAGAGGATCGGTTGAACACTAAACCAAACACACGAATAACTAGAGAAAGGTTTATGCAAAGAGTGAAATAGAAAAGTGAACAACCAACCCTCAAGTGAGGGTTATACAAGAGTATTTGTAGGAGGGAACTAGGGCAACACTCCAAGTTCCCATCCTTTTACTTATTGGGCTTGGCCTAGGCTTATGGGCTTTCTACATAAGCTTAGCCTTGATCACTAACATAAAAGCCATATTAAGCTAACTATTACATATGAATCACTAACACTTGAGATATAGTTTAGGAGTGATTCCAACAATCTCCCCCTAAGTGTTAGTGATGAATGAAAGAGTGATAAACGTTGTACGTGCTGATGTAATAGTAGCGTTGACGTCTTCTGACATTCTTCTTTCTTGTGAGAAAAGTGTCTTGATCAACAATCTCCCAGTGTAGAGAAATTGTTTCCTTTGAAGTGTTATGCTTTGACGTCATCATTTTCTTTGTTCTTTGATCTTGGTTCTTTGTGATGGTAGTGATAGCATGTTGTTGTTATGCATCAGTGCGCTTCGTTGCTAGGTGTCTCCATGTCTTTCTTCAACATTTCACACGCTCTTTAACGTTGGATTTCAGTACTAATGAAGTTCTCTCAGTCTTTAAACTTTGTAGATTCTTTTTCTTGATGAAGAATCATTCTGATTTTGTGTTGCCCTTTTGAGAGAAGTTTTATTAGTGATATTGTTGGTATGAGCATGTGAAGGATCTGCATGATCGGTCCAAAGCTTCCATAAGAAGAAAACATAAGAAAGGTTAGTAATAAGCGGATTCCGGCACTTACAAGTTCTAACTTTTCGAGTGTTAGCATAGTGTGAAAACACAACTCTAATTCTCACAAAGGCGTTCCTGAACGGAGTCCCACAGTGAGATAACGCGATATGCCGAAGTACATCTACAGTTTAGATGAGTCGGTGAGGTACACGGCATCACCTCACGCATTTGTAGACCGTTTGAGACACACTAAGCGTAATCCACGGGGATTTTAGAAGTGACTGCTGTATCGGGGCTGTTTGATGTTGACCACGGCAGGAGTTTCCATTCAATCGAGGATCACATGTGAACCTCTCATAAATGTTCTCGACAGATTGCTAAGATCTGTGAAGGACACGATAAAGTATCACTTGCGTTCTTATTATTGAACATCAAGCGATAAAAATGTCAAGTGTACCTAAGAGATCTTTTGATGAATCTCGTGGCTCTAGACTCAAAGTGCGCTTTGGTTTCTGTCCCGAGACTAGGGAGAGGGTATTCTTCTTCAATACCAGCAATCTCTAAGAGAAAGCCGATAGTTTACGTAGGGTTCCTGTGAGAATGAAACAAGCTTCGGTTGAGAGAAACTTGAGTGGCTAAGAAGGTTTAGTACATGCGTCAGCGGGTCCATGATGACTTTGATCTTCAATACCGGTGTCATCATGTGACAACCAGTAGCATATGAATTGAACCCGGTTCTGCGCCTAAGTTGAATAATCTGGAGGGCTATTTCTTTTCACCCTTTCTTTGCTTTTCTTTTTAATTCTTCAACTCCTTCTTTTCCGAAGTCTCATTTTCTCCTTTTTATAATCATACCTAAGGACTTCTAATTCTAACTATTGGTAGTGTCCTTGGGTAGATCCTCCGGCTCTGGCGGATCATAGGACGGTTATTCCTAACCTTAATCACCTTATAACTCCTTGCCATAAAACCATTTTCATGAAAATCTCTAGAAGTGTTTGTAGATGAAAACAAGTTTGAACACTTGAGTTTTGGATTTTTAATACTCCCCCTCCACAATGCTTAAGAATTTTTGACAATCGCATAGTGAGGAAAAGAGGCGCACTTTTGAATTGATTGACTCAAGATAGACAATTCCTTGCGAGACACGATTACGTTGCATAGTTAAAGGGATACATTGTCAGCTTTTAGGTGACAACTAGCTCTAATAGCTACCTTGAAGATGGACAACCGAAAGGTTGTCAATCCCGTCAAAGTTCATGTCTATCAAGAGCTTCTCGAATGGGTACAATTTACTTGGATAAGTCTTGGAAGACAAATCTTTTCAATGTATATTTGTTCGGATCTCGTCAATTCATGGGTTGAAGTCTTTTTCACCACGAGGATTCAATAGCAATACACAACATATTTCTTATCACATAATTTTTCTCCCCCTAAAAATGGCATATAAATATGTTATTTTTGAAGAAATGTTGAGAATAAATATGACCATTTTGAGTTTTGTGGGAAGATTACCGCGAAGAACAAGTGATATGCTTATTTGAGGTTTTTTGAGATAACACTTGTTCTTTTGAGAAAGACCTTTTAAAATTGAAAGGTTTGATAAGTTTTACTCAAAAGTAAGAAGCTTTCGCTCCTTTTAGAAGGATTGTGGCAGCGGCGTCCACAGGGTCCTTTCATTACAAGTACAGGTTGTACACTGTTATGTGTGCACAAACCATTATGAATAAATCAAACAAACAAAATCACAATCAAGAGAGTACCCAATGATTACGGACGATTAGCAACTTTCTGAGGACGTTGGTAAGTCAGAATCGGAAAGTTTGGTCATCCTCCCATATAGCTCTTCCAACCGTCGCATCTGATCCCGATGAAGCATCCTTTCATCAATCCAAGTGATAAATCAACGAACATCCTTGCGATCCTTTGAATCCCATCTCTTCGTCTGAATAATACCTAACTCAATGTCCTTCAAACGATATGCCAATCCATATCGAACCATCTTCAGGGTGGCGTCATAGAACTTTGTGAATGTCATCGAAAGCCATGAAGCAAGTATGATGATTTTCACTTCGGTAGACAAACCCAAACTTTGGTTTATGAACGATTTTTGTACTGAGGTTCTTGATTGATTCCATTGAAGTGTGGAATTTTGGTAAGATTCGACCCCGAGGTGGAGATCTTCAACATGCTCTTTGATTTGACGCGTATGAAAACAAGGAGTGCAGCAATGTACTTGATCTGAATTTCGATTGAGGTTCAGGTTGGGGCTCAAGTATGTCATGATCCTCACCCCGTATGTAGTGTGTGATTCCGGTTTCTCCATTGGTGGTGTGGTTTCAAAACCATTGGTTGATCGGATGGTGGTGGTGTGTAGCTTATTGTGTAGTGGTGAAAACCTGCAACAATTTGTGAATCATTGGATGGAGTTACCTTCTTAACATATTTTGTTGTTGACTTAGTTGTTTCTTTTGTTTATGGAGGTGATGATTGAGATGATGATTTGGGTTTGGTGGAAGTGTCAAAAGGTGGTTCGGAAGACTGTTGAGGTATGTGTGTTGGATTGTCAACTATGTATTTGTGATTCCTTCTTTAACTTTTCCTCTTCATTTCTAGCGACTTCTGACCTCTTTTCGCATCATTTCCTTCACCACCAAATTATCATCATCAGACTCTTTCATCCTTATCATGATTGTAATCTCCTTCGATCATATATTCCACATCTTCACCATGCTTTTTTCTTGGTTGTTTTAGTTGTTGTTGTGGTTGCTTCATTTCAGTTGTAGAGTGACATCCACGATCCTTACCGGGTTGATTAACGGATCGGATGGGTAAGTTGTTTGCAATGCATCTTCCATAAGTGGAGGACTACTTTTGACCCTCACCCCAGGGTTGATTAGGAAAGATTGAAGCATGGTATTCCATCCTATTACGCTTTAATGTCTTACGAAATTGTATTTCCTCATCCATTGAATCCTATTCATCATCAGGATGACTTTGTGAGCATGAATTTGAATGGATGTTGCAGAAGATGTCCCACAGTGCAAGATGATTCAGAGCATATGAAGTTGTTGAAGACGACCCGATTGTTCTTTGCCAATTTTTTGTCGTATCCAACTGGGAATGTGTTTGCCATCGAGAGCTCAGTAGGGCATTGATGTTTGCTTGATTTGCAGACCATTTTGTGATCGAAGGACATTAGACAAAAAACAAACATATGGAAACACAATGTGTTTGTTTTAGTCGATTTATCTAATTCCTTGTTTTATGGTAACATGTTTGATTAGTTACAAGTCCTAAGTCACATTTGTCCTATTGTTTGAAGTTGATGTGATAAGTTACGTGAACGTGTTAATTTTGAAATTTCAAAGTCCAAATCTTCACTTGACACACAACATGTTAACTTTTGTAAGCATAAACGTAACATTAGACATTAGTGACTTATGAGTAACATTTAACAAATAACATATGCGTAATAGGCCAAAATTTAGTGAACAGTGATTTATGTGTAACAAGGATCCTTATACGTAAGAAAGGAGCTTATGCGTAAGACCAAACTAAAGCGTAAGACCAAGATTATGCGTAAGAGTTTCTTAAGCGTAAGACGAGTTCAAAGGCTTTAGGCTTATGCGTAGGAATAAGCTAGATGTTATGCGAAAAGTTTACTCGTAGGTAAAGCATCGCATTAACAGCCTGTTTACGAATATCTTTCAATCTACGGAAAATCCACTGTAGACCTCTTTATAAATAGCGTGTTAAACAAACATGAAAACATGATTGATTTATTCCAACATCTTATAGATCACAAAACAAACACAGAACATATCAGGATACACACAAAGACTTAGGAGTAAAATTACTTAAACCCTAAACCCTTAATCTATGCGTAAGAGATATAGCCACACAAATCAAACAAAAATGTTTCGAGGTGTCTAAATGACATATGAGTGTAATGGAACAAGATTTAACACATTTCCACCACGGAATCAGAAGATTCATGGGAGATGAACCCTAAAACCTAAAACTTAAATTCTTACAGTTTAGATGTTTCTAGCTAATTTAAAGGTTCAAATCATGCATATATACTTATTCTAACACTTTCTTGACCACCTAATAACATATCACAGAATAGAAAAACCCTAGATGAGCGCAAGAACCCTAGAATTCAAATTAATGAAATTTAAGGTTCAGGATGGTTTTGGACGATTGAAACAAGTTTAATAGACACTAAGAAAGGTTTTAACATAACTTATTTCAATCCAAACACTTTAATGCATAAACACCCAATTCGTTCGAGTGAACAATTTTCCAACATCAGTTTAAAGAGTTTTAACCGTTGGATTTGAAAGATTTTTGAAATCCTTGTTTAGAATCTTGATCAAAACAATTTAGAACTTACAGATTATGAACAGCTTGAACGGTTTTTGAAGATTTGATTTGGGCCGTTTGATCTTGGTGGTTTAGGAGTAAATGCATATGAAGTGGTGCATTGAATGTGTTAGGTGAATGGTTTTGTTAAAATTAATTTGCCAAGTAGACACATTGAGTCCCTCAACCTTCAAGAGGTTCCAACCAAGATCCTTTAACTTCCGTTTAGGTTAGACAAAACACTTCTAAGGCAAGAAACTTAACGATACTCCCCTTCGACTTTAGAAATAATGAATTTTGAAAAACATTTGAGTCGAGGAGACTATTTGACAAGAAACGTATCCACCATTTTAGAAGAAACAACATAATTTAGGTAACATGCAAGTACAAGGTTTTATGAAACAAAAAAATACTTACTTTCTCCCCCTCAACACTTGTTCGGGAAAATAATGAAAGTTTTGATAGAACAAGGTGTTGACGGAAGATTTGTACTTGTCATGTTGAAAGAAATTAGATAGGAGAATATTTTTTGAATTTTATCAGATTTTATATTTTTGTATTTTGTTTTTGAAAATATTTACAAAAGAGGTTTTGGTGTTTGACTAATTTTAAGAATGTTTGAAAAGTTCTTCCAGTTTCTCTTGAGTCAAACACCGCATACCAATCTGGTGGACCAACTCATTAAACCTAGCAGGAGCTAAGGCTTTGGTGAGGAGATATGCGGTTGGTTATTACCCACAAAGTATAATTCACGATACCACATTTCCGTGGTCATTGTGCTTTGATTTTGATTTTGAGTGTTGAGCGGAGTTGCGAGATCATGATAGCACTTGATTGTCGCGATACATCGGGATTCGTCAAATACATAACCATAGTCTTTGAGTTGTGTTCTCATCCAATGACTTGAGCACAACACGCAGACATGGCTACATATTACCTTCTATTGAGGACGCGACGTACAATCATGCTTCTTCGATTGCCATGACAGGTTTATCTCAAGAAATTGTAATGCTCTGAAGTACTTTTCCGTGAATCTAAGCATCTGCGTGAATCGGCGTCAGAAAGTATTAGTTCAAAACCGAATCCTTCGGATACGGATCCCAATTAATGGTTCCCTGATGTATTGGAGGATTCTTTTAGCCTCGAGAGAGGTGGGTTTCATTGGTCTCGTGATAGCGGGGCGAAGATATACGGCAAAAACAATATCAATTCGCTAATTTGTTAGATACATGAGAGACCCAATGATACTACGGTATTTGGTACGGTTCCTACTATGTAAATCGTGTCTAACTTCTTGGTATGAGCCATTGGTGTGGCATAGGTGTCACAAGTTTGCATTCAAAATTTGTTAAGAATTTCAAGGGCATATTTGGACTGACTCAAGAAAATACCCGCAATGATTGATGAACTTGTAAGCCTAGAAAGAATGTAAGTTCACCCATCATGGACATTTCAAAATGTTTCTTCATTAGTTTTGCAAAAGCGATTGAGTACTTTTTATGTGTTGACCCAAAAATGATGTCATCCACGTAAATTTGAACAATTAAGATATGTGCCCCGTGATATTGTATGAAAAGAGTTGGGTTGACTGAACCTTTGGTAAAATTATTGGCAATGAGGAAAGATGATAACTTATCGTACCACGCCCGAGAAGCTTTATTGGGAACTATATTTAAAGTTGATAAGACAAAATACATGAAAGATGAAGGACTGTTGAAGACAAAGAAAGACAAGGGACCTACTTGGCAAAGAAGTATTTATTATTTAGTCCCTTGTAGTCATTTGTAACCTGATATCTTTATTATATAAAGAATCTGAGGGAATTAGGTTTATTAGTGTCAAACAATGTAAACATCAGACAAGGTGTGTGTGTGTGCTAGTGAAGCTTATGAGCGCTGACTATTGTGTTAGTCGATTGGTTGACCTCAAGGATCATTGATCCACTGTTTGTTACCGTATTAGAGTTGATGGATTAGGAAATTTGTAGATGTGTTTTGTAGAACACATGATGATATGAAAGAAACCTTAATAATAACATGATAGTTTGATTATTCATTTGTGCATACATATTATTGTTCATTGTTATTTGTGCTTATTGATTATCCTAGATAAGGTCTAATAAACCTAGAGCAACGATTCTTAACATGTGGTATCAGAGACAGGTTGCTCTTGATATCTAGGATTCAAGGTTTTATTTGTCGAAGATCGGAGAAAAGAAGAAAAATTCGCTATTGGCTAAAAAATAAAATTCGTAATATTTCTGCAGCACAGTTTTCAAGAGGCGATAAATTTTTCGTGAACCGTTGGATCGGGCTGAAATTTTGGCTGGAGCTTCTCTATATACTCATCTAACTTTCCACTGGAGGGATCGTTGATCGAGGTCTCAATCAAAAGATATATGTGCTGGCTAGCTGCCGGACACCATCATGGTTTTCTACTTCGTTTTCATACACGGTTGTCGCTACTATTCATGCTTCTTATATTGACATATAAAGAAAACCCTAGACAAATGAAAAAATCAAGGCTGATTTAATGATATTATTTGGTTCTTTTGATTGTGGTTTTGGCCTTGTGTTTTCTCTTAGAGTCGATTCGGAATATTCAAGATTATGTGATTGTTGGTAACTACTGTTGGAACACGTAAATACTGCTATATTTGTTTCCATTGCATTCATGATACGTTACCACTTGC
The DNA here is from genome assembly GCA_910596185.1 of Chrysanthemum makinoi. NCBI lineage: Eukaryota > Viridiplantae > Streptophyta > Magnoliopsida > Asterales > Asteraceae > Chrysanthemum > Chrysanthemum makinoi. Next base: position 85,523,048 of record OU343216.1, read on the forward strand.
TAATGTTCATTTCCCTGCTAGCATATTGGTTACCACTACTACTTACCTTGCTTCTATCTCAGTAACCACTTGCTAGTATGATTAGTTACCACTCATGCATCGATTACCCTTTGCTAGTATCTGAGTTTCCTTTGCAAGATTTTATCGTTTCCACCGCTAGCTCAACGTGTGTTTTAGAAGTTTATCTTGCTTGGTACCTGCTTCGATATATATTGTGGTGCTTGAAAGAGTGTTTGAATTTGAGCATGGTGATATTTACTTTGGTTTTGGTGACACACATATGAGAGATTGGTTCCACACCAGGAGAGTTTTGACTTGAGGGAAGTCAAACATGGTGTTTGAAGTTTGGTTTTTGTTCTTAATGGGTTCATGGCTCATTCTTATTATCATAATTGATTACGAAGAAAGGCGCTTATCACCTATTTGAAGATGAAGTGGAATTATTTGGGTTTGTGTTTTATTATATCTTAAAGTGGTACATTTACACTTTAAGATAACTTGTTTGTCGTTCATGTGACGAAGAATTGACATAACACCAAAAGGAGTGATGTTATTGTGCTCATTGATTAATGTCAGAGGATTGCGGTCTCCTTATACACCATGATTGGGTATCGTTGATGTCATCTTTAGTGCAAGATATAAGACCACAGGTTTGGGTTGTTCTACTGACATCAAGTTGGTTATACTTGGTTTTCTTCATCGATAATCATTACATAAAAGCCTACATTTAAATGGTTAACATATGGGTTTCAAGGGAAGCTTAATGTTAAAATGTTTAACCATTTGCATGCATTATTCGAGGTGAAGGTTTTACAATGCTATTGTTATTACTCTTACTAATTTTGATTTCTACTGTTTCAAGTTCATTTTTAGATGCGGAAAACTTAATGGTGGGTAATTTGAAACATTGGAAGGATGGATTGGACATATGATATTGATTCGTAGTTGTGAAGATCAAGGTTGCTCACTTATGACCCCTAATTGAAGATGATAAAAAGGGGAAGAAGGCATTACATAGAAGATTTGCAACTTGAAGATCCTTGGTGATATTGCAAGTTTAAGGGGAAGTTTGTTTATCTTTCATGACATATTTGTTCGTGCTTATTTGGTTTTGTCATTATCAACTAGGGGAAGATTGTTGAGAACTATATTTAAAGTTGATAAGACAAAATACATGAAAGATTTGTTGAAGACAAAGAAAGACAAAGGACCTACTTGGCAAAGAAGTATTTATTATTTAGTCCCTTGTAGTCATTTGTAACCCTTGTATCTTTATTATATAAGAATCTGAGAGTTATTTTTTTAGTGTCAAACAATGTAAACTTCAGGACAAAGGTGTATGTGTTAATGTCTAGAGCGTTGAGCTTATGACGCTGACTATTGTGTTAGTCGACTAGTTGGTCACCTCAAGGATCATTGATCACGTTGTATGTAGAGTTGATTGATGCAGGATTGGGGCAGGATGTGTTGTAGAACACATGATAATGACGAAGAAACCTTAATAATAACAATGATAGTTTGATTATTCCGCTGTGCATACATATTGTTGTTCATTGTCATTTGTGCTTATTGATTATCCTAGATAAGGTCTAATAAATCTAGAGCAACGATTCTTAACAAGCTTGTTTGAGTCCGTACAGAGCTTTGTTCAGTTTGTAGACATGGTTGAGCAGCGGGATCAACGAATCCCGGCTGGTGACGTGCTTAGTTTCTTTAGGTTGACCATTCGAAGCAGTTTTGGCGTCCATACATGCAATTATATTCATATGAGCAGCGAGCAAGAAAGATCCGAACAACCTCAAGAGCCGGAACCGAATGATTCTTCAAAGTCAATACCTCTTCTACGTGTCTATAACCCTTAGCCACTGAGGCGTGACTTGTTTACGATTCACGTTCCCTTGGCATCCATTTTGTTCTTCCAAATCCATTTGAGACTAATGCGTGACCACTAGTTGGTCTTTCAACCATTCCCATACTTCAAGCGTTTGAATTGGTTGAGTTCTTCACATGGATTCAATCCGGTTGTCGCATCGTGCGTCTTTAATGTTTTAGGCACCGAGATTGGCCCGAGCGGTAGTGCATAAATGCAATGTTCACCATCCGTGTGAAGGCGTTGTCTCGTTCGACGGTTGATTCGGGTTACCAATAATATTCTCAAGAGGATGGTCTTTTGTCCAATGTAGAGGGTTGATGTTGGTATACATTGTGCAGATTTTGAGGATTCAAATGACTTGTAGATTATTCCGCGACATCAGGTGCATCAGTTTCATTGCAAAACGGGTTAAAGAACGCATTTGGATCAAAATATGCAGGTGGGGATACTACATTAAGAACATCATCGGTGTTCTAGCGTCGTTGGAGCGGTTTGTTCAATTGTTTTATAGAGTCAGCGGGTGGTGCTTCTTCGTAGTGGTTGTTGTAGCGGTGTATCGGTATTGGAATATGATCGGGTTGAGCAGCGGAAACATCGGATACAGACACGTTCATCAATATAAATCGTCACAGTGGAGCAAATAGCTTTCCATTTGTTGACGTAATTTGGGGCTTAGTTCGGTGATGATGAGATTTAAGGGAAGTTTAAGCGGTTGTGACCCGGGTTCCAAGCATTATGCTCGGAAGCCATTATGAAGAAGTTTAGAATCGGCTTCCCCAATGACAACCAGCGGTTTAAAATTTTGATGAAGTCTACATTTCCTCTAACTTTTGAAGGTTTGTTATGCTTGTGAATTTGTAGATGAGCGATAAACCACACGTAAATCGACTTATTGCGGAAAATCGGTTAGGTGTAACATACGAGAAATCAACAAGATCTTCTCGCGTGTAGATGCTTCACATCAAACAAACAACGAAGGCGAAATAAAGCGACTTCCCAGAATATTTGCGGTTCATTGGAATATTAATCACATGTGAATAGCAATAACTTCGATACCAAGACCGTGTGTGAGGCATCATAACATCATATTGGGGTAGCTCGCACAGATCACCCATTAAATTGAGACGATAACACCAAAGTGAGATGTTTGAGCCACAGATCGTCTTATTTCTTCTAAATGAAGAAATTCAAGAAGGCATGGGTTTTAAAGAAGCATGTGGAAAAACAAGGAAGCAATAACCACCTACACCGATGTTTTTCAATGAATCAGAATCATACACCACGTATGTTGATGATGAATTGAAGACAACGAAACCATGTATAAGAGCGGTGGGAAACCATGTATGTTCAATTAATCGAACAAGTGTGAAGTACCATAAATATCTCGAGAGAATCAATTGCTGATAAAACTTCTCACATTCATTATGTTGATCATCAATTGTGACATTGTTGTAGGAAATACTTTGTTCTTACGTTTGAAGATTCGATTGGAGGTGCAGCCGATACTACCATTGTTGTAGATTGAGATGTATCGAAATTAGAGTATTATCGGGTTGTCGTGAGCATTGATACATCGAGAAGCGACTTTAGTCTTTAACGAGGAGGAGCAAGCAATGTTTCCAATTCTTGTGATTAAGAATGCTTGTGGTGGAGAGCAACTGATGGATCATTAAATTTTGAAGCCCGGTGAAAGCGGGTCCTAGCAGTCTTCGGTAGAAACCATTCTTCCTTGTACGCATAGAAAAATAGGAGGGATAAGAAGAAGGAACATGGATCCCCAAATTATGGCGGGTTCCGGATATTAGAGCATAAAGATGTAGTGTCAATTATCTTAGCGACACCCTGAATATGCTATTTTGATAAAGTTCCTCCTACCTCGGGGATGGATGTTGTGGGTTTCACACTTGTGTTGATGCAACTACTTAGTATTTTACCTGTAGGAATCCACCTAAGACCAACAGATGTTGAAAGCTCTCACCCGTTGGAATCCATATAAGGTTAGATCTAGGGGATGTTGAAACTTCTTTTGGGAAGAGTCTGCGTCCTATATGGATCCACCTATTAGGTTTATGAAATTTTACGTTTAGATCAACGAGTTTATTTCTAACAATTTGTTGAGTAAACTTAGGTTTTGGTTTGCTACTTACAAGCGTTAAGTTATGCAACACACTAAAAGGCATCACACTAGGTCGTGAACCTAAGATTCCATCCTTTTGGAGTAGTGCCTTTTTCCTAGCCTTTTCTAGATCATAGTTCTTGTGCAAGTCCTTTGTATCATATGAATTTTGAATTTTGATGCAGACATTGTTTTCGAACTAATCCTGTATCGGGCCGTGCAACTACTTGTAGAGGTTTAACATAAAGCGATTTAATAGAAAGAAGTTTAAGAAATAGAATCGTTTTTCTTAGGCCAAGAATGTGGAGTAACTGGATTTGTCAAATGATTATTCTCAACAACTTGGGAGGCAAACCGTGATTTTGAAGATTTAGAACATTCGATTTAAAAGCGCTTGGTTGTCTAACCGATTGATTTCGATTGGTTGAAGAGAATATTTCCCCAAGATTGTTGGTTTTGTAAACTTAGTATCCACACTCTTTCTAGTTAATCTTCTCAGTTTGTTTTGTAAAGCAACATGTGCCTTTGCTTGAATTTGAGCCTTTAAATGCTCATTTTCTTTTACTAATGTATCCATACGATTACTTTGTTCATTTAAATCTTACGACCATTGTGTTCTCAAGAAAAAAGATTTGTTTTGTAGTTTAAGTTCATGAGAGATGCAATGTGCCTCTAGTTTTGAAAAATCTTTTGAAAGCGAAAGCAATGGTCTTTTGAGAAGAATGATTTCGATTCAAGAGTTTGATTTGGCGTTTAGCTTGAATTGTTTGCAAGTAAGGGCTCTTCATATAGATAGTTGTCGGACATTGGCAACACACCGTCAACCTCTCCTTCATTTCAATTCAGTTGATCAAGATGTTGTCACGCATTGAATGAATATGATCAACATTAGATAGTACCTCGACCATTTGTTCTTTGTCAAAGTTCGGTTCTTTTTCATAGATGGGTAAGATATCTTCCTCAACCATTTGTTCTTCGTCAAAGTTGGGCTCGGTGTCATAGTTAAGTATGATATCTTCTCGTGATCTGCTGCCGCCAGTCCTGCTTTTCCAATGCAACAACCTCATTGTCCGCATTACCGGCGATGCGAATCACAACATTTTCAACATCCCTTTGAGCATTCCTTCCATGTACATCAACTCTCTTACCTTGCACGCATTGATTTCGAATTTGATGATGTTCCGACGCTGGAATTGTTGATTATTGAGTTCACCATCTTAGACAAGATAGCATCCGTCCTTCTTCCAATTCCACAAATGCCTTTTCATATTGAGAATCATCTAGCAAGGTTTGGTGATGAAGGTTTTAAGCAATAGATGGAAGGTGAGGAGATTTGTGAAGTCATCATACTTGAAAGGCCGATATAATGATTTTCAAAATTTCCTCCAAAATAAATTTGAAAATTTTTGTCTCCCAAAATTTGAAATTCACTATAAAATTCAATTCTAATGTTGAAAGAAAAATTTGAGTTATGACAATTTTGGCCTAAATTTGACCGAAAAAATTTAATTTGGGCCCAAAATTTGAATTTTGACCAAAATTGAATCTCGCTGCTTAAAATTGAACATTTAGTCTCCTAAAATTAAATTTTACTAAAATTGAACATTTTTTTTTTTTTTTATGAAACTTGTGTTAGATGATGGATCTTTGTAGTCGAATGAAACTTGTTGTTTGTTGAAGAAGTGCTTAGAGTAGAAAACCATTTATGCGTAGATTAGAACCTTCGGCGTGAAAGAAGTTTACGTAAAAACACCACCTACGCGTAGACTTGGTGAAACCTTTGCTTACAAGCGTAAACCAAAGACTTAGTGGTAAGAACCTTATGCATAATATTTTCTTAGGCGTAAGACTTGCTTATCGCGTAGAAAATGTTAGGCGAAGGTGTTTACTAAATGGCTTTTATGCTTATGCGAAAACTAGGTTTTAACCAAAAAATCCTTTACACTATCACAGTGTAAGCGATATCCAAAGTCGAAGTGTTTTCAGGCTTATCCAAGCAAGAAAGACATCGAGTAAATAGAACTCACGAAGATCAAACCAAGGAAAGCTTACGCGTAAGTTTAGGGTTTAAACTACGGTGAAAGTACCAAAACTTATTTTATGCCCAAAAGTGTTTAGAAACCGATTTTTGATGAAAAAGCTTCATATCACCAAAATAACAAGAAAGTTTAAAACTTGATGATCCAAAACTCTTTTTCACCTTACGAGTAGAAAGAGGTATATGAATGAAATCAAGCTCAAAAACACTTCTACACACATAAAGTTTCAAACTTTTTGCCAAAAACTTAAACTTTAACACCAAATAACCTTTAAAAGTACAAAATCTTGAATTTTAAAGTGTAAAAATGAAAGCTTTTTTTTGCGTATGAAAGATTGAAAACGTGAAACTTATGCGTATGAAAAAAAAACTTCAAAAAACAAGAAACATTTCACCAACTATTTGGCGAATGATACAACTGTTAGGTTCCCATTTTAGTAACACAAGCATCAATAGAAGAAATAGATGAAGAGAGGATCGGTTGAACACTAAACCAAACACACGAATAACTAGAGAAAGGTTTATGCAAAGAGTGAAATAGAAAAGTGAACAACCAACCCTCAAGTGAGGGTTATACATGAGTATTTATAGGAGGGAACTAGGGCAACACTCCAAGTTCCCATCCTTTTACTTATTGTGCTTGGCCTAGGCATATGGGCTTTCTACATAAGCCTAGCTGATCCTTTAACATGTTTATATTAAGTGTTAGCCTTAATAGTTTTATTAGAAGTGATGGTCATTCACGTTTAGGAACTTTGTAACGTGTGTTAGATATCGGACTAGAATAGTCAACGGGCTCGTAGATTGGGCTAAGCTAATTGGGCATTAGTTATGTTAAGCTAGCCTTGTCTAGTTCGTGAAACCAAGCCCAATCAAGTCCATCTCAAGGCCCATGGCCAAGCCTTGGGCATCATCCTCTCTTACTATAAATAACCCTCAAGTATGTCATTTGAGGGGTGTGCTTGAGTGTGTGTGTGTGTGTTTTCCTTTGAAGCAATATAACATCTTATTGTTTTCATCTTTCTTCTCTCTACCTCTCTAAACATATACACGAGTTACACATCTTAAGTCACCATATCTTATCTTTCCTTTTTTCTTATTTACGCATATTGTGTTTGGTTTACGTGGTTATACTTGTGTTTGGTTTGCTTGGTAAAGTGATAAGGTATACGTGATAAAGGGGTATAACAATTGGTATCAATCGCCTAACAATGGTTTAGGAGTGTTTGTGTTTGTTTTGAAGGGTTACGCGTATAAGCTCACGTTAGTCAATATTGTGACGCTTAAAGCTTTAATTTTTGCACTCAAAAATTCAAGATTCTTGTGGTTTAAGGTTTATTTGGTGCTAAAGTTTTAGTTTTTGAAAAAGTTCCAAGCTTTCACGTTGTTTTTCTTCATTTGTAAGCTCGTATTTGGTTATTGGTCATTTCTACTCATAACTTTTCTAAGCACTTTGGGTGAAAAAGGTCAACATTTTTGGGTTATTCGAGTGTTTTAAGGCTATCACGGTAAAAGAAATCATTTGAATCGTTGGATATTTCTTACAGTAGAAGTCAAAAGTCAAAACCCTAGTTTTCTACTCAGAACTTTTGGTGAAGAATCTTCGAAGCTTAAGCGGTGACTCGGTCTTCCCTCACTTGGATAAGTTTGTGGAACACTTCGACTTGTGGATATCTCTTTACGCCGGTGATGTGTAAAGGATTTTGGTTCTTAACCATAGTTTACGTATAAGCTAAAAGCTTACGAGTAACTCTACGCATAACTTCAAAATTACGCGAAGGTTTTTAGTAACTTTTGTCTACGCATAAGCTTAAGGTTACGCTTTTAAGGTTCCTACGCTTAAGGTTTCTATGCGCATAAGATCCCACGCCATGAATCCCTGCGATAAGATCCTACGCATAAGGAATCCTACTAAGCTTCCCACGCATAAGATCCTACCAGAATACATCCTACCGTAACCATATCCTACTGTAACTTCTTTGGTCTACGCCAAGCTCTTTCACCTAAGGTTTAAAAAAAATTCAAATTTTGGTTTAACAAGGAAAATTTTTGAGGATACTAAACGCTCAATTTTACGCCGAGATTCAAATTTTGGTTTAACAATGAAAATTTTGGTCAAAAATTCAAATTTTTGGGCCTAAATTCAAATTTTTCGTCAAATTTTAGGCGTCAAAATTGTCATAACTCAAATTTTTCATACGACCTTAGAATTGATTTTATAGTGAATTTCAAATTTTGCTGAAAATTTTTAGAACCAAGGTTACGAGTACCGACTTTCTAAAACACCTCAACCGAACTTAATCGTCATCAACCACAACTCCTTTATCGTTGAATCGATCCTACATCAACTTTATCATACATACCTTCATCAATGGCAACTATGCGATCGTCTCATAACCGCTTAAAAGGATTCTTCAATGAAGTAAACATTAGTCCCACTACACCAAATAACAACAACCAATGGATTTCATCAGATAATCCGCAGCTTGCTCAACCCAGAAGTATGCATATGGGTCAAGGAGGACAAATGGTTGATGTTATTGGGAATCAAAATGGATTTGCTACGGGTATACAAATGGGGAATCAAATGCAATATGCAAGGCGGTTTGGTGGACATCGCGGGGTCGATTATGAATCGTAATATGGGATATCAACATGGGAATAACTGTTATATGACTTCGTTCGAATGCTACCTCGAACCTCAAAGCCAAAATTGTGTTATTTTAGTTCGTAATCTAGTGTCAAACGATCGACGAAGCTTGAAAGGCTCCGTACATGTTGATGTTAGCACGAAAGAAGAGTGAATTGAATTGATGCGTAATAATGCATTCATGAATCCAAAAGGGCGTATAAAGCAAAAAATACTGCAACCTCCAGGTCCATAGAATCAATCCAGGACAAAACATCAAGTGGTACTTTTGATACACCTCCGCCTATGACACGATCCACTCAATGAGGTACCAAATTATAGTAATGTTTCTAGTCGGTTTACTCATGATGAACAAGATTCTATGACATCAGCATCCTACTTATGATACATACCCGACAATCCGAAGTTGTAGCAATATGAACTCAAACTCGTGATGTGGATCCTAATGGAGGTCGTGTGGCACAAAATACCGAGACCGATGAGGAAACCGCTTATTTTGAAAAATTAATTAATAATTGTGGTATTGAAATTGAGAAAGTTAGTAAGGTCAATCAAGTTAAGGCCTTGAATGCTAAATTGACCATTGAGCTTGAGAGGTACAAGGAGAGCATAAAAGCCTTTGAATTTCGAAAAACAAAAGAATCGAATTAGAAATTGGTTATCGAAATTTGGTTTCTAAAGAAAAGAATTGCAAATCAAGTATAACACACTTGATGTGAATTCTAACTTGAAAATTAAATCTTTAAACAAGGAAATTTCAGATTTAAATAACCAACTTTCCAAACAAAAAGACATGTTTTCTAATCTTGAAAAGAGAAGAAGCGATTGATTCTTGATTTTTCAAAACGAGAAGATTCTCTTCTTGATGAAATTCTTGATAAAAATGAGAAAATAAAAACTTTGGAAAATTTGCTTCTTAAAACGGGTCATTCTCGCCAAACAATCAAGATGCTTTCTAATCAAGTAAATCAGCGTTTTCATACTAACAATAGAATGGCACTTGGTAACGACCCTTCTTCGTTCCTCAAGAAAGCTCGAAATCTCGTAATCTCGAATGTGTTGAACGATGGAAAACCTTTGCATGAACCCATAATTGTTCGTGATTCTCTTGAAACGTTGGAACTATCTCAGGAGAGTAGATCAAAAATGAAACAAAAGAATCCGGATCTTAAACCGATTGATTATAACAAATGGAACAAAATTAATGGAATTACTTTTGTTAATCAAAAGAAAAGTCAAGGTTCTCCATCACACCAAGTGTTTCAAACAAAGAGTCAACACCGTTTCAAAATCGTTTCAAAACCGTTGTTGTCTCAAATTTTCTTTCGAACATTGAACAAATGTCTTCAAACAATCCTTTTAACACAAGTGATGCGAGAAGTATTTTAGACAATGTAAAAACTAGAATTGTGGATCTTCAAGACACTGTTAAAACTAAAACCACTATTACACCTAACAACTGGTTCTCTAGTTTTGACATCGAACAAAGAAAGTTTTTGAAACTCAAATTGCTCACCGGCTGGCATCGCTATGAGGGTAATTCATTTTGAACAAGCTTTTGAAAGAAACAGCTGACTTTGTCAAGGACCATAAATACCTGGTAAAGCAAGCTAATGAAAGTGTTGAACACATCAAAGTTTTGGAAAATTTAAATGATTCTCTCTCCAAGATGTTATGACTCTGATATCATGTCCATTATTTTGCAAACATATTACGTTGAAGATCATGAAAGACTCGAGTCTGAGACCTCCGCAATTGTTTCAAAATATGAAAATGCTCTTGAAAAACTTGAAAAAGAAAAACGGTCCTATTTTAAACAGCTTGATCGAAAAACCGAGGAATGCAAGTATGACAAATTGTCGTATGAGCGTGCCTACAAGGACATGAAAGAGCAAAATGATTTTTGAGAGCTCACCGGGAGTCTAAAAGGAAAGACTGTGGATACTAAGTTTGCAAAACCATTGACTGAGGAGAAAACAAAGGTTCCCAAACCGGTTTTTAAACCAAAATGTCAATTTCTCCAAAAGTCAATGAGAAAAATGATTTGTCAAAAAACAACACTCACGTCCACCGCCTATCAAAAAGAGAATTATCAAAGCTTTTGAAAACTCGCTTTTGAGAAAGAAAAAAGTGATTACACCTGGCATCTCTAGGAATAGTACACGGAATGTGACAAAAAATCTTGTTAAAGAATCTGTTGGTTCTAACGACATGGTCAACAATCAATATCTAGAAGAAGCTAGGAAAAAGGCACAGACTCGAAAAGATGGAATTCTAGGTACAACATCTAGGGTGATGAATTTTACAAGATTTCAAGGCACTGCTAGTAGTAGTAAACCATTACCTAGGAACACTCTACATAAGACTAGGGATTGGCTTGCATCTAAGAGTAGTTGCGCAAAAGAAAATGCTATGCCCTTAGAAAACAACACTAGGAATTCTAAGTCTTTTTCGAACAAGAATCAATTTTCAAAAGACTGTAGTGACAAAGTTAAAGCCGCTGTTTTAAACAAGAATATTGAATTTGTCTGTACTACATGTAAAAATGTGTCTTTTCAGCTAATCATGATGCATGTGCCTTACAATATCTCAAGAAAGATAATTCGCGTGCCAAGGCACAATCCACTAAGACACCAAATAGAAACAAGCCCGTTGATAAAATGTCAAACAAACAAACCTAATAGGTGGATCTCTTCAAGACGTAGTTTTTCCAAAAATGAGTCTTCCGCTGCATCTGATAAGAAAACAACTCCTAGATCTTACCTTAGGTGGATTCCCACGGGCAAAGTTTTCAACAAAATAGGTCTTAGATGGATTCCCACAGAAAAGATTTTTGATACTTGCTCCAACACAGATAATAGTGAAAATCATTCGGATAAGGAAGTCAGATCCACTACAACCGTTGATAGTGATCACCTCACCGTGAGGAAACATATACTTCTAACATCAGTTATTTGTGAACATTATTCTTCGTGGATGCGTACTTGTAAAAGTGTTGAAGATTCTTATACCCCGTGTGGTAAAGAAGAACTTTATGCCTACTTCGCATGTGGAAATCCTTTTCTAATTCCACTCTTAACTCCACTTTTACATGACATGACTTAATCTTCTTTCTTCAAATCTTCTATGTAAATATTTTTGAAAAACAAAATACAAAATTTGAAAAACCAACAAAAGCAAAATAAAAAAATAGAAACTTTTCAAAAAATACAAAAACAATATAAAATCAAAAATCCAAAAATATTCTTCTCACGACATGTCTCGTATAATCGATATTCAGACGCTTTCTAGAAATGTCATCCAACAATGATACGGGTATGTACAGATGCTTGAGCGAGAGTTATTTATTTGTCTTCTAAAACATGTCGTCTCTCAAAATTTCTTAAAATATGGCTTTCAGATACTTCAAGATTTAAACCCGGACTTCAAAATAATGGCTTCGACACATCGGACCAGGACCAGCCAAAGAAAGGAAAGTGCTTCTCAAAATCAAAGGTTTTTAAATATTTTTTCAAGCACTATTCCTAAAATCATAATGGCTTGCCATTTCAGATCTTGAACCCGATCTTTAAAGAAAGGAAAGTGCTACGCAAAATCGATTTTCATATATATTGAGCACTTATCCTAAAACAAATGAAGATAATTCTTCTTCAATATCTTCAAAAGATTTTTAAAATCTTCATCTTGCGTTACCATTGATTCAAAAAAATTCAAAAAGATTTTTCAAAATCTCTCACATTTGGTACCAAGATAACTCCATCTAAACCCTTAATTGATTCTAAATTTTCTGTATGAAAAATATGCTTTTGTTAAGGGGGAGTATAAAACAAAAAAAAATTGTTCCAAAATTCATGCTAAATCGCTTTCTCCAAATGCTTTCAGAAAAACATATCTTTTAATCATTTTGTTTCAAAAACATCATGGATATGCTATTTTTGAGGGGAGAAACGTGATTAAAATGTGATCAAAAAGTTTAATGATCGTTGTTTGAATCTCAAAAGAGCTCGACTTAGTTGAAACCAATGAATTGACGAGAATGCAAAGTCAATAAATGTACCATTTCGAGAAACTTTCTTTGGACTTGACCAGGCCGGGTAATAATTTCAAGCTAATTCTCTAGTGATGTAAACGTGTCTCGAATCGGTCTAGTTCATTTAAAGTCGATCAATTCAAAAGTGCTTAACTCTACCCTCTATGCGATTTCATCCAAAACTTATAAGCACATGTGAAGGGGAGTGTTTCTGAAAATATAAAACTCGCGGAGTGTCTCAAACATGTTTTCTATCATAAACACTCGGAGAGATTTTCAAGAAAAATGGTTTTATGGCAACAATAGGACGGTCATGGAGTTATAAGGTGACTAAGGATAGGAAACTCGTCCTATGATCCGCCAGAGCCGGAGGGATCTACCCAAGGACATTTCAAATAGTTAGTATTAGAAGTCCTTAGGTATGATTGAAAAAGGGAGTAATGTGAGAAAGGAGAAAGAAGGGGTTGAAGAATTAAAAAGAAATGTAATGAAAGGGTGAAAAGAAATAGCCCTCCATATTCAACCTTAGGCGAAACCGGTTCAATACATATGCTACTGGTTGACACCGGTATTGAAGACAAAGACGTCCATGGACCCAAAGGACGACCTTTGCACTAAACCTTCTAGCCACTCAATTCCTCTCAAAAGGATTTGTTTCATTCTCACCGGGAACCCTACATAATCTATCGACTTTCTCTTAGAGATCGTTGGTATTGAAGAAGGAGACCCTCTCCCTAGTCTCCGCTTAGGAAACCCAAATGCACTATTGAGTCTAGAGCCACGAGATTCATCAAAAGATCTCATAGGAACACTTGACATGACATCGCTTGTTGTTCATCAATAAAGACACAAGTGATATATTATAGAGTCCTACGCAGATCTTAGCAATCTGCTAGAACATTTATGAGAAGTTTTACAACTGTAATCTTCAATGATTGAATGGAAATTCTGCCGTGGTCAACATCAAGCGGCCACGGCAGGTCACTTCGTAATTCCTTGATTACGCTTAGTGTGTCTCAAACGGCTCACAAAAGTGAAGTGATGCTTGGTGTACCTTCAGCGACTCATCCGAATCTGTAGATGTACTTCGGTATATCGCTTATCTCACTTGTGGGACTCCAGTTCAGGAACGGCCCTTGCGAGAATTAGAGACGTGTTTTCACACTATGCCGTTAACACCCTCGAAATTCAAACTTGTAAGTGCCGGAATCCGCTTATTACTAACTGCTTTTATGTTTTCTTCTTATGGAAGCTCCGGAGCGGATGGATCGTGCAGATCCGCCACATGCTCATACCAACAACACATGAAAGTTCTCATCTAAATCAAAGGCAACTCAAAGTTAAAGATGATTCTTCGTCTATGTCAAAGAATCTACAAAGTGTAAAGACTCGAGAACTACATCATTGGTAACCAAAAGTCAAATAGAAGTATGAGCATGGTGGAGAAAGACGTGGAGACACCTAACCAACGAAGTTGACAACGGCAGAAAACCACATTATCTGATCACAAAGCATGAAGGAACAAAGAATCTAGACTATTCAATATCTACACACAAAGTCCTAGCTCAAGAAAAGTAGAGACCTAATCAAGTGGAGCATCGTTTGAATGACCACCCCTTAGGGGGAGATTGTTAGCCTTAATAGTTTTATTAGAAGTGATGGTCATTCACGTTTAGGAACTTTGTAACGTGTGTTAGATATCGGACTAGAATAGTCAACGGGCTCGTAGATTGGGCTAAGCTAATTGGGCATTAGTTATGTTAAGCTAGCCTTGTCTAGTTCGTGAAACCCAAGCCCAATCCAAGTCCATCTCAAGGCCCATGGCCAAGCCTTAGGGCATCATCCTCTCTTACTATAAATACCCCTCAAGTATGTCATTTGAGGGGTGTGCTTGAGTGTGTGTGTGTGTGTGTTTTCCTTTGAAGCAATATAACATCTTATTGTTTTCATCTTTCTTCTCTCTACCTCTCTGAACATATACACGAGTTACACATCTTAAGTCACCATATCTTATCTTAACCTTTCTCTTTATTTACGCATAACATCCTTGTGTTTAACGTGATATTCTTGTGTTCATAACGTGGGTATTTGATAAGGTTGGTATATCTTTGGTCATAACATTAAGCTAACTATTACATATGAATCACTAACACTTGAGATATGGTTTAGGAGTAATTCCAACAATCGACCTTGAGGTTTTTCTTTCCAATCATCTTGCTGTAATCAGTTGGGAAGATATCATTCATTGTGAGCTCATTTGGTGCGTTGACATTTTCCATGATGACGTCTATATCGTGATAAAATTTAAGTTTGAAGCGCGGATTGGAGAATCAATCTTAGGCGTGGATGAAGTGGTTGGAAAAGTTAATGTTTGTAATAAATGAGTAAATGAAATTAGGTGGAGTGTTTTGTATAAAATGAGTTTTAACTTTTGACAATAATAGTCCCTCCACCTCAACCATTTTCAACCACAGCCCATGACTTCCATTTTGGTTAAGTAAAACGTGATGTTTGGAAAGAAACTTGACGACACTCCCCCTCGACTTTAGAAATAGTGAAATTTTACAAATTTGAGTCCGAGGAGAGTTTTAAAACAAGAAACGTATCCACCATTATCAAAAAATACAACCAATTTGGGAAACATGCAAGTACAATGTTTTATGAAACTAAAAAATATTTACATTCTCCCCTTCAACACTTGTTCGGAAAAAATAATGAAATGTTTGATAGAGCAAAGTGTTGATGGAAGATTTGTACTTGCAATGTTTGAAGAAGTTAAGATAAAAGAATATTTTTGGATTTTATCAGATTTTATATTTTTCAATTTTTGTTTTTGATAAATTTATTTACAAACGAGGTTTTGGTGTTTGACTAGTTTTAAGAATTTGTTAAAAGTTCGTCCAGTTCCTCTGGAGTCAAACACCTCATGCCAATCCGGTGGATCAAATCAGTAAACCTAGCAGGAGCCAAGGCTTTGGTGAGAAGATCCGCCAGTTGGTGTTTAGTACCCACAAAATATAATTCAACGGTACCCTTTTCCACATGCTCTTCGATGAAATGTTATCGAAGATCGATGTGCTTGGACTTCGAGTGTTGAACGGTGTTGCACGAGATCGCAATAGCACTTCGATTGTCACAGTACACCGGAATTCTGTCAAATACGTAATCATAATCTTTGAGTTGTGTTCTCATCCAAATGACTTGAGCAAAACACGCTGACATGGCTACATATTCTGCTTCAGTTGAGGAAAGCGATGTACAATCCTGTTTCTTCGATTGCCATGATACCAATTTATCACTAAGGAATTCCAAACCACCTGAAGTGCTTTTCCGAGAATCTAAGCAACCTGCGTGATCAACGTCTGAAAAAGCTATTAGTTCAAAACCAGAATCCTTCGGATACCAGATCCCCATGTTAATGGTTCCCTTGATGTATCCGAGGATTCTTTTTGCCTCGGTGAGGTGTTTCTCAGTTGGTCTTGACTGATAATGGGAGCAAAGATATACAGAGAATACAATGTCAGGTCTACTAGTTGTTAGATACATGAGAGACCCAATAATACTACGGTATTTGGTAGAGTCAACCAATTTCCCATGTAAATCAGCGTCCAGTTTGTTGGTATGTGCCATTGGTGTGGCATAGGTATCACAACTTTGCATTTCATATTTGTTTAAAATTTCAAGAGCATATTTGGACTGAATTAGGAAAATACCACGGGGTGATTGATGAACTTGTTGTCCTAAGAAGAAGGTAAGTTCACCCATCATTGACATTTTAAAATGTGTTTTCATAAGTTTTGAAAAAGCGATTGAGTACTTTTTATGGGTTGACCCAAAAATGATGTCATCCACATAAATTTGAATGATTAAAATGTGTACCCCGTGATATTGTATAAAAAGTGTTGGGTCGACCGATCCTTTGACAAAATTGTGAGATAGGAGAAAGGATGATAACTCATCGTACCACGCCCGAGGGGCTTGTTTGAGACCGTAGAGAGCCTTGTTCAGTTTGTAGACGTGATTAGGGAACTCTGGATCAACAAATCCTACTGGCCGACTAACATATACTGTTTCCTTCAGTTTACCATTCAGAAAAGCGGTTTTGACATCCATCTGATAGACCGTGATGTTCATGTGAGTCGCGAATGCCGAAAAATCCGTGCCTCAAGTCTAGCAACCGGTGCAAATGATTCCTCAAGTCAATCCCTCTTCTTGTCTATAACCCTTAGCCACCGACGCGACTTATTTCTCGATAACCGTACATCTTCAGATCCAACTTGTTTTTCCAAATCCATTTAAGACCGATAACATAGACCCCTGTTGGTTTTTCAACCAATTCCCATACTTCAAGACGTTTAAACTGATTAAGTTCTTTTTGCATGGATTCAATCCAGTTGTCATAAGTCATTGCTTCTTTAATGTTTTTAGGTTCAGATTGGCAAACGGTAAGTGCATAAATGTGATGTTCACCGTCACCAAGGCGTTGTCTAGTTACGATCGGTTGATTCGGGTTTCCAATAATGTTCACAAGAGGATGGTCTTTAGTCCAACGATGTGTGAAGGGTTGATGTTGATATACATTATGCAGACTGGTAGGATTCAAATGGCTTGTAGATGATTCCGCAACATCAGAAGTGGCAGTTGCATTAGCGAAAGGATTGAAGAACGCATTTGGATCATAATATGCGAGTGTAGGTACATCATGATTCAGAAGATCATTAGCTGGTTCAGCGTCATTGGATGCGGTTTGTTCGGCTGTGGTTGTAGAATCAATTGGAGGTGCTTCTTCAACAGTTGTTGTTGTTGTAGGTGTATCAGGTATTGGATTATTATCAGGTTGAGCAGCGGTAACAGTTGATACATCTGAAGCACGTTGATCAATATCATCACTAAACAGAGGAGTAAATAGCTATTCCATTTGACAACGAGTAAGTGTAGCTTGGTTCACTGATGATGGGGTTTGGGGGAAGTTTAGACGGTTATGTCTGGGTTCCAAGCTGTGTTGCTCAGAAGCCATATTAGTAAGCTCATCGAAATTTGCATGAATCGTTTCCATAATATCCCTTGTACGACGATTCCAAATCCGGTATCCTTTAGAATTTTCACAGTAACCAATGAAGACTCCAATGTCGCCTTTAGCCTTGAGCTTTCCAAAGTCATCACGATCATTATTCGGTAACGAGAGCACCAAATACATTAAAGTGTTTGAGATTCGGTTTACGGTTATGGATAAGCTCATAAGGTGTTTTGTTGTGGCCTTTGGTTATCATAGAACGGTTCTGAGTGTAGCATGAAGTTGACACGGCTTCTGCCCACAAGTAATCTGGTAGTTTTGCATTTATCAACATCGTTCTTGCAGCTTCCACTAACGTACGGTTTCGTCTTTCAACAACTCCATTTTGTTATGGTGTCCGTGCAATTGATATTTGATGCTCAATTCCCGCTTTCTCATAGTATTCACGAAGAATTTGATTTACAAATTCAGTCCCTCTATCTGTTCTGATTTGTCTGACTGTATTCCGGAGCTGAACTTGAATTTTCGTGAAAAAGGTGATGATCATCTGTGGAGCTTGATCTTTACTTCGAAGAAAATAAACCCAAGTCCATCTTTAGTATTCATCAACAATTACAAGAATCTAGCGTTTGCCGTTGATCGTCTGCACGTGCATCGGGCCACACAAATCCATGTGAAGAAGATGAAGCACATGCTGAGAGCTGTGTTCCACCTTTTAAGGAAACTGAGCACGAGTGCTTTTCCCTTGTTCACAAGCTGAGCATAGATGATCTTTAGAATACCAAAATCTTGGAAGACCTTCAACGAGTTTGTATCGTGCAAGATTGGTTATGGTTTGAAAGTTCAAGTGTGAAAGTCGACGATGCCACAACCAGGATTTTGTGGATGTTGCCTTAGAGAGTAGACAGATGGGAGATGAAGCAATCATGTCTTGCATTGATATTGTATAAAGAATTGATGTGCGGTTTCCAGACATGAGATCGTTTCCTTGTAAATCACGAATGAAACAAGGTTTCTCCCTAAAAGCAACTTCCAAATCACCATCACAAAATTGACCGACTGAAAAGAGATTGTGACTGAGACCTTCCACATAATAAACTATGCTAATTTCGATGTTCCCATTGATGTAATCTTCATAGCCCATGATAGCTGCAAAGTGATCATTCCCGAACCTGACAGTATCGATGAATTTTGAAACGAAGTTTGATAACAGTTTGAGATTGCCTGTCATGTGTCCGAACATCCGCTATCAACAATCCGAGGATGATCTCAGACACCTGCATTACATACGATGACATTACCCGTGGAATAGAGGTAGAGGTGGAACCCGAAGAGTTAGAGGGTTCCGTTACAGTTATAGTTGAAACATACATGTTAATGATTTTAGGAATCCATTTAAATTTGGGTGTATTTTGTAACCATCTCTGCCAAGTGCAACTAGTTTTAGCTTTGGTCTTAGTGAATGCACTAGGTGATATTTTCTTCCTAGGAGGTGAAGTGGGTTCTATGGGTACATCAATGATTATAGTAGAAACACTAGAGGGCGGTTTACTGAGCACAGACTTAGAAGCATTAGTGGGCCTAGAGGTATTCCATTTTATATTGTTCCGTTTACGAGATAAGATAGATTTAGCAACACATTTATCATGACAACCAGAAAACATGCTTTTATGATAACCAACACAAGATGCTTCAAACATAACATTCAAAGTACTTAAAGATTCAGCATTCGTTACATCACTTTTGCTATTACATTTTTCTAACGCAATGTCTAAAGTGGGTGCAACATGAGTTTTATTCAAAGTCCTAAGGTGTTCTTCTACTTCAGAGGTCTTTATTGTTCTTCTCTTACGTTGCAACTTCCTATTCTTCTTGTTTTTGCTCTTAAGCTGTGAAGTGCTAACGTTGGGAAAAGAGCAACTATTCCTGTTTCAATGGAAGGAAGCACATTAGTATCTTGTGGTTTGTCATTAGGCATTCTAGAGTCAATTTTAAACTTTCCAGGTGCAAGAAAATTAGTGTTACTAGACTTATCTTGTTCATACTTTCTTAACTTTGCTTTCAACTCAACAATAATGTGCAACAAATCTTGATTTTCAGAGCGAATGTTTCCACTAACATTTAAATCATCTCTAGTGTATGCAAGATGATTATCAAGTTCTTATGATGCTTTTTCATGAGTCGGTTTGAGCAAATCAAATATGACACCATATTCTGTTTTGACTTTGGCAATTTCTTGTTCATATTTTGAAATTTGACATTTTAAAGATACGCTTTCATCATCCAGTTGTTCTATTTTTGGATCAAATGATTTTGAACGCAACTGGTTGATTTTGTTTTGCAAAGCAAGTTCTCGATTTTGACAATCCTTTTGACACCATTGAAGACGACATTTTGCATTTGAAAGTTCATTTAACAAACACTCATTTTCAATTTTCAAAGACTCTATTTGCGGCATAGTATTGATATTCTCAACATAGTCAACAACAATAGAATCAAATTCATATGCAACAGTATGGAATAACACAACATTTATGGTATCAGCACAGATAACATCTTCCAAGAGTCGGTCAACATGATTTCTTAACATTTTCTTTTTTTGTTTAGTATTTGAAATCGATGTTTCAGTTTGTTCGAAAACTTTTTTCATAAGACCAATCTCCTTCTGAAGATCCCGTTCCCAATATATTGCACACATTTTCAAATTTCGGACATGTGGTAAAAGTCTTTTCTGAAAAATATCTCTTTGATTTCACGCATGTGGCGATTGAAAATGTTCAGCTTTGTGTTAGGATTTAGTAAATCCAGTTATTAAAGAGTCGGTCACCTCAAGTGTGTGTAATCGTTTGAAAGCTCGTAGTCGTAGATTATTACATGTTAAGTAGTATTTAGTTAAGTAACACCGTGGAGGACGGACGGGTCTTTACCCACTGTATGCCTGATCCACAGCCCGTAGGTGGCGATTTATTTAAGTACTATAAATACTCTCTACCTTCCAAGGTAGAGAGTTGGAGCTCATAATAAGATTTTTCTTTCTCTCACTAAAGTTCCCAAACCTCTAACTTTCTCTCTCTAAAACCATTGTATATGCCTACTTATGTTGGTGTTATGATGTGTATGTGAAATCCAATATGTTACAAATGGTATCAAGAGCCATGGTTAGATCATCTCTTACATATCCTTGGATTTCTAGTGGTTTTTAGATGGTTTTTGAGGTTGAAAATGTTTAGTGTTTTTTGCATCATTTGATTCATTTCTAGTGTTAAAGTTTGAATTTTGGGTGTACTTTTGTGTTTAGGATCATTGTATGTGCTTGGGTTTTGATTTGGTAAGCTTGAATCACTGTGGTTGAGCTTGTTTTGGCATGAAAAGTGTGTTTTTGAAGTTTTTCTTGGTAGCGACTTGGTTCTCGTAGTTAATTTCATTATAGCGACTTGCTTCAGTAAAAGGTAGCGAGTTGTTGTGTTTTTTGGTAGCGACTTGGTCCTAGCGACTTGTCTTTTGAGACAAGCCGACAAACAGTATACTTAGTGGATTCTCCACTACGGGTAGCGACTTGGTGAAGGTAGCGACTTGCTTTCAATTTTGTTAGTGACTTGTACTTAAGTTTCTTAGCGACTTGGTGTTAGAGACTTGGACCTTAGCGAGTTGCTATTTAGCGACTTGACGACTTAGCTTACTTGGTGCTTAGCTTAATTTGTCAAAATTGTAGCGATTTGGTGGTAGCGACTTGGATCTTAGCGAGTTGTTATTTAGCAACTTGACTGTGTCTTAGCGACTTGGCATTATAGCTTACTTGATTTAAGAATACTTAGCAACTTGGTGCTTAGCGACTTGGTTCAGGTTTCTTAGCTTAATTTGGTTTAATTTTTGGTTGTAATACGGTTTTCTCTTGATTTAGTAAAATCCCGTGAAAGAATCTATTTCCGGTTTAATCATTGAGTTATAAAATCCCGTGTAATCTTTTAACATGTCTACCAACGTACCTACAATCATCTCCAATGTTGCTGAGGATGTTCAAGCAAATGGTTCAGATACTCGCCCACCTATGCTTGACAGAACCGACTATTTATTCTTGGGCACAACGAATCAGATTGTACTGTCTTGGAAAGGAAAACGGAGTCAACATTCTCAAGTCTATTGATGAAGGACCTTATCGGATTGAGACTACAAGAGACTTAATTGATACAGCTGCCGATGGAACAATGATCTATGGAATAGATAGACCAAAGACGTATGATGAGCTCAATGATAAGGAGAAAAAGAGGTTCGATGCCGATATCGTGGCCTCAAACATCATACTACGGTCTTCCAAAAGACATCTACAAGCTGATCAATCACAACACCGAAGCCAAGGCAGTTTGGGATAATGTCAAGATGCTTCTCTCAGGTTCAATTAACCAAGGAAGACAGAGAATCACAACTTTATGATGAGTTTGAGCACTTCAAGATGAAGCCTGATGAGAGTGTCTACGAGTACTACGTGAGATTTCATAAGCTTGTGAATGACATGAGGAACATCAAAATGACCATGCCAAACATTCAGCTTAATTTAAAGTTTTTTAACAACATGAATCCCGAGTGGCACAAGTTTGTCACCTCTGTGAAGCTAACCAAAGGATTGAAGGACACAAACTATGAGCAACTATATTCCTTCCTTCTTCAGAATCAGAGACATGCAATGTTTGAAAAAAGGATTCTTGAGCAGTTCAAATCTAAGCAGGGAGAAACCAGTTCGTCAAATGACTCAACCGCTTCTACACCAATATTGGTATTACTACCAAAGCATCTTAAGTCATACCCACGGGTAATGGTAATCACAAACTCATTCCCGATCCGAGGTTCAAGCAAGCTGATGCCGATGCAGTCATGGGACACTTCATTAATCAACTGGCTCTTATGGTTAAACAAAACCTAACCCTCAATCCACATACCAACAGCCTTCACACAAACAATGAGATCGAATCAGATCCAATCTTCACAATCATGCTGTTGTTGTCAGAGATGGAAATATTATGGGACAACCACTTCAAGAAAGGCAGTATGAACAGGGAATAGGAGGAGTTGGTAGAGGATATGCTGCTAATCAAAATCAAGGAAGGATTGGAAATCAAGGTCAAGCAAAGCCAATCAAATGCTACAACTGTGGTGGTGAGGGACATATTGCTAGGAACTGCACATCTCCAAACACATCCACGAATGCGCAATACTCTCAGAGACAAGATGTTACTTGTGCAAGCTCAGGATAATGGAGCAACTTTGGATGAAGAGGAGTTGTTGTTCCTTGCTGAGGGAAATGCCCGAACCTATGATGTCGATGTTGATGAACGACCAATTCAGAGATAGGTAATAATCATCAAAATGAATTTCAAGTATCTGACTATGATGCATTTGACTCTGATGTCGATGATGAACCTGCTGCCCAAACAATCTTCATGGCTAGCATCTCACCTATGGTCTCTCCAAAGGTCTCTCCACCACAACAGGCCAATCCATCCAAAGACTAAATCATTTTAGAGGTATTAAAACTATATGATGATGTTGATGAGCAAAAGATGCATAATAAAGTACAAAATCTTGAAACTTATGAATCAGATATTGATGATGAGGGTAATAGAAATATTGTCCCATATGATCAATATGTGAAGCAAAGTGAAAGTGAGGTTGTACCAAGTAATGCATCTTCCTCACCAATGAGGACTATGTCTTAGATGAATACACTGCATGTGCCCCCGATGATTCTGTATCTCGAACTCTAATGCCTATAAAGAATAAGTTGCCATTTATGAACAACGTGCTAAGTTTGAGTTGACCACCCGTGAGCGGGAAATGGATGACCAAATGCGCATGTTATTAGAAAAAGTAACATTAGAGAAGAAGTCTTAAAACAAGAGTTAAACTCCTTACAAGAAAAGCTTTCTAAAACTGCTAAGCAAAAACGGGAACTTCAAGAAAATGTTAAAATACTTAAGCAAGAATTCATTGCTAAGGAATCAAAACTTTTGAATGATTTTTCCAATCTAAAAACTTTGAAAAACAAGCTTGAAAATAAGTTGTACGCATAGGGAATACCATTCAGACCGCTTCACTTGATCACTAAGCATAGAGTTTTAAGCTTATAAGCATAGCATTCCCCTTGTTGTGGAACCAAATCCAGAGGTCATTTAAAAGGCTAGAGCTGCTAATAATATGATCTATGATGGTAATGAGATTCTTAAACCTAGACAGTAAACCTAGTTGCTTGAGTGCACCGAGGAAGATAGAAAATTAGATGATGCATCTAGGGAGAAAATGAATAAGAAGCTAGATGATCCTGAATGTAAAGAGAATAACATAACGATCAAACCCCATGATTACAAAAAGGAAAATTGGATCTCCTTGAACAAGTTTAAGCCTCAAACGTTGTTAACACCCTAACAAGTGTTCTGGAAAAAGGATTTAGATAAGCAAAAGGCAGAGAATCTTGTTGTAACAAACCCTCCCTTAGGAAAATGCCTTCAAGAATCGTGTATCCTCCAAATAAACTAATGCATTTAGTTCCTAGAACTATTGCCACTAAAAGCAAGACCTTAATCACTCAATATGTTATCTTTCAATTATTTGTTGATTTTGAGAAAACTTGTAAGAAAAGGATCACACCCATCGGGATAACTGAAGGGGAAAGGGGTTTTGAGCAAACTAAAGAATGCTATTTAACCGAGGTCATGCCTTTCTTTAAACAATTAAAAGGTCAATTTGAGAGTCTTAAAAAGGGATGGACTTAGATATTAAAGAAATGGAAAAGGAATTTGATGCAATGATTGTTGAGGTTAGTGACTATGAGCGAGAATTAAAATATAATGAGATTGAGAGGAAGAACTTGCATACCTTGAATGAGAATCTTATTTCTGAATGTATTGCTCAAGATGTGTTTTACATTGCTACAAATTGTTCCATTAATGCTTCTC
Source organism: Chrysanthemum makinoi (assembly GCA_910596185.1). Lineage (NCBI taxonomy): Eukaryota > Viridiplantae > Streptophyta > Magnoliopsida > Asterales > Asteraceae > Chrysanthemum > Chrysanthemum makinoi. Next base: position 85,547,716 of record OU343216.1, read on the forward strand.
AATTTCATGAATTATCTGTTGCTCGGAAAGTCTCCCATGATCGTGTCATTGAGCTTTAAAAACTAACTCTAAACCGCATGATAAAGTTGAACATGATGATCATGATAACTTGGTAAAACAGTTTTCTAAATTGGAAGTTGAGCATCTTGCTTTGCAATTAAAATATCAACATCTAAAAGAAAATGGTAAAACCTCAAATATCAAGACATCCTTGGATGTTCCCGAATTTGATGCGCTTTTAAAATTAGCAAACGTGATGAACATTCGAGCTCATTGTAACACGAGAAAGTTGAAAGCCCAAATCTCTCAATTAAAGGGTGAAAAGAACAATGTGACTGAATCCCAAATGCCTCCTCCTTTAGATTCTCAAGATTTCAAACTTTTCATCTTCAAAACTTAGTTAATGCCTTACAAAAGGAAAATGAGAGTTTCTTAGAAGAAAATGAAAAAGTTAAACGACACTTTAAAGAGTTATATGATTCAATGAAAGTCACTCGTGACCAAAACAACGAAAAAATAACGTCTTTACAAAAGGAAATTGAGAATCTAGGAGTCGGAAAATGAGAAACCGCCACTTGTTTTAATGATAATGTTGCATCAAAGTCATCCTCGATCGCAAATACACTGTGATCAAGTAAATACATTCCTCCTAATCTTAGGAATAATGAACCTGTGTTTCATAACTATTGTGCTCACCTTAAGGATAGTCTAGAATGTCTCCGTGAGATTGTTGAAGAGGATTTCATTAATAAACCTCTTGATAGAGAAATTAAGTTTGCTTGCATTCAGGCCAAATGATCTCAGAAGCTGCTAGAATATTTAATTGCAACATGTCCTAAATCCTTAGGTGCGAAAGGTAAAGCTGTGATGCCTTGTTCCATGCCTAGTGCCAAGCATACAAATCATTCTATGCCCAGTTTTAAGAAAGTGAACACTAATGTGCCTTCAAGTAGTTCAGATCCCTGCACAACTAGTTCAGGAATGCAAAAAGTAGATCAATCAACTAATGTTCCCATAATTCCCTTTACAGGAGTAATCAGTGACATTAAAGCAAGCGGGTCAAAGCCTCGAGGCAATACCAAGCAAGATAGGACCTCGCAAGCTAAGAATGTGCATTGGAAGAGAGTAGAAGATCACCCTAGGAATATTAAGTTTGAGTTGAATAAAACAAATCGTGTTGATTCTAGTGTTAGCTCTAAGCCGCATCTGTAATTAATGCTAATTTCGCTACTTTTGGCAAAACATGTAATGATGATTGCGTGGTTTCTGTTACTAATCCTGAATGTGGTGTGAATGATTTGTCTAATGTTGTTAAACGCCCGATAAAACTCAAGTAATGTTAAAATTCAAGCTAAGAAAGCTAAAAGGCAAAGGCGAAAGAAAGTTAGAAAACAGTGGAAACCCACAGAAGGAAATTTAGTAATATAGGTTATCAATGGATACCTATTGGCCGTAAGATTAATGAGCCTTGTCCTAAAGCTGCTAAATCAATGCCCACTAGAAAATGGATGCCTACCGGTAGAACTATTCCCTTAAGAAGTGAACATACTTTGAATAGGTCAAATATGGACACTAGCATTGCATCTATTTCTAATGATTCCATTATTTCTACTTCGGCGCGGTGTTCCAATCACTGTTATTAACCAAGTGGAACCCATTCTTGCATGGGGATCCCAATTATCCAATTATCCATTATTGTTCAGTGTTCAACTGCAGATCGCTCAAATCGCTTCGTGGTACTTGGACTCGTGCCGTTCCAAGCATATGACCGGTGATCGGTCGCGCTCATGAACTTCGTGAGTAAATTCATCGATTGTTAGATTCGGGAACGGCCATTTTGGAGCAATTATGGGTTATGGTGATTATGTAGTTGGCAAAAGTGTAATCTCCAGGGTATATTATGTGGAAGGTCTTGGTCATAATTTGTTCTCTGTTGGTCAATTATGTGATTCCGATCTAGAAGTGGCCTTTAGAAAACATACTTGCTTCGTTAGAGAATTATTAAGAGGTACTCGTGGTTCTAACCTATACACCATATCTATCGAAGACATGATCAAGTCTTCTCCAATACGCTTGCTGTCAAAGGCTTTTAAAACAAAGTCATGGTTATGGCATCGTCGTCTCAATCACTTGAAATTCGGCACCATTAATAACCTTTACAGAAAGGATCTTGTCAGAGGCTTACCCAGATTAAAATATGAAAAAGATCATCTTTGTTCAGCTTGCCAAGAAACTCAGTAATGGAAGTTCTTCATATCCTTCATATGGATCTGTGCGGACTGATAAGGTTTTAAAATGTACCTTTTTGAGGGGTCGTTTAAGCCCTTATTTGGTCACTTTTGTATCCGTATTAGTTAATATCGCTCTTTTCACTTTTAGGTATCTTGAAGGCAAAATGTCGGAATGACACTTATTCGGACGAAAAGTCGCGAATATAAGAAGAAAATGGCCAAAGTCAAGAATCGAGACACTCGTGTCACTGGAACTGGACGGGACGGCGCAGCATAAACTAGCGACGCGCCGGACAACTTTGTGACGGCTCAAGAGCCAAATTGCTATTTTACACTTGATGGCGTCAGGTTTTAAAGAGTAGGGCCACAACTCGACGTCCCTAGATTCGCATCCCGACGGCGCCGAAGATGAAGCCGACGCGCCACAAACCATAAGGTGACGCCGCCACAAGCCGCAACATGCGCCAAGTAGCTGATAATCGTTTTGGCCATAACTTTTGCATACGAATTCGGATTTAGGTGATTCAAAAGCCCACGCGACCGGAACGAGAAAATCTACAGTTTGGTGAAAAAATTGTCTTGACGCTGTCACTCTATAAGTGTGACGCCATCACTCTTTTCCGACAGAAAATCTGCCTATAAATAGAACATTATAACTTCACTTTTTGTAGGCTCTAAACCCTAACTCCGATTCCAGGGCTTAGATAGGTGTTTTTCTAGCAACTTTGAAGGTTTCAATCACTCCAAAAACATCTTGTAATGGTTTGTTGATTATATCCTAATCCATATATTCAATTTATCATTATGTCTATCCTATGTTTGATTGATTGTGTGTATGCTTGCATGTTCACCATGTCCGGCTAAATTACTTATGTTTTTGCTTAGATATATGAAACCTAGTTGTTAATTATTGTTAGGTTGTCTCTTATCTTAATTGTAATTGGCTTAGGAGTGCGACTAGGCTATCGTTGTGTTTAATACTTGATAAATCTTTGATAGTTTATGAATGACTTAGTGGGTTTCGTTTACTAAACCCAAAGATAACCTCAAAGTTAGTTTATGAATGACTTAGTGGATTTTGTTTACTACACTTAAAGGTGACTTCAAAGAGTTAGGGAATGCACACCTTACAACCTTAGAAAACACAACGCGTTAAGAATAAGGACGTGACAATTCAACCATCAATAGGAGATAACTAGGGAGTAGTAGCATCTAGGTAAACACCTCTTTAACTATCATACGAGCACACAAAAATAGACATAGACTATCCTCACCTTTGTTTAGATAATTAGATAATTAGAAGTAATCGGTAGAAATACCAACCCTCAAATCCAAACCCCGAGATTTGTACCTTTCCATTTCCTAAAAAACATAAAAAGATAAAAAAATAATCTTCCTAATTTAAAAGGAAGTTCCTTTGACTCTAACGACGCCAAGTAGCGCTATCAAGTTTTTACGCCGGGAATAGAATAGCTAGTTAGTAATCCACCTCATTTAGGTTTCTTTGCTTGATTCCTATCAAGTAAGATTTAATGTTATGTCATGGTATGATTTTTCTTTTGAATCAAGGTCTTTCAAAATGAAATTTTTTCTGTTTCTTGTTTGATTGTGAAATTGTTTTATTTTACTTAAAGATCTCTTAAAACTATCATACCTGACACTAACAATCTTTAACGTCTTTAATTG
>OU343216.1:85551732-85626459 GCA_910596185.1 Chrysanthemum makinoi
TGAACCTGTGTACTATGTAAAAGAGCTTAAGTACAATCTTTTTAGTGTGTCACAAATGTAATACAAGATGAACAATGTTCTTTTTACCAAAGATATGTGCTTTGTTCTTTCTAAGGATTTTAAGATACCTGATGAAAGTCAGATTCTTCTTAAAGTTCCTAGAAAAGGCAATCTCTATAGCTTTGATATGAACAACATTGTAGCTAAAGATGATTATGCTTGCTTGCTTGCAAAGGCCACAGTGGATGAATCCATGTTATGGCATAGAAGACTTGGTCATGTTAACTTCAAAACCATTAACAAGATTGTCAAAGATGGTTTAGTGAGAGGTTTACCTCAGAAAAAGATTTGAAAATGATCAAACCTGTGTGGCTTGTCTTAAAGGCAAACAACACAGAGCTTCTTGCAGGTCAAAGTTGGTTAACTCTATTGCTCACCCACTTCAAATGTTACATATGGACTTATTTGGTCCCACATCTGTGAGCATCTTGAATCTTAAGAAATATTGTCTAGTGGTAACTGATGATTTTAGCAGATTTACATGGGTTTTCTTTCTTGGAACTAAAGATGAAACAACTGGCATCCTCAAGATATTTATCACAGAAGTAGAAAACCAATATGATATGAAAGTTAAAATCATTAGGTGTGACAATGGAACCAAATTCAAGAATAGAGTTATGGATGAGTTTTGCAAAGATAAAGGTATTAAAAGGGAATTTAGTGTAGCTAGAACTCCTCAACAAAATGGTGTTTCTAAGAGGAGGAACAGGACACTAATAGAAGCTGCTAGAACCATGTTGGCCGATTCCAAATTGCCAATTACTTTTTGGGCTGAAGTAGTTAACACTGCATGTTATGTGCAAAACATGGTTTTAGTGGTAATGACAAAGAACAAGACACCTTATGAATTGTTTAGGGGAAGACCACCTACCCTTGACTTCATGAGACCATTTGGGTGTCATGTATCAATTCTCAATATGTGGAATCACAAGATCCGGACTCAACTAGAGTGTATAGTAACAATGATTGAACATGCACAGCGGAATATTAAGAACACAATCAAAGTTACCAACAAGGTTTTTCAAATAAAACTAATGATCCTCTATGGATCTTTACACCCTCTCTCAAGAGGTTTTTCTTGAATGTTTTTTTCAAAGAGTTGTCCTAATACATAAGACCTAAGTTCCTTTTATAGACAAGGAACACTATTCCCTTTATTGGGAAAAGTACAAGCACGCAAATAAATAAATGTAAAACCCATACACATGCCCATGCTAACCTTGGACAGTCCACTAAAGCTAACCTCGGCAAGATAATAAAGATGGGCTAGCATTAAATACAATACTTGCCCTCCCATCCTAATGGATTCACTCTATTAGCATAGTCACGGCGCTTTACTACTTCAAGGTAGAAATGTAACTTCAGAATATAATCACTTGTGCTTCAGAGAAACCACGGCTTCACTACTTCAAGAGATTCCACGGCTTCAAGACTTTCAACTGTTTCACTACTTCAGATTCCACTGCCAACTTCAACCTTCACTACTTCAAGATTTCCAACTGTTTCACTACTTCAAGAGATTCCACGCGGCCAGATTTCATCTGTTTCACTACTTCAAAGAATAACTTCTGAGATAGTTCCTACTTTGTATGTTTATTTTACTTCAGCAGAAACTCTTCTTCAACAGAATCCATTGTTTCTCGATCAACAGTGAGTCATTGTTTCACAGAATTCCTAACAATCCTCCCCTAAACCGGAATTTAAATGATACCGATTGTAGAAGCAAGAGGATTGGATCATTTAAGTTCCAGCTTCCAGATCTTTAATAATTTTAACTAGAGGATTGAATCATTTAACTTAAAAATTTCCCAACAATCCTTCCCAACAATCTTTAACACTTCGTGAACCGGTGAGGATTGTACTCGAACAGCAGTAGCAAATAACCAAAACAATTACATCTCTATGATGACTAAACTTTGAAACGCCAGGTCTTTGCAGCAACAAATGACATATGGTACATCAATACATATCAGTTTCAAACTATTCTCATCACATCCAGGTGTGTTAACTCCCGTGAGAGGTGAATCATTGAAAATAATGGATTTGATGTCTCTTTACCAATAGCCATCACTAATGGAGTAGCCAAATGTTTAAGTTCGAAAACTATGGTACGACGATAACCATCTGATTTATTGGCAAACCAAAGAACCATATAACGGATTTGATATGTCTTTACCGAGCCGCTTTGCTCGGGACTAGCTAACTCTTTGATGGAATGTCGTCATCATCATGGTGAGTTGATTACCATTTATGGATTTCAAGTTGAATTTTACCACAAGCCATAATCTTGTGGGCTAGCCAACTCTTGTGTCAAAGAGACATGGTGAGATGAAAACCATGAGTGGTGGGGTAATGAACCAACACCAAAACCTGCAATCAAGAATGAGTAGAAACCGAAAATACATGCAAAGTTAGAAGTTTTTTTTTAATCACTAAACACAAGACATAACACGGATTTTTTTAACTAAGAAAGAATAAAAAGTAACCAAAACATGTACAAGATACCATCAGCAGCTAGAAACCAAAGACATTTGTAGTGTCACAGAAACACTAAGCCTCCCCTTAGGCGTATGAGGATCCAACAACTGCAAAAATGGTTAGAATACAAGAAAACACTACTATAAGCCTCCCCTTAGGCGTATGCCTCCCTTAGGCTTATGCCTCCCTCAATCAATGCACCGACAACCACCATTGTTCTTGGGTACCCAGAATGAACCTTTCTTTTGAGTTTTCCAAGAATAACATGTTGAGGTCTTAACAACATTTGCCACACTAACTCCACCATGTGCCTTGGTCATATGAGATACATAAGGTGTATATGACTGAAAATAAGAACTTTTAGGTCTATAGGGCATAAGCCTAGCCTTACTGTTCCACCAACCAGTAGTCACGGTGAAGAATATCCTCCACCGTAGGGAACTGAAAAGGCTTATGAAGCCGTTAGCGTAAACATATGCATACACCTTTGGTTTACCAAGAGGAATCTGGTTTACTGCTCTCACATGAGCAGCATTGGGAACAAATGGAGGAATACTAGCAACATTAGTCCATGTGGGTCTAGAAGTCTTATGGCCGGAGGAAACACTCATCTTTTTCTCATGATAATCACAGTCTATAATAAGATGGAGTTTACTACCACACACAAAACAAGATTTCTTCTTAAATGACTTATTCTTAACACAACTTTGTTTATTACATTTAAACTTATCGAAAAGCAGTAGAAGCAAATTTGTGTTTAATAGCATAAGCAAATGGCTTTGTTTTGAGCTCATCATCAGCTACTATGGACTTGGGTGTGGTCATGGATGTGCTACTAGTCGAGTGACTTTTCACTTGAATCACATGAGGTATAGTCATGGACTTTAGATCGATGACTCGTCACTTGTAGAACAAGAGACAGCGTCGAGTTTTGCTACTAAGGTCCGGTAAGTCACTTGACTTTTGCCATATAAATGGTGTGATCCATCAAAGTCAAAGAAATGGTCGTCGGTGGGCATGAATTCACCTCTAATAGGTCCAGTGGACAAGATGTAAATCACCTTCCTTTTTAAAATTAGCTAAGCCTGCTGGTGTTGATTTACGACCATCATTCCTAGCTTCCAATCCTACATACTTTTGAAAACCTAAACCTAGGCCAGAGGTTACTGATTGATGTTATAGATTTCTCTAGCTAGATTGTCACCTGAGATTAACCATTGTTTATGCCTAGCTATTTCCTCGGCTAGTTTTTCTTTAAGCTCTAGGTTCTCGGACAAAGCTTCACCTTTGCTTTCTCGGATATTTTCAAATAATTATTGGCAACTTCTAGATCACTTTCTAGCATTCTAATCTTTTCCTCATAAGCCACTTGATTCTTTTGAAACCATACCTTTTGTCTTTCTAGTGTTTTTAATGCTAGTTTATGAGCTTCATTATCAACGTAGCATTCATTATACTTAGGTTTCATATCATCATAGGCTGCTTTTAGTTCATTATATCTCTCTTTACAACTATAATCACAAGTATGTACCTGAGAGATGCCCATAAAAGCAAATGGCGGACTAGCAAATCCTTCAAAGATAACCTTCAAGACATCAACTTCCTTGCTCATCTTCTTGAAATCAACCTTTTCACCAAACCTTGCTTTGATAGCATTCCATATAAGATTTCCATCATCCATATGGCGAAAATCGCTATATGATCGCGAGGAATAGATTTAAGCAAGATAGTTGCGCCTTTGACTCTCTTTGTACAAAGAATGTGTTCATCCGCAGTCGTTGGCGGACGAATAATGAAGTTACCATCACGATCATTTCCAACCCTTTTAAATGTTGCCATTTTGGATCACCTTCCAGATATGCATATCATTATTCATGATCCAGTGTTTCATCTTTTAGCCCGGACTTCGTACTCATCATCCATCAAATAAGGAAATATAACATCATCCCTATGATTATCAAATTCTGCCATGTTGAGGAGAAAAGATTGCACTGAGTGAATGTAGCAAGAAAAATTCCAAAGGCAACAACCTTATGAACTTCAGTAGAAACAATAAAATAGTGGGGACCAAAATTTTGTTTAACCTTACGTAAACCTTCGAAGAACGCGGAGAGAAAAAAATTTTGACTACACGTGTGATCTCATGTGATAGACCTCTACACTTTGTAACCCACGTGATAACCCAATAGACCAATCAGATTAATGATCCACACCATAACCATCATACATCACCCCATATTGAATTTCAGCAGAAATGAATAAAAATTCGTCACCAATCAGGTAACCCTTTTCCCCACGTCAACTAATCAAAACCCTCGTGGGTTACTGAACACGATCAACGTGTTTATATCATACCACGACAAGAATATGGAAATCAGATTATTGACCCCATTTTTTTTTTTTTAATCACTAAACACAAGACATAACACGGATTTTTTTTTTTTTTTTTTAACTAAGAAAGAATAAAAAGTAACCAAAACATGTACAAGATACCATCAAGCAGCAGCAGAAACCAAAGACATTTGTAGTGTCGTGAAACACTAAGCCTCCCTTTAGGCGTATGAGGATCCAACAGCTGCAAAAATGGTTAGAATACAAGAAAACACTACTATAAGCCTCCCCTTAGGCGTATGCCTCCCCTTAGGCTTATGCCTCCCTCAATCAATGCACCTGACAACGACCATTGTTCTTGGGTACCCAGAATGAACCTTTCTTTTGAGTTTTCCAAGAATAACATGTTGAGGTCTTAACAACATTTGCCACACTAACTCCACCATGTGCCTTGGTCATATGAGATACATAAGGTGTATATGGTGAAAATAAGAACTTTTAGGTCTATAGGGCATAAGCCTAGCCTTCTTGTTCCACCAACCAAGGTAGTCACTGGTGAAGAATATCCTCCACCAGAGGGAACTGGAAAAGGCTTATGAAGCCTGTTAGCAAAAACAGATGCATACACCTTTGGTTTACCAGTAGGAACTGGTTTACCTGCTCTCACATGAGCAGATTTGGGAACAAATGGAGGAATACTAGCAACATTAGTCCATGTGGGTCTAGAAGTCTTATGGCCGGAGGAAACACTCATCTTTTTCTCATGATAATCACAGTCTATAATAAGATGGAGTTTACTACCACACACAAAACAAGATTTCTTCTTAAATGACTTATTCTTAACACAACTTTGTTTATTACATTTAAACTTATCGAAAGAAGTAGAAGCAAATTTGTGTTTAATAGCATAAGCAACTGGCTTTGTTTTGAGCTCATCATCAACTACTATGGACTTGGGTGTGGTCATGGATGTGCTACTAGCTGAGTCAGACTTTTCACTTGAATCACATGAGGTATAGTCAGTGGACTTTAGATCGGATGACTCGTCACTTGTAGAACAAGAGACAGCGTCGATAGTTTTGCTACTAAGGTCCGGTAAGTCACTTGACTTTTGCCATATAAATGGTGTGATCCATCAAAGTCAACAGAAATGGTCGGTGGGCATGAATTCACCTCTAATAGGTCCAGGGACAGCATGTAAATCACCTTCCTTTTTAAAATTAGCTAAGCCTGTTGGTGTTGATTTACGACCATCATTCCTAGCTTCCAATCCTACATACTTTTGAAAACCTAAACCTAGGCCAGAGGTTCTGATTGATGTTATAGATTTCTCTAGCTAGATTGTCACCTGAGATTAACCATTGTTTATGCCTAGCTATTTCCTCAGCTAGTTTTTCTTTAAGCTCTAGGTTCTCAGACAAAGCTTCAGCCTTTGCTTTCTCAGATATTTTCAAATAATTATTTGCAACTTCTAGATCACTTTCTAGCATTCTAATCTTTTCCTCATAAGCCACTTGATTCTTTTGAAACCATACCTTTTGTCTTTCTAGTGTTTTTAATGCTAGTTTATGAGCTTCATTATCAACGTAGCATTCATTATACTTAGGTTTCATATCATCATAGGCTGCTTTTAGTTCATTATATCTCTCTTTACAACTATAATCACAAGTATGTACCTGAGAGATGCCCATAAAAGCAAATGGCGGACTAGCAAATCCTTCAGCATAACCTTCAGCATCAACTTCCTTGCTCATCTTCTTGAAATCAGCCTTTTCACCAAACCTTGCTTTGATAGCATTCCATATAAGATTTCCATCATCCATATGGCGAAAATCTGCTATATGATCAGCAGGAATAGATTTAAGCAAGATAGTTGCGGCCTTTGACTCTCTTTGTACAGCAATGTGTTCATCCGCAGTCGGTGGAGGACGAATAATGAAGTTACCATCACGATCATTTCCAACCCTTTTAAAGCTGTTGCCATTTTGGATCACCTTCCGGATATTCATATCATTATTCATGATCCAGGTGTTTCATCTTTTAGCCCGGACTTCGTACTCATCATCCATCAAATAAGGAAATATAACATCATCCCTATGATTATCAAATTCTGCCATGTTGAGGAGAAAAGATTGCACTGAGTGAATGTAGCAGTAAAATTCCAGCAACAACCTTATGAACTTCAGTAGAAACAATAAAATAGTGGGGACCAAAATTTTGTTTAACCTTACGTAAACCTTCAAAGAACGCGGCGGAGAGAAAAAAAAAATTTGACTACACGTGTGATCTCATGTGATAGACCTCTACACTTTGTAACCCACGTGATAACCCAATAGACCAATCAGATTAATGATCCACACCATAACCATCATACATCACCCCATATTGAATTTCAGCAGAAATGAATAAAAATTCTGTCGACCAATCGGTAACCCTTTTCCCCATGTCAACTAATCAAAACCCTCGTGGGTTACGAACACAGTCAACGTGTTTATATCATACCACGACAAGAATATGGAAATCAGATTATTGACCCCATTTTTTTTTTTTAATCACTAAACACAAGACATAACACGGATTTTTTTTTTTTAACTAAGAAAGAATAAAAAATAACCAAAACATGTACAAGATACCATCAAGCGGCAGAAACCAAAGACATTTGTAGTGTCGAGAAACACTAAGCCTCCCCTTAGGCGTATGAGGATCCAACAGCTGCAAAAATGGTTAGAATACAAGAAAACACTACTATAAGCCTCCCCTTAGGCGTATGCCTCCCCTTAGGCTTATGCCTCCCCTCAATCAATGCACCTGACAACGACCATTGTTCTTGGGTACCCAGAATGAACCTTTCTTTTGAGTTTTCCAAGAATAACATGTTGAGGTCTTAACAACATTTGCCACACTAACTCCACCATGTGCCTTGGTCATATGAGATACATAAGGTGTATATGACTGAAAATAAGAACTTTTAGGTCTATAGGGCATAAGCCTAGCCTTCTGTTCCACCAACCGAGTCACCGGTGAAGAATATCCTCCACCGAGGGAACTGGAAAAGGCTTATGAAGCCTGTTAGCGTAAAAGATGCATACACCTTTGGTTTACGGTAGGAACTGGTTTACCTGCTCTCACATGAGCAGATTTGGGAACAAATGGAGGAATACTAGCAACATTAGTCCATGTGGGTCTAGAAGTCTTATGGCCGGAGGAAACACTCATCTTTTTCTCATGATAATCACAGTCTATAATAAGATGGAGTTTACTACCACACACAAAACAAGATTTCTTCTTAAATGACTTATTCTTAACACAACTTTGTTTATTACATTTAAACTTATCGAAAGCAGTAGAAGCAAATTTGTGTTTAATAGCATAAGCAACTGGCTTTGTTTTGAGCTCATCATCAGCTACTATGGACTTGGGTGTGGTCATGGATGTGCTACTAGCTGAGTCAGACTTTTCACTTGAATCACATGAGGTATAGTCAGTGGACTTTAGATCGGATGACTCGTCACTTGTAGAACAAGAGACGGCGTCGATGTTTTGCTACTAAGGTCCGGTAAGTCACTTGACTTTTGCCATATAAATGGTGTGATCCATCAAAGTCAACAGAAATGGTCGGTCAAGGTGGGCATGAATTCACCTCTAATAGGTCCAGGGGACACATGTAAATCACCTTCCTTTTTAAAATTAGCTAAGCCTACTGGTGTTGATTTACGACCATCATTCCTAGCTTCCAATCCTACATACTTTTGAAAACCTAAACCTAGGCCAGAGGTTACAGATTGACTGTTATAGATTTCTCTAGCCGATTGTCACCGAGATTAACCATTGTTTATGCCTAGCTATTTCCTCAGCTAGTTTTTCTTTAAGCTCTAGGTTCTCGGACAAAGCTTCACCTTTGCTTTCTCGGATATTTTCAAATAATTATTGGCAACTTCTAGATCACTTTCTAGCATTCTAATCTTTTCCTCATAAGCCACTTGATTCTTTTGAAACCATACCTTTTGTCTTTCTAGTGTTTTTAATGCTAGTTTATGAGCTTCATTATCAACGTAGCATTCATTATACTTAGGTTTCATATCATCATAGGCTGCTTTTAGTTCATTATATCTCTCTTTACAACTATAATCACAAGTATGTACCTGAGAGATGCCCATAAAAGCAAATGGCGGACTAGCAAATCCTTCAGCATAACCTTCAGCATCAACTTCCTTGCTCATCTTCTTGAAATCAGCCTTTTCACCAAACCTTGCTTTGATAGCATTCCATATAAGATTTCCATCATCCATATGGCGAAAATCTGCTATATGATCAGCAGGAATAGATTTAAGCAAGATAGTTGCGACCTTTGACTCTCTTTGTACAGCAATGTGTTCATCCGCATTCGTTGGAGGACGAATAATGAAGTTACCATCACGATCATTTCCAACCCTTTTTAAACTGTTGCCATTTTGGATCACCTTCCAGATATTCATATCATTATTCATGATCCAGTGTTTCATCTTTTTAGCCCAGACTTCGTACTCATCATTCATCAAATAAGGAAATATAACATCATCCCTATGATTATCAAATTCTGCCATGTTGAGGAGAAAAGATTGCATGAGTGAATGTAGCATAAAATTCCAAAGAACAACCTTATGAACTTCAAGAGAAACAATAAAATAGTGGGGACCAAAATTTTGTTTAACCTTACGTAAACCTTCAAAGCAGAACGGCGGAGAGAAAAACAATTTGACTACACGTGTGATCTCATGTGATAGACCTCTACACTTTGTAACCCACGTGATAACCCAATAGACCAATCAGATTAATGATCCACACCATAACCATCATACATCACCCCATATTGAATTTCAGCAAATGAATAAAAATTGTCACCAATCGGTAACCCTTTTCCCCACGTCAACTAATCAAAACCCTCGTGGGTTACTTAACACAGCGTGTTTATATCATACCACGACAAGAATATGGAAATCAGATTATTGACCCCATTTTTTTTTTTTTTTTAATCACTAAACACAAGACATAACACGGATTTTTTTTTTTTTTTTTTAACTAAGAAAGAATAAAAAGTAACCAAAACATGTACAAGATACCATCAAGCAGCAGCAGAAACCAAAGACATTTGTAGTGTCGTGAAACACTAAGCCTCCCCTTAGGCGTATGAGGATCCAACAGCTGAAAAAATGGTTAGAATACAAGAAAACACTACTATAAGCCTCCCCTTAGGCGTATGCCTCCCCTTAGGCTTATGCCTCCCCTCAATCAATGCACCTGACAACGACCATTGTTCTTGGGTACCCAGAATGAACCTTTCTTTTGAGTTTTCCAAGAATAACATGTTGAGGTCTTAACAACATTTGCCACACTAACTCCACCATGTGCCTTGGTCATATGAGATACATAAGGTGTATATGGTGAAAATAAGAACTTTTAGGTCTATAGGGCATAAGCCTAGCCTTCTTGTTCCACCAACCAGGTAGTCACTGGTGAAGAATATCCTCCACCGAGGGAACTGGAAAAGGCTTATGAAGCTGTTAGCGTAAAACAGATGCATACACCTTTGGTTTACCAAGAGGAATCGGTTTACCCGCTCTCACATGAGCGATTTGGGAACAAATGGAGGAATACTAGCAACATTAGTCCATGTGGGTCTAGAAGTCTTATGGCTAGAGGAAACACTCATCTTTTTCTCATGATAATCACAGTCTATAATAAGATGGAGTTTACTACCACACACAAAACAAGATTTCTTCTTAAATGACTTATTCTTAACACAACTTTGTTTATTACATTTAAACTTATCGAAAATGTAAGTAGAAGCAAATTTGTGTTTAATAGCATAAGCAACTGGCTTTGTTTTGAGCTCATCATCAGCTACTATGGACTTGGGTGTGGTCATGGATGTGCTACTAGTGAGTCGGACTTTTCACTTGAATCACATGAGGTATAGTCGATGGACTTTAGATCGATGACTCGTCACTTGTAGAACAAGAGACAGCGTCGAGTTTTGCTACTAAGGTCCGGTAAGTCACTTGACTTTTGCCATATAAATGGTGTGATCCATCAAAGTCAACGAAATGGTCGGTCAGTGGGCATGAATTCCCCTCTAATAGGTCCAGGGACAGCATGTAAATCACCTTCCTTTTTAAAATTAGCTAAGCCTGCTGGTGTTGATTTACGACCATCATTCCTAGCTTCCAATCCTACATACTTTTGAAAACCTAAACCTAGGCCAGAGGTTACAGATTGATGTTATAGATTTCTCTAGCGATTGTCACCGAGATTAACCATTGTTTATGCCTAGCTATTTCCTCAGCTAGTTTTTCTTTAAGCTCTAGGTTCTCGACAAAGCTTCACCTTTGCTTTCTCAGATATTTTCAAATAATTATTTGCAACTTCTAGATCACTTTCTAGCATTCTAATCTTTTCCTCATAAGCCACTTGATTCTTTTGAAACCATACCTTTTGTCTTTCTAGTGTTTTTAATGCTAGTTTATGAGCTTCATTATCAACGTAGCATTCATTATACTTAGGTTTCATATCATCATAGGTTGCTTTTAGTTCATTATATCTCTCTTTACAACTATAATCACAAGTATGTACCTGAGAGATGCCCATAAAAGCAAATGGCGGACTAGCAAATCCTTCAAAGATAACCTTCAGATCAACTTCCTTGCTCATCTTCTTGAAATCAGCCTTTTCACCAAACCTTGCTTTGATAGCATTCCATATAAGATTTCCATCATCCATATGGCGAAAATCTGCTATATGATCAGCAGGAATAGATTTAAGCAAGATAGTTGCGGCCTTTGACTCTCTTTGTACAAAGAATGTGTTCATCCGCAGTTGTTGGAGGACGAATAATGAAGTTACCATCACGATCATTTCCAACCCTTTTTAAACTGTTGCCATTTTGGATCACCTTCCAGATATTCATATCATTATTCATGATCCAGTGTTTCATCTTTTTAGCCCAGACTTCGTACTCATCATTCATCAAATAAGGAAATATAACATCATCCCTATGATTATCAAATTCTGCCATGTTGAGGAGAAAAGATTGCACTGAATGTAGCGAAAATTCCAGGCAACAACCTTATGAACTTCAAGAGAAACAATAAAATAGTGGGGACCAAAATTTTGTTTAACCTTACGTAAACCTTCAGCGGCGGAGAGAAAAAAAAAATTTGACTACACGTGTGATCTCATGTGATAGACCTCTACACTTTGTAACCCACGTGATAACCCAATAGACCAATCAGATTAATGATCCACACCATAACCATCATACATCACCCCATATTGAATTTCAGTGAAATGAATAAAAATTCGTCACCAATCGTAACCCTTTTCCCCACGTCAACTAATCAAAACCCTCGTGGGTTCTGAACACATCAACGTGTTTATATCATACCACGACAAGAATATGGAAATCAGATTATTGACCCCATTTTTTTTTTTTTTTTTAATCACTAAACACAAGACATAACACGGATTTTTTTTTTAACTAAGAAAGAATAAAAAGTAACCAAAACATGTACAAGATACCATCAAGCGGCAGAAACCAAAGACAGTTGTAGTGTCAGTAGAAACACTAAGCCTCCCCTTAGGCGTATGAGGATCCAACATCTGCAAAAATGGTTAGAATACAAGAAAACACTACTATAAGCCTCCCCTTAGGCGTATGCCTCCCCTTAGGCTTATGCCTCCCTCAATCAATGCACCTGACAACGACCATTGTTCTTGGGTACCCAGAATGAACCTTTCTTTTGAGTTTTCCAAGAATAACATGTTGAGGTCTTAACAACATTTGCCACACTAACTCCACCATGTGCCTTGGTCATATGAGATACATAAGGTGTATATGGTGAAAATAAGAACTTTTAGGTCTATAGGGCATAAGCCTAGCCTTACTTGTTCCACCAACCGTAGTCACGGTGAAGAATATCCTCCACCAGAGGGAACTGGAAAAGGCTTATGAAGCCTGTTAGTAGAAACAGATGCATACACCTTTGGTTTACCAGTAGGAACTGGTTTACCTGCTCTCACATGAGCAGATTTGGGAACAAATGGAGGAATACTAGCAACATTAGTCCATGTGGGTCTAGAAGTCTTATGGCCAGAGGAAACACTCATCTTTTTCTCATGATAATCACAGTCTATAATAAGATGGAGTTTACTACCACACACAAAACAAGATTTCTTCTTAAATGACTTATTCTTAACACAACTTTGTTTATTACATTTAAACTTATCGAAAAGCAGTAGAAGCAAATTTGTGTTTAATAGCATAAGCAACTGGCTTTGTTTTGAGCTCATCATCAACTACTATGGACTTGGGTGTGGTCATGGATGTGCTACTAGCTGAGTCAGACTTTTCACTTGAATCACATGAGGTATAGTCGGTGGACTTTAGATCGATGACTCGTCACTTGTAGAACAAGAGCGCGTCGATGAGTTTTGCTACTAAGGTCCGGTAAGTCACTTGACTTTTGCCATATAAATGGTGTGATCCATCAAAGTCAACGAAATGGTCGGTCGTGGGCATGAATTCACTTCTAATAGGTCCAGGGACAACATGTAAATCACCTTCCTTTTTAAAATTAGCTAAGCCTGCTGGTGTTGATTTACGACCATCATTCCTAGCTTCCAATCCTACATACTTTTGAAAACCTAAACCTAGGCCAGAGGTTACAGATTGATTGTTATAGATTTCTCTAGCAGATTGTCACCGAGATTAACCATTGTTTATGCCTAGCTATTTCCTCAGCTAGTTTTTCTTTAAGCTCTAGGTTCTCGGACAAAGCTTCACCTTTGCTTTCTCGATATTTTCAAATAATTATTGGCAACTTCTAGATCACTTTCTAGCATTCTAATCTTTTCCTCATAAGCCACTTGATTCTTTTGAAACCATACCTTTTGTCTTTCTAGTGTTTTTAATGCTAGTTTATGAGCTTCATTATCAACGTAGCATTCATTATACTTAGGTTTCATATCATCATAGGCTGCTTTTAGTTCATTATATCTCTCTTTACAACTATAATCACAAGTATGTACCTGAGAGATGCCCATAAAAGCAAATGGCGGACTAGCAAATCCTTCAAAGATAACCTTGATCAACTTCCTTGCTCATCTTCTTGAAATCAGCCTTTTCACCAAACCTTGCTTTGATAGCATTCCATATAAGATTTCCATCATCCATATGGCGAAAATCGCTATATGATCGCAGGAATAGATTTAAGCAAGATAGTTGCGGCCTTTGACTCTCTTTGTACAAAGAATGTGTTCATCCGCAGTTGTTGGAGGACGAATAATGAAGTTACCATCACGATCATTTCCAACCCTTTTAAAGCTGTTGCCATTTTGGGTCACCTTCCAGATATTCATATCATTATTCATGATCCAGTGTTTCATCTTTTTAGCCCAGACTTCGTACTCATCATTCATCAAATAAGGAAATATAACATCATCCCTATGATTATCAAATTCTGCCATGTTGAGGAGAAAAGATTGCACAGAGCTGAATGTAGCGAAAATTCGAACAACCTTATGAACTTCAGCAGAAACAATAAAATAGTGGGGACCAAAATTTTGTTTAACCTTACGTAAACCTTCAGCAGCAACGGCGGAGAGAAAAAATTTGACTACACGTGTGATCTCATGTGATAGACCTCTACACTTTGTAACCCACGTGATAACCCAATAGACCAATCAGATTAATGATCCACACCATAACCATCATACATCACCCCATATTGAATTTCAGCAGAAATGAATAAAAATTTCACCAATCGTAACCCTTTTCCCCACGTCAACTAATCAAAACCCTCGTGGGTTACTGAACACGATCAACGTGTTTATATCATACCACGACAAGAATATGGAAATCAGATTATTGACCCCATTTTTTTTTTAATCACTAAACACAAGACATAACACGGATTTTTTTTTTTTAACTAAGAAAGAATAAAAAATAACCAAAACATGTACAAGATACCATCAAGCAGCAGCAGAAACCAAAGACATTTGTAGTGTCAGCAAAAACACTAAGCCTCCCCTTAGGCGTATGAGGATCCAACAGTGCAAAATGGTTAGAATACAAGAAAACACTACTATAAGCCTCCCTTAGGCGTATGCCTCCCCTTAGGCTTATGCCTCCCCTCAATCAATGCACCTGACAACGACCATTGTTCTTGGGTACCCAGAATGAACCTTTCTTTTGAGTTTTCCAAGAATAACATGTTGAGGTCTTAACAACATTTGCCACACTAACTCCACCATGTGCCTTGGTCATATGAGATACATAAGGTGTATATGACTGAAAATAAGAACTTTTAGGTCTATAGGGCATAAGCCTAGCCTTACTGTTCCACCAACCAGTAGTCACTGGTGAAGAATATCCTCCACCAGAGGGAACTGGAAAAGGCTTATGAAGCCTGTTAGCGTAAAAGATGCATACACCTTTGGTTTACCAGGTAGGAATCGGTTTACCTGCTCTCACATGTGCAGATTTGGGAACAAATGGAGGAATACTAGCAACATTAGTCCATGTGGGTCTAGAAGTCTTATGGCTAGAGGAAACACTCATCTTTTTCTCATGATAATCACAGTCTATAATAAGATGGAGTTTACTACCACACACAAAACAAGATTTCTTCTTAAATGACTTATTCTTAACACAACTTTGTTTATTACATTTAAACTTATCGAAGAAGTAGAAGCAAATTTGTGTTTAATAGCATAAGCAACTGGCTTTGTTTTGAGCTCATCATCAGCTACTATGGACTTGGGTGTGGTCATGGATGTGCTACTAGCTGAGTCAGACTTTTCACTTGAATCACATGAGGTATAGTCAGTGGACTTTAGATCGGATGACTCGTCACTTGTAGAACAAGAGACAGCGTCGATAGTTTTGCTACTAAGGTCCGGTAAGTCACTTGACTTTTGCCATATAAATGGTGTGATCCATCAAAGTCAACGAAATGGTCGGTCAAGTGGGCATGAATTCACTTCTAATAGGTCCAGGGACAACATGTAAATCACCTTCCTTTTTAAAATTAGCTAAGCCTGCTGGTGTTGATTTACGACCATCATTCCTAGCTTCCAATCCTACATACTTTTGAAAACCTAAACCTAGGCCAGAGGTTACAGATTGACTGTTATAGATTTCTCTAGCCGATTGTCACCGAGATTAACCATTGTTTATGCCTAGCTATTTCCTCAGCTAGTTTTTCTTTAAGCTCTAGGTTCTCGACAAAGCTTCACCTTTGCTTTCTCAGATATTTTCAAATAATTATTTGCAACTTCTAGATCACTTTCTAGCATTCTAATCTTTTCCTCATAAGCCACTTGATTCTTTTGAAACCATACCTTTTGTCTTTCTAGTGTTTTTAATGCTAGTTTATGAGCTTCATTATCAACGTAGCATTCATTATACTTAGGTTTCATATCATCATAGGCTGCTTTTAGTTCATTATATCTCTCTTTACAACTATAATCACAAGTATGTACCTGAGAGATGCCCATAAAAGCAAATGGCGGACTAGCAAATCCTTCAAAGATAACCTTCAAGATCAACTTCCTTGCTCATCTTCTTGAAATCAGCCTTTTCACCAAACCTTGCTTTGATAGCATTCCATATAAGATTTCCATCATCCATATGGCGAAAATCTGCTATATGATCAGCAGGAATAGATTTAAGCAAGATAGTTGCGACCTTTGACTCTCTTTGTACAGCAATGTGTTCATCCGCAGTCGTTGGAGGACGAATAATGAAGTTACCATCACGATCATTTCCAACCCTTTTTAAACTGTTGCCATTTTGGATCACCTTCCAGATATTCATATCATTATTCATGATCCAGTGTTTCATCTTTTTAGCCCAGACTTCGTACTCATCATTCATCAAATAAGGAAATATAACATCATCCCTATGATTATCAAATTCTGCCATGTTGAGGAGAAAAGATTGCACAGAGTGAATGTAGCATAAAATTCCAGCAACAACCTTATGAACTTCAGTAGAAACAATAAAATAGTGGGGACCAAAATTTTGTTTAACCTTACGTAAACCTTCAGCAGCAACGGCGGAGAGAAAAAAATTTTGACTACACGTGTGATCTCATGTGATAGACCTCTACACTTTGTAACCCACGTGATAACCCAATAGACCAATCAGATTAATGATCCACACCATAACCATCATACATCACCCCATATTGAATTTCAGCAGAAATGAATAAAAATTCTGTCAGCCAATCAGGTAACCCTTTTCCCCACGTCAACTAATCAAAACCCTCGTGGGTTACGAACACAGTCAACGTGTTTATATCATACCACGACAAGAATATGGAAATCAGATTATTGACCCCATTTTTTTTTTTTTTTTTTTTAATCACTAAACACAAGACATAACACGGATTTTTTTTTTTTTTTTTTAACTAAGAAAGAATAAAAAGTAACCAAAACATGTACAAGATACCATCAAGCAGCAGCAGAAACCAAAGACATTTGTAGTGTCAGCAGAAACACTAAGCCTCCCCTTAGGCGTATGAGGATCCAACAGCTGCAAAAATGGTTAGAATACAAGAAAACACTACTATAAGCCTCCCCTTAGGCGTATGCCTCCCCTTAGGCTTATGCCTCCCCTCAATCAATGCACCTGACAACGACCATTGTTCTTGGGTACCCAGAATGAACCTTTCTTTTGAGTTTTCCAAGAATAACATGTTGAGGTCTTAACAACATTTGCCACACTAACTCCACCATGTGCCTTGGTCATATGAGATACATAAGGTGTATATGACTGAAAATAAGAACTTTTAGGTCTATAGGGCATAAGCCTAGCCTTACTGTTCCACCAACCAGTAGTCACTGGTGAAGAATATCCTCCACCAGAGGGAACTGGAAAAGGCTTATGAAGCCTGTTAGCAGAATGATGCATACACCTTTGGTTTACCGGTAGGAACTGGTTTACCCGCTCTCACATGAGCGATTTGGGAACAAATGGGGGAATACTAGCAACATTAGTCCATGTGGGTCTAGAAGTCTTATGGCCAGAGGAAACACTCATCTTTTTCTCATGATAATCACAGTCTATAATAAGATGGAGTTTACTACCACACACAAAACAAGATTTCTTCTTAAATGACTTATTCTTAACACAACTTTGTTTATTACATTTAAACTTATCGAAAAGCAGTAGAAGCAAATTTGTGTTTAATAGCATAAGCAACTGGCTTTGTTTTGAGCTCATCATCAGCTACTATGGACTTGGGTGTGGTCATGGATGTGCTACTAGCTGAGTCAGACTTTTCACTTGAATCACATGAGGTATAGTCATGGACTTTAGATCGATGACTCGTCACTTGTAGAACAAGAGACAGCGTCGAGTTTTGCTACTAAGGTCCGGTAAGTCACTTGACTTTTGCCATATAAATGGTGTGATCCATCAAAGTCAACAGAAATGGTCGGTCGTGGGCATGAATTCACCTATAATAGGTCCAGGGACAGCATGTAAATCACCTTCCTTTTTAAAATTAGCTAAGCCTGCTGGTGTTGATTTACGACCATCATTCCTAGCTTCCAATCCTACATACTTTTGAAAACCTAAACCTAGGCCAGAGGTTACAGATTGATGTTATAGATTTCTCTAGCCGATTGTCACCGAGATTAACCATTGTTTATGCCTAGCTATTTCCTCGGCTAGTTTTTCTTTAAGCTCTAGGTTCTCGACAAAGCTTCACCTTTGCTTTCTCAGATATTTTCAAATAATTATTTGCAACTTCTAGATCACTTTCTAGCATTCTAATCTTTTCCTCATAAGCCACTTGATTCTTTTGAAACCATACCTTTTGTCTTTCTAGTGTTTTTAATGCTAGTTTATGAGCTTCATTATCAACGTAGCATTCATTATACTTAGGTTTCATATCATCATAGGCTGCTTTTAGTTCATTATATCTCTCTTTACAACTATAATCACAAGTATGTACCTGAGAGATGCCCATAAAAGCAAATGGCGGACTAGCAAATCCTTCAAAGATAACCTTCAAAGATCAACTTCCTTGCTCATCTTCTTGAAATCAGCCTTTTCACCAAACCTTGCTTTGATAGCATTCCATATAAGATTTCCATCATCCATATGGCGAAAATCGCTATATGATCGCAGGAATAGATTTAAGCAAGATAGTTGCGGCCTTTGACTCTCTTTGTACAGCAATGTGTTCATCCGCATTCGTTGGAGGACGAATAATGAAGTTACCATCACGATCATTTCCAACCCTTTTAAACTTTGCCATTTTGGATCACCTTCCAGATATTCATATCATTATTCATGATCCAGTGTTTCATCTTTTTAGCCCAGACTTCATACTCATCATTCATCAAATAAGGAAATATAACATCATCCCTATGATTATCAAATTCTGCCATGTTGAGGAGAAAAGATTGCACAGAGCTGAATGTAGCATAAAATTCCAAAGCAACAACCTTATGAACTTCAGTAGAAACAATAAAATAGTGGGGACCAAAATTTTGTTTAACCTTACGTAAACCTTCAGCAACAACGGCGGAGAGAAAAAAAATTTGACTACACGTGTGATCTCATGTGATAGACCTCTACACTTTGTAACCCACGTGATAACCCAATAGAATTTCAGCAGAAATGAATAAAAATTTCAGCAGAAATGAATAAAAATTCTGTCACCAATCGGTAACCCTTTTCCCCACGTCAACTAATCAAAACCCTCGTGGGTTACGAACACAGTCAACGTGTTTATATCATACCACGACAAGAATATGGAAATCAGATTATTGACCCCATTTTTTTTTTAATCACTAAACACAAGACATAACACGGATTTTTTTTTTTTAACTAAGAAAGAATAAAAAATAACCAAAACATGTACAAGATACCATCAAGCAGCAACAGAAACCAAAGACATTTGTAGTGTCGTGAAACACTAAGCCTCCCTTAGGCGTATGAGGATCAACATGCAAAATGGTTAGAATACAAGAAAACACTACTATAAGCCTCCCCTTAGGCGTATGCCTCCCTTAGGCTTATGCCTCCCTCAATCAATGCACCTGACAACGACCATTGTTCTTGGGTACCCAGAATGAACCTTTCTTTTGAGTTTTCCAAGAATAACATGTTGAGGTCTTAACAACATTTGCCACACTAACTCCACCATGTGCCTTGGTCATATGAGATACATAAGGTGTATATGACTGAAAATAAGAACTTTTAGGTCTATAGGGCATAAGCCTAGCCTTCTGTTCCACCAACCAGGTAGTCACGGTGAAGAATATCCTTCACCAGAGGGAACTGGAAAAGGCTTATGAAGCCTGTTAGCAGAAACAGATGCATACACCTTTGGTTTACCAGTAGGAACTGGTTTACCTGCTCTCACATGAGCAGATTTGGGAACAAATGGAGGAATACTAGCAACATTAGTCCATGTGGGTCTAGAAGTCTTATGGCTAGAGGAAACACTCATCTTTTTCTCATGATAATCACAGTCTATAATAAGATGGAGTTTACTACCACACACAAAACAAGATTTCTTCTTAAATGACTTATTCTTAACACAACTTTGTTTATTACATTTAAACTTATCGAAAAGAAGTAGAAGCAAATTTGTGTTTAATAGCATAAGCAACTGGCTTTGTTTTGAGCTCATCATCAACTACTATGGACTTGGGTGTGGTCATGGATGTGCTACTAGCTGAGTCAGACTTTTCACTTGAATCACATGAGGTATAGTCGTGGACTTTAGATCGATGACTCGTCACTTGTAGAACAAGAGACAGTCGAGTAGTTTTGCTACTAAGGTCCGGTAAGTCACTTGACTGTTTGCCATATAAATGGTGTGATCCATCAAAGTCAACAGAAATGGTCAGGTCGGTGGGCATGAATTCACCTCTAATAGGTCCAGGGACAGCATGTAAATCACCTTCCTTTTTAAAATTAGCTAAGCCTGCTGGTGTTGATTTACGACCATCATTCCTAGCTTCCAATCCTACATACTTTTGAAAACCTAAACCTAGGCCAGAGGTTACAGATTGACTGTTATAGATTTCTCTAGCCAGATTGTCACCTGAGATTAACCATTGTTTATGCCTAGCTATTTCCTCAGCTAGTTTTTCTTTAAGCTCTAGGTTCTCGAGACAAAGCTTCACCTTTGCTTTCTCAGATATTTTCAAATAATTATTTGCAACTTCTAGATCACTTTCTAGCATTCTAATCTTTTCCTCATAAGCCACTTGATTCTTTTGAAACCATACCTTTTGTCTTTCTAGTGTTTTTAATGCTAGTTTATGAGCTTCATTATCAACGTAGCATTCATTATACTTAGGTTTCATATCATCATAGGTTGCTTTTAGTTCATTATATCTCTCTTTACAACTATAATCACAAGTATGTACCTGAGAGATGCCCATAAAAGCAAATGGCGGACTAGCAAATCCTTCAAAGATAACCTTCAAAGATCAACTTCCTTGCTCATCTTCTTGAAATCAGCCTTTTCACCAAACCTTGCTTTGATAGCATTCCATATAAGATTTCCATCATCCATATGGCGAAAATCTGCTATATGATCAGCAGGAATAGATTTAAGCAAGATAGTTGCGGCCTTTGACTCTCTTTGTACAACAATGTGTTCATCCGCAGTCGTTGGAGGACGAATAATGAAGTTACCATCACGATCATTTCCAACCCTTTTTAAACTGTTGCCATTTTGGATCACCTTCGGATATTCATATCATTATTCATGATCCAGTGTTTCATCTTTTTAGCCCAGACTTCGTACTCATCATTCATCAAATAAGGAAATATAACATCATCCCTATGATTATCAAATTCTGCCATGTTGAGGAGAAAAGATTGCACAGAGTGAATGTAGCATAAAATTCCAAAGGCAACAACCTTATGAACTTCAGTAGAAACAATAAAATAGTGGGGACCAAAATTTTGTTTAACCTTACGTAAACCTTCAAGCGGCGGAGAGAAAAAAAAAATTTGACTACACGTGTGATCTCATGTGATAGACCTCTACACTTTGTAACCCACGTGATAACCCAATAGACCAATCAGATTAATGATCCACACCATAACCATCATACATCACCCCATATTGAATTTCAGCAGAAATGAATAAAAATTCACCAATCAGGTAACCCTTTTCCCCACGTCAACTAATCAAAACCCTCGTGGGTTACGAACACAGTCAACGTGTTTATATCATACCACGACAAGAATATGGAAATCAGATTATTGACCCCATTTTTTTTTTTTTAATCACTAAACACAAGACATAACACGGATTTTTTTTTTTTTTTTTTAACTAAGAAAGAATAAAAAGTAACCAAAACATGTACAAGATACCATCAAGCAGAAACCAAAGACAGTTGTAGTGTTAGCAGAAACACTAAGCCTCCCCTTAGGCGTATGAGGATCCAACACTTGCAAAAATGGTTAGAATACAAGAAAACACTACTATAAGCCTCCCCTTAGGCGTATGCCTCCCCTTAGGCTTATGCCTCCCTCAATCAATGCACCTGACAACGACCATTGTTCTTGGGTACCCAGAATGAACCTTTCTTTTGAGTTTTCCAAGAATAACATGTTGAGGTCTTAACAACATTTGCCACACTAACTCCACCATGTGCCTTGGTCATATGAGATACATAAGGTGTATATGGTGAAAATAAGAACTTTTAGGTCTATAGGGCATAAGCCTAGCCTTACTTGTTCCACCAACCAGGTAGTCACGGTGAAGAATATCCTCCACCGTAGAGGAACTGGAAAAGGCTTATGAAGCCTGTTAGCGTAAAAGATGCATACACCTTTGGTTTACCAGTAGGAACTGGTTTACCTGCTCTCACATGAGCAGATTTGGGAACAAATGGAGGAATACTAGCAACATTAGTCCATGTGGGTCTAGAAGTCTTATGGCCGGAGGAAACACTCATCTTTTTCTCATGATAATCACAGTCTATAATAAGATGGAGTTTACTACCACACACAAAACAAGATTTCTTCTTAAATGACTTATTCTTAACACAACTTTGTTTATTACATTTAAACTTATCGAAAAGAAGTAGAAGCAAATTTGTGTTTAATAGCATAAGCAACTGGCTTTGTTTTGAGCTCATCATCAACTACTATGGACTTGGGTGTGGTCATGGATGTGCTACTAGCTGAGTCAGACTTTTCACTTGAATCACATGAGGTATAGTCAGTGGACTTTAGATCGGATGACTCGTCACTTGTAGAACAAGAGACAGCGTCGAGTTTTGCTACTAAGGTCCGGTAAGTCACTTGACTTTTGCCATATAAATGGTGTGATCCATCAAAGTCAACGAAATGGTCGGTCAGGTGGGCATGAATTCACCTCTAATAGGTCCAGGGACAGCATGCATATCACCCTCTTTTTTAAAATTAGCTAAGCCTGCTGGTGTTGATTTACGACCATCATTCCTAGCTTCCAATCCTACATACTTTTGAAAACCTAAACCTAGGCCAGAGGTTACAGATTGACTGTTATAGATTTCTCTAGCCGATTGTCACCGAGATTAACCATTGTTTATGCCTAGCTATTTCCTCAGCTAGTTTTTCTTTAAGCTCTAGGTTCTCGGACAAAGCTTCACCTTTGCTTTCTCAGATATTTTCAAATAATTATTTGCAACTTCTAGATCACTTTCTAGCATTCTAATCTTTTCCTCATAAGCCACTTGATTCTTTTGAAACCATACCTTTTGTCTTTCTAGTGTTTTTAATGCTAGTTTATGAGCTTCATTATCAACGTAGCATTCATTATACTTAGGTTTCATATCATCATAGGCTGCTTTTAGTTCATTATATCTCTCTTTACAACTATAATCACAAGTATGTACCTGAGAGATGCCCATAAAAGCAAATGGCGGACTAGCAAATCCTTCAGCATAACCTTCAAACATCAACTTCCTTGCTCATCTTCTTGAAATCAGCCTTTTCACCAAACCTTGCTTTGATAGCATTCCATATAAGATTTCCATCATCCATATGGCGAAAATCTGCTATATGATCAGCAGGAATAGATTTAAGCAAGATAGTTGCGGCCTTTGACTCTCTTTGTACAACAATGTGTTCATCCGCAGTCGTTGGAGGACGAATAATGAAGTTACCATCACGATCATTTCCAACCCTTTTTAAACTGTTGCCATTTTGGATCACCTTCCAGATATTCATATCATTATTCATGATCCAGTGTTTCATCTTTTTAGCCCAGACTTCGTACTCATCATTCATCAAATAAGGAAATATAACATCATCCCTATGATTATCAAATTCTGCCATGTTGAGGAGAAAAGATTGCACAGAGTGAATGTAGCAAAAAATTCCAAAGGCAACAACCTTATGAACTTCAGTAGAAACAATAAAATAGTGGGGACCAAAATTTTGTTTAACCTTACGTAAACCTTCAAAGAACGGCGGAGAGAAAAAATTTGACTACACGTGTGATCTCATGTGATAGACCTCTACACTTTGTAACCCACGTGATAACCCAATAGACCAATCAGATTAATGATCCACACCATAACCATCATACATCACCCCATATTGAATTTCAGCAGAAATGAATAAAAATTCTGTCACCAATCGGTAACCCTTTTCCCCACGTCAACTAATCAAAACCCTCGTGGGTTACGAACACAGTCAACGTGTTTATATCATACCACGACAAGAATATGGAAATCAGATTATTGACCCCATTTTTTTTTTTAATCACTAAACACAAGACATAACACGGATTTTTTTTTTTTAACTAAGAAAGAATAAAAAATAACCAAAACATGTACAAGATACCATCAAGCAGCAACAGAAACCAAAGACATTTGTAGTGTCAGCAGAAACACTAAGCCTCCCTTAAGGCGTATGAGGATCCAACAAATGCAAAATGGTTAGAATACAAGAAAACACTACTATAAGCCTCCCCTTAGGCGTATGCCTCCCCTTAGGCTTATGCCTCCCTCAATCAATGCACCTGACAACGACCATTGTTCTTGGGTACCCAGAATGAACCTTTCTTTTGAGTTTTCCAAGAATAACATGTTGAGGTCTTAACAACATTTGCCACACTAACTCCACCATGTGCCTTGGTCATATGAGATACATAAGGTGTATATGACTGAAAATAAGAACTTTTAGGTCTATAGGGCATAAGCCTAGCCTTCTTGTTCCACCAACCAAGGTAGTCACGGTGAAGAATATCCTCCACCGAGGGAACTGGAAAAGGCTTATGAAGCCTTAGCCAGATGCATACACCTTTGGTTTACCAGAGGAACTGGTTTACCCGCTCTCACATGAGCGATTTGGGAACAAATGGAGGAATACTAGCAACATTAGTCCATGTGGGTCTAGAAGTCTTATGGCTAGAGGAAACACTCATCTTTTTCTCATGATAATCACAGTCTATAATAAGATGGAGTTTACTACCACACACAAAACAAGATTTCTTCTTAAATGACTTATTCTTAACACAACTTTGTTTATTACATTTAAACTTATCGAAAAGAAGTAGAAGCAAATTTGTGTTTAATAGCATAAGCAACTGGCTTTGTTTTGAGCTCATCATCAACTACTATGGACTTGGGTGTGGTCATGGATGTGCTACTAGTCGAGTCGACTTTTCACTTGAATCACATGAGGTATAGTCGTGGACTTTAGATCGATGACTCGTCACTTGTAGAACAAGAGACAGCGTCGAGTTTTGCTACTAAGGTCCGGTAAGTCACTTGACTTTTGCCATATAAATGGTGTGATCCATCAAAGTCAACAGAAATGGTCGGTCAAGGGCATGAATTCACCTCTAACAGGTCCAGGGACAGCATGTAAATCACCTTCCTTTTTAAAATTAGCTAAGCCTGCTGGTGTTGATTTACGACCATCATTCCTAGCTTCCAATCCTACATACTTTTGAAAACCTAAACCTAGGCCAGAGGTTACAGATTGACTATTATAGATTTCTCTAGCCGATTGTCACCGAGATTAACCATTGTTTATTCCTAGCTATTTCCTCAGCTAGTTTTTCTTTAAGCTCTAGGTTCTCGGACAAAGCTTCACCTTTGCTTTCTCGATATTTTCAAATAATTATTGGCAACTTCTAGATCACTTTCTAGCATTCTAATCTTTTCCTCATAAGCCACTTGATTCTTTTGAAACCATACCTTTTGTCTTTCTAGTGTTTTTAATGCTAGTTTATGAGCTTCATTATCAACGTAGCATTCATTATACTTAGGTTTCATATCATCATAGGCTGCTTTTAGTTCATTATATCTCTCTTTACAACTATAATCACAAGTATGTACCTGAGAGATGCCCATAAAAGCAAATGGCGGACTAGCAAATCCTTGATAACCTTCAGCATCAACTTTCTTGCTCATCTTCTTGAAATCAGCCTTTTCACCAAACCTTGCTTTGATAGCATTCCATATAAGATTTCCATCATCCATATGGCGAAAATCTGCTATATGATCAGCAGGAATAGATTTAAGCAAGATAGTTGCGGCCTTTGACTCTCTTTGTACAAAGAATGTGTTCATCCGCAGTTGTTGGAGGACGAATAATGAAGTTACCATCACGATCATTTCCAACCCTTTTTAAACTGTTGCCATTTTGGATCACCTTCCAGATATTCATATCATTATTCATGATCCAGTGTTTCATCTTTTTAGCCCAGACTTCGTACTCATCATTCATCAAATAAGGAAATATAACATCATCCCTATGATTATCAAATTCTGCCATGTTGAGGAGAAAAGATTGCACAGAGCTGAATGTAGCAAAAATTCCAGAACAACCTTATGAACTTCAGCAGAAACAATAAAATAGTGGGGACCAAAATTTTGTTTAACCTTACGTAAACCTTCAGCAACAACGGCGGAGAGAAAAAAAATTTGACTACACGTGTGATCTCATGTGATAGACCTCTACACTTTGTAACCCACGTGATAACCCAATAGACCAATCAGATTAATGATCCACACCATAACCATCATACATCACCCCATATTGAATTTCAGCAGAAATGAATAAAAATTCTGTCAGCCAATCAGGTAACCCTTTTCCCCACGTCAACTAATCAAAACCCTCGTGGGTTACGAACACAGTCAACGTGTTTATATCATACCACGACAAGAATATGGAAATCAGATTATTGACCCCATTTTTTTTTTTTTTTTAATCACTAAACACAAGACATAACACGGATTTTTTTTTTTTTTTTTTAACTAAGAAAGAATAAAAAGTAACCAAAACATGTACAAGATACCATCAAGCAGCAGCAGAAACCAAAGACATTTGTAGTGTCGTGAGAAACACTAAGCCTCCCCTTAGGCGTATGAGGATCCAACAACTGCAAAAATGGTTAGAATACAAGAAAACACTACTATAAGCCTCCCCTTAGGCGTATGCCTCCCCTTAGGCTTATGCCTCCCCTCAATCAATGCACCTGACAACGACCATTGTTCTTGGGTACCCAGAATGAACCTTTCTTTTGAGTTTTCCAAGAATAACATGTTGAGGTCTTAACAACATTTGCCACACTAACTCCACCATGTGCCTTGGTCATATGAGATACATAAGGTGTATATGACTGAAAATAAGAACTTTTAGGTCTATAGGGCATAAGCCTAGCCTTCTTGTTCCACCAACCATAGTCACCGGTGAAGAATATCCTCCACCGTAGGGAACTGGAAAAGGCTTATGAAGCACTGTTAGCGAAAAGATGCATACACCTTTGGTTTACCAGTAGGAACTGGTTTACCTGCTCTCACATGAGCAGATTTGGGAACAAATGGAGGAATACTAGCAACATTAGTCCATGTGGGTCTAGAAGTCTTATGGCCGGAGGAAACACTCATCTTTTTCTCATGATAATCACAGTCTATAATAAGATGGAGTTTACTACCACACACAAAACAAGATTTCTTCTTAAATGACTTATTCTTAACACAACTTTGTTTATTACATTTAAACTTATCGAAAAGTAAGTAGAAGCAAATTTGTGTTTAATAGCATAAGCAAGCGGCTTTGTTTTGAGCTCATCATCAACTACTATGGACTTGGGTGTGGTCATGGATGTGCTACTAGCTGAGTCAGACTTTTCACTTGAATCACATGAGGTATAGTCATGGACTTTAGATCGATGACTCGTCACTTGTAGAACAAGAGACAGCGTCGATGTTTTGCTACTAAGGTCCGGTAAGTCACTTGACTTTTGCCATATAAATGGTGTGATCCATCAAAGTCAATGAAATGGTCGGTCGGTGGGCATGAATTCACCTCTAATAGGTCCAGGGACAGCATGTAAATCACCTTCCTTTTTAAAATTAGCTAAGCCTGCCGGTGTTGATTTACGACCATCATTCCTAGCTTCCAATCCTACATACTTTTGAAAACCTAAACCTAGGCCAGAGGTTACAGATTGATTGTTATAGATTTCTCTAGCTAGATTGTCACCTGAGATTAACCATTGTTTATGCCTAGCTATTTCCTCAGCTAGTTTTTCTTTAAGCTCTAGGTTCTCGACAAAGCTTCACCTTTGCTTTCTCGGATATTTTCAAATAATTATTGGCAACTTCTAGATCACTTTCTAGCATTCTAATCTTTTCCTCATAAGCCACTTGATTCTTTTGAAACCATACCTTTTGTCTTTCTAGTGTTTTTAATGCTAGTTTATGAGCTTCATTATCAACGTAGCATTCATTATACTTAGGTTTCATATCATCATAGGCTGCTTTTAGTTCATTATATCTCTATTTACAACTATAATCACAAGTATGTACCTGAGAGATGCCCATAAAAGCAAATGGCGGACTAGCAAATCCTTGATAACCTTCAAAGATCAACTTCCTTGCTCATCTTCTTGAAATCAGCCTTTTCACCAAACCTTGCTTTGATAGCATTCCATATAAGATTTCCATCATCCATATGGCGAAAATCTGCTATATGATCAGCAGGAATAGATTTAAGCAAGATAGTTGCGGCCTTTGACTCTCTTTGTACAGCAATGTGTTCATCCGCAGTCGTTGGAGGACGAATAATGAAGTTACCATCACGATCATTTCCAACCCTTTTTAAACTGTTGCCATTTTGGATCACCTTCCAGATATTCATATCATTATTCATGATCCAGTGTTTCATCTTTTTAGCCCAGACTTCGTACTCATCATTCATCAAATAAGGAAATATAACATCATCCCTATGATTATCAAATTCTGCCATGTTGAGGAGAAAAGATTGCACAGAGCTGAATGTAGCAGTAAAATTCCAGCAACCTTATGAACTTCAAGAGAAACAATAAAATAGTGGGGACCAAAATTTTGTTTAACCTTACGTAAACCTTCAAAGAGAGAAAAAAATTTTGACTACACGTGTGATCTCATGTGATAGACCTCTACACTTTGTAACCCACGTGATAACCCAATAGACCAATCAGATTAATGATCCACACCATAACCATCATACATCACCCCATATTGAATTTCAGCAGAAATGAATAAAAATTCTCACCAATCGTAACCCTTTTCCCCACGTCAACTAATCAAAACCCTCGTGGGTTACGAACACGATCGGTGTTTATATCATACCACGACAAGAATATGGAAATCAGATTATTGACCCCATTTTTTTTTTTAATCACTAAACACAAGACATAACACGGATTTTTTTAACTAAGAAAGAATAAAAAGTAACCAAAACATGTACAAGATACCATCAAGCAGCAGCAGAAACCAAAGACATTTGTAGTGTCAGCAGAAACACTAAGCCTCCCCTTAGGCGTATGAGGATCCAACAGCTGCAAAAATGGTTAGAATACAAGAAAACACTACTATAAGCCTCCCCTTAGGCGTATGCCTCCCCTTAGGCTTATGCCTCCCCTCAATCAATGCACCTGACAACGACCATTGTTCTTGGGTACCCATAATGAACCTTTCTTTTGAGTTTTCCAAGAATAACATGTTGAGGTCTTAACAACATTTGCCACACTAACTCCACCATGTGCCTTGGTCATATGAGATACATAAGGTGTATATGACTGAAAATAAGAACTTTTAGGTCTATAGGGCATAAGCCTAGCCTTACTGTTCCACCAACCAGTAGTCACTGGTGAAGAATATCCTCCACCGAGAGGAACTGGAAAAGGCTTATGAAGCCTGTTAGCGTAAAAGATGCATACACCTTTGGTTTACCAAGGTAGGAATCTGGTTTACCCGCTCTCACATGAGCAGCTTTGGGAACAAATGGAGGAATACTAGCAACATTAGTCCATGTGGGTCTAGAAGTCTTATGGCCAGAGGAAACACTCATCTTTTTCTCATGATAATCACAGTCTATAATAAGATGGAGTTTACTACCACACACAAAACAAGATTTCTTCTTAAATGACTTATTCTTAACACAACTTTGTTTATTACATTTAAACTTATCGTAAAAGCAGTAGAAGCAAATTTGTGTTTAATAGCATAAGCAACTGGCTTTGTTTTGAGCTCATCATCAACTACTATGGACTTGGGTGTGGTCATGGATGTGCTACTAGCTGAGTCAGACTTTTCACTTGAATCACATGAGGTATAGTCGGTGGACTTTAGATCGATGACTCGTCACTTGTAGAACAAGAGACAGCGTCGATAGTTTTGCTACTAAGGTCTGGTAAGTCACTTGAATTTTTGCCATATAAATGGTGTGATCCATCAAAGTCAACAGAAATGGTCGGTCGTGGGCATGAATTCACCTATAATAGGTCCAGGGACAGCATGTAAATCACCTTCCTTTTTAAAATTAGCTAAGCCTGCTGGTGTTGATTTACGACCATCATTCCTAGCTTCCAATCCTACATACTTTTGAAAACCTAAACCTAGGCCAGAGGTTACAGATTGATGTTATAGATTTCTCTAGCCGATTGTCACCGAGATTAACCATTGTTTATGCCTAGCTATTTCCTCAGCTAGTTTTTCTTTAAGCTCTAGGTTCTCGACAAAGCTTCACCTTTGCTTTCTCAGATATTTTCAAATAATTATTTGCAACTTCTAGATCACTTTCTAGCATTCTAATCTTTTCCTCATAAGCCACTTGATTCTTTTGAAACCATACCTTTTGTCTTTCTAGTGTTTTTAATGCTAGTTTATGAGCTTCATTATCAACGTAGCATTCATTATACTTAGGTTTCATATCATCATAGGCTGCTTTTAGTTCATTATATCTCTATTTACAACTATAATCACAAGTATGTACCTGAGAGATGCCCATAAAAGCAAATGGCGGACTAGCAAATCCTTCAAAGATAACCTTCAAAGATCAACTTCCTTGCTCATCTTCTTGAAATCAGCCTTTTCACCAAACCTTGCTTTGATAGCATTCCATATAAGATTTCCATCATCCATATGGCGAAAATCTGCTATATGATCAGCAGGAATAGATTTAAGCAAGATAGTTGCGGCCTTTGACTCTCTTTGTACAACAATGTGTTCATCCGCAGTCGTTGGAGGACGAATAATGAAGTTACCATCACGATCATTTCCAACCCTTTTAAACTTTGCCATTTTGGATCACCTTCCAGATATTCATATCATTATTCATGATCCAGTGTTTCATCTTTTTAGCCCAGACTTCGTACTCATCATTCATCAAATAAGGAAATATAACATCATCCCTATGATTATCAAATTCTGCCATGTTGAGGAGAAAAGATTGCACAGAGCTGAATGTAGCAAAATTCCAAAGAACAACCTTATGAACTTCAAGAGAAACAATAAAATAGTGGGGACCAAAATTTTGTTTAACCTTACGTAAACCTTCAGCAAGCGGAGAGAAAAAAATTTTGACTACACGTGTGATCTCATGTGATAGACCTCTACACTTTGTAACCCACGTGATAACCCAATAGACCAATCAGATTAATGATCCACACCATAACCATCATACATCACCCCATATTGAATTTCAGCAGAAATGAATAAAAATTCACCAATCAGGTAACCCTTTTCCCCACGTCAACTAATCAAAACCCTCGTGGGTTACGAACACAGTCAACGTGTTTATATCATACCACGACAAGAATATGGAAATCAGATTATTGACCCCATTTTTTTTTTAATCACTAAACACAAGACATAACACGGATTTTTTTAACTAAGAAAGAATAAAAAGTAACCAAAACATGTACAAGATACCATCAAGCAAGAAACCAAAGACATTTGTAGTGTCAGCAGAAACACTAAGCCTCCCCTTAGGCGTATGAGGATCCAACAACTGCAAAAATGGTTAGAATACAAGAAAACACTACTATAAGCCTCCCCTTAGGCGTATGCCTCCCCTTAGGCTTATGCCTCCCTCAATCAATGCACGACAATCGACCATTGTTCTTGGGTACCCAGAATGAACCTTTCTTTTGAGTTTTCCAAGAATAACATGTTGAGGTCTTAACAACATTTGCCACACTAACTCCACCATGTGCCTTGGTCATATGAGATACATAAGGTGTATATGATTGAAAATAAGAACTTTTAGGTCTATAGGGCATAAGCCTAGCCTTACTTGTTCCACCAACCAGGTAGTCACCGGTGAAGAATATCCTCCACCGTAGGGAACTGGAAAAGGCTTATGAAGCTCAAGTTAGCGTAAACAGATGCATACACCTTTGGTTTACCAGAGGAACTGGTTTACTGCTCTCACATGAGCAGCATTGGGAACAAATGGAGGAATACTAGCAACATTAGTCCATGTGGGTCTAGAAGTCTTATGGCCAGAGGAAACACTCATCTTTTTCTCATGATAATCACAATCTATAATAAGATGGAGTTTACTACCACACACAAAACAAGATTTCTTCTTAAATGACTTATTCTTAACACAACTTTGTTTATTACATTTAAACTTATCGAAAAGTAAGTAGAAGCAAATTTGTGTTTAATAGCATAAGCAACTGGCTTTGTTTTGAGCTCATCATCAGCTACTATGGACTTGGGTGTGGTCATGGATGTGCTACTAGTGAGTCGGACTTTTCACTTGAATCACATGAGGTATAGTCGATGGACTTTAGATCGATGACTCGTCACTTGTAGAACAAGAGACGGCGTCGAGTTTTGCTACTAAGGTCCTGTAAGTCACTTGACTTTTGCCATATAAATGGTGTGATCCATCAAAGTCAACGAAATGGTCGTCATGGGCATGAATTCACTTCTAATAGGTCCAGGGACAGCATGTAAATCACCTTCCTTTTTAAAATTAGCTAAGCCTGTTGGTGTTGATTTACGACCATCATTCCTAGCTTCCAATCCTACATACTTTTGAAAACCTAAACCTAGGCCAGAGGTTACAGATTGACTGTTATAGATTTCTCTAGCCGAGTTGTCACCGAGATTAACCATTGTTTATGTCTAGCTATTTCCTCAACTAGTTTTTCTTTAAGCTCTAGGTTCTCAGACAAAGCTTCAGCCTTTGCTTTCTCAGATATTTTCAAATAATTATTTGCAACTTCTAGATCACTTTCTAGCATTCTAATCTTTTCCTCATAAGCCACTTGATTCTTTTGAAACCATACCTTTTGTCTTTCTAGTGTTTTTAATGCTAGTTTATGAGCTTCATTATCAACGTAGCATTCATTATACTTAGGTTTCATATCATCATAGGCTGCTTTTAGTTCATTATATCTCTCTTTACAACTATAATCACAAGTATGTACCTGAGAGATGCCCATAAAAGCAAATGGCGGACTAGCAAATCCTTCAAAGATAACCTTCAGATCAACTTCCTTGCTCATCTTCTTGAAATCAGCCTTTTCACCAAACCTTGCTTTGATAGCATTCCATATAAGATTTCCATCATCCATATGGCGAAAATCTGCTATATGATCAGCAGGAATAGATTTAAGCAAGATAGTTGCGGCCTTTGACTCTCTTTGTACAGCAATGTGTTCATCCGCATCGTTGGAGGACTAATAATGAAGTTACCATCACGATCATTTCCAACCCTTTTTAACCTGTTGCCATTTTGGATCACCTTCCAGATATTCATATCATTATTCATGATCCAGTGTTTCAT
The DNA here is from genome assembly GCA_910596185.1 of Chrysanthemum makinoi. NCBI lineage: Eukaryota > Viridiplantae > Streptophyta > Magnoliopsida > Asterales > Asteraceae > Chrysanthemum > Chrysanthemum makinoi. Next base: position 85,585,691 of record OU343216.1, read on the forward strand.
CTTTTTAGCCCAGACTTCGTACTCATCATTCATCAAATAAGGAAATATAACATCATCCCTATGATTATCAAATTCTGCCATGTTGAGGAGAAAAGATTGCACAGAGTGAATGTAGCATAAAATTCCAAAGCAACAACCTTATGAACTTCAAGAGAAACAATAAAATAGTGGGGACCAAAATTTTGTTTAACCTTACGTAAACCTTCAAGGAGAGAAAAAAAATTTTTGACTACACGTGTGATCTCATGTGATAGACCTCTACACTTTGTAACCCACGTGATAACCCAATAGACCAATCAGATTAATGATCCACACCATAACCATCATACATCACCCCATATTGAATTTCAGTGAAATGAATAAAAATTCATAATCGTAACCCTTTTCCCCACGCCAACTAATCAAAACCCTCGTGTTACGAACACATCCAACGTGTTTATATCATACCACGACAAGAATATGGAAATCAGATTATTGACCCCATTTTTTTTTTAATCACTAAACACAAGACATAACACGGATTTTTTTTTTTTTTTTTTAACTAAGAAAGAATAAAAAGTAACCAAAACATGTACAAGATACCATCAAGCAGCAGCAGAAACCAAAGACATTTGTAGTGTCAGCAGAAACACTAAGCCTCCCCTTAGGCGTATGAGGATCCAACAGCTGCAAAAATGGTTAGAATACAAGAAAACACTACTATAAGCCTCCCCTTAGGCGTATGCCTCCCCTTAGGCTTATGCCTCCCCTCAATCAATGCACCTGACAACGACCATTGTTCTTGGGTACCCAGAATGAACCTTTCTTTTGAGTTTTCCAAGAATAACATGTTGAGGTCTTAACAACATTTGCCACACTAACTCCACCATGTGCCTTGGTCATATGAGATACATAAGGTGTATATGACTGAAAATAAGAACTTTTAGGTCTATAGGGCATAAGCCTAGCCTTACTGTTCCACCAACCAGTCACTGGTGAAGAATATCCTCCACCGAGGGAACTGGAAAAGGCTTATGAAGCCTTAGCGTAAAACAGATGCATACACCTTTGGTTTACCAGAGGAATGGTTTACCCGCTTCTCACATGAGCGATTTGGGAACAAATGGGGGAATACTAGCAACATTAGTCCATGTGGGTCTAGAAGTCTTATGGCCAGAGGAAACACTCATCTTTTTCTCATGATAATCACAGTCTATAATAAGATGGAGTTTACTACCACACACAAAACAAGATTTCTTCTTAAATGACTTATTCTTAACACAACTTTGTTTATTACATTTAAACTTATCGAAAAGCAGTAGAAGCAAATTTGTGTTTAATAGCATAAGCAACTGGCTTTGTTTTGAGCTCATCATCAACTACTATGGACTTGGGTGTGGTCATGGATGTGCTACTAGCCGAGTCGGACTTTTCACTTGAAGCACATGAGGTATAGTCAGTGGACTTTAGATCTGATGACTCGTCACTTGTAGAACAAGAGACAGCGTCGAGTTTTGCTACTAAGGTCCGGTAAGTCACTTGACTGTTTGCCATATAAATGGTGTGATCCATCAAAGTCAACAGAAATGGTCAGGTCGGTGGGCATGAATTCACCTCTAATAGGTCCAGGGACAGCATGTAAATCACCTTCCTTTTAAAATTAGCTAAGCCTCCTGGTGTTGATTTACGACCATCATTCCTAGCTTCCAATCCTACATACTTTTGAAAACCTAAACCTAGGCCAGAGGTTACAGATTGACTGTTATAGATTTCTCTAGCCGATTGTCACCGAGATTAACCATTGTTTATGTCTAGCTATTTCCTCAACTAGTTTTTCTTTAAGCTCTAGGTTCTCAGACAAAGCTTCAGCCTTTGCTTTCTCAGATATTTTCAAATAATTATTTGCAACTTCTAGATCACTTTCTAGCATTCTAATCTTTTCCTCATAAGCCACTTGATTCTTTTGAAACCATACCTTTTGTCTTTCTAGTGTTTTCCAAGAATAATGCTAGTTTATGAGCTTCATTATCAATGTAGCATTCATTATACTTAGGTTTCATATCATCATAGGCTGCTTTTAGTTCATTATATCTCTCTTTACAACTATAATCACAAGTATGTACCTGAGAGATGCCCATAAAAGCAAATGGCGGACTAGCAAATCCTTGATAACCTTCAGATCAACTTCCTTGCTCATCTTCTTGAAATCAACCTTTTCACCAAACCTTGCTTTGATAGCATTCCATATAAGATTTCCATCATCCATATGGCGAAAATCTGCTATATGATCAGCAGGAATAGATTTAAGCAAGATAGTTGCGGCCTTTGACTCTCTTTGTACAAAGAATGTGTTCATCCGCAAATGTTGGAGGACGAATAATGAAGTTACCATCACATCATTTCCAACCCTTTTAAACTTTGCCATTTTGGATCACCTTCCAGATATTCATATCATTATTCATGATCAGTTTCATCTTTTTAGCCCAGACTTCGTACTCATCATTCATCAAATAAGGAAATATAACATCATCCCTATGATTATCAAATTCTGCCATGTTGAGGAGAAAAGATTGCACAGAATGTAGCAGAAAATTCCAAAGAACAACCTTATGAACTTCAGTAGAAACAATAAAATAGTGGGGACCAAAATTTTGTTTAACCTTACGTAAACCTTCAGAGAACAAGAGAAAAAAATTTGACTACGCGTGATCTCATGTGATAGACCTCTACACTTTGTAACCCACGTGATAACCCAATAGACCAATCAGATTAATGATCCACACCATAACCATCATACATCACCCCATATTGAATTTCAGCAGAAATGAATAAAAATTCACCAATTAACCCTTTTCCCCACGTCAACTAATCAAAACCCTCGTGGGTTATTTACGACCATCATTCCTAGCTATCATACCACGACAAGAATATGGAAATCAGATTATTGACCCCATTTTTTTTTTTTAATCACTAAACACAAGACATAACACGGATTTTTTTTTTTTAACTAAGAAAGAATAAAAAATAACCAAAACATGTACAAGATACCATCAAGCAGCAGCAGAAACCAAAGACATTTGTAGTGTCAGCAGAAACACTAAGCCTCCCCTTAGGCGTATGAGGATCCAACAGCTGCAAAAATGGTTAGAATACAAGAAAACACTACTATAAGCCTCCCCTTAGGCGTATGCCTCCCCTTAGGCTTATGCCTCCCCTCAATCAATGCACCTGACAACGACCATTGTTCTTGGGTACCCAGAATGAACCTTTCTTTTGAGTTTTCCAAGAATAACATGTTGAGGTCTTAACAACATTTGCCACACTAACTCCACCATGTGCCTTGGTCATATGAGATACATAAGGTGTATATGACTGAAAATAAGAACTTTTAGGTCTATAGGGCATAAGCCTAGCCTTACTGTTCCACCAACCAGTAGTCACTGGTGAAGAATATCCTCCACCAGAGGGAACTGGAAAAGGCTTATGAAGCCTGTTAGCGTAAAAGATGCATACACCTTTGGTTTACCGAGGAATCGGTTTACCCGCTCTCACATGAGCAGCTTTGGGAACAAATGGAGGAATACTAGCAACATTAGTCCATGTGGGTCTAGAAGTCTTATGGCCAGAGGAAACACTCATCTTTTTCTCATGATAATCACAGTCTATAATAAGATGGAGTTTACTACCACACACAAAACAAGATTTCTTCTTAAATGACTTATTCTTAACACAACTTTGTTTATTACATTTAAACTTATCGAAAACGTAAGTAGAAGCAAATTTGTGTTTAATAGCATAAGCAACGGCTTTGTTTTGAGCTCATCATCACTACTATGGACTTGGGTGTGGTCATGGATGTGCTACTAGTGAGTCGACTTTTCACTTGAATCACATGAGGTATAGTCATGGACTTTAGATCGATGACTCGTCACTTGTAGAACAAGAGACAGCGTCGAGTTTTGCTACTAAGGTCTGGTAAGTCACTTGACTGTTTGCCATATAAATGGTGTGATCCATCAAAGTCAACAGAAATGGTCAGGTCAGTGGGCATGAATTCACCTCTAATAGGTCCAGGGACAGCATGTAAATCACCTTCCTTTTTAAAATTAGCTAAGCCTGCTGGTGTTGATTTACGACCATCATTCCTAGCTTCCAATCCTACATTTTACTTTTGAAAACCTAAACACAAGACATAACACGGATTTTTTTTTAACTAAGAAAGAATAAAAAGTAACCAAAACATGTACAAGATACCATCAAGCTAGAAACCAAAGACATTTGTAGTGTCCACTAAGCCTCCCCTTTAGCTATGAGGATCCAACAGCTGCAAAAATGGTTAGAATACAAGAAAACACTACTATAAGCCTCCCTTAGGCGTATGCCTCCCCTTAGGCTTAATGCCTCCTCAATCAATGCACGACAAACCATTGTTCTTGGGTACCCGTAATGAACCTTTTGTCTTTTGAGTTTTCCAAGAATAACATGTTGAGGTCTTAACAACATTTGCCACACTAACTCCACCATGTGCCTTGGTCATATGAGATACATAAGGTGTATATGACTGAAAATAAGAACTTTTAGGTCTATAGGGCATAAGCCTAGCCTTATCTGTTCCACCAACCAAGTAGTCACCGGTGAAGAATATCCTCCACCGGAGGGAAAAGGCTTATGAAGCCTTAGCGTAAAACATATGCATACACCTTTGGTTTACCAAGGGTTTACACGCTTCTCACATGAGCGATTTGGGAACAAATGGAGGAATAATAGCAACATTAGTCCATGTGGGTCTAGAAGTCTTATGGCCAGAGGAAACACTCATCTTTTTCTCATGATAATCACAGTCTATAATAAGATGGAGTTTACTACCACACACAAAACAAGATTTCTTCTTAAATGACTTATTCTTAACACAACTTTGTTTATTACATTTAAACTTATCGAAAGTAGAAGCAAATTTGTGTTTAATAGCATAAGCAACCTGCTTTGTTTTGAGCTCATCATCACTACTATGGACTTGGGTGTGGTCATGGATGTGCTACTAGAGTCGACTTTTCACTTGAAGCACATGAGGTATAGTCAGTGGACTTTAGATCTGATGACTCGTCACTTGTAGAACAAGAGACACGTCGAGTTTTGCTACTAAGGTCCGTAAGTCACTTGACTGTTTGCCATATAAATGGTGTGATCCATCAAAGTCAACAGAAATGGTCAGGTCAGTGGGCATGAATTCACCTCTAATAGGTCCAGGGACAGCATGTAAATCACCTTCCTTTTTAAAATTAGCTAAGCCTGCTGGTGTTGATTTACGACCATCATTCCTAGCTTCCAATCCTACATTTTTTTTTTTTTTTTTAATCACTAAACACAAGACATAACACGGATTTTTTTTTTTTTTTTTTTTTTTAACTAAGAAAGAATAAAAAGTAACCAAAACATGTACAAGATACCATCAAGCAGCAGCAGAAACCAAAGACATTTGTAGTGTCAGCAGAAACACTAAGCCTCCCCTAGGCGTATGAGGATCCAACATTTTGCAAAATGGTTAGAATACAAGAAAACACTACTATAAGCCTCCCCTTAGGCGTATGCCTCCCCTTAGGCTTATGCCTCCCCTCAATCAATGCACGACAGCGACCATTGTTCTTGGGTACCCAGAATGAACCTTTCTTTTGAGTTTTCCAAGAATAACATGTTGAGGTCTTAACAACATTTGCCACACTAACTCCACCATGTGCCTTGGTCATATGAGATACATAAGGTGTATATGGTGAAAATAAGAACTTTTAGGTCTATAGGGCATAAGCCTAGCCTTCTTGTCCACCAACCAAGGTAGTCACGGTGAAGAATATCCTCCACCGGAGGGAACTGGAAAAGGCTTATGAAGCCCGTTAGCGTAAAACAGATGCATACACCTTTGGTTTACCGGTAGGAACTGGTTTACCCGCTCTCACATGAGCGATTTGGGAACAAATGGAGGAATACTAGCAACATTAGTCCATGTGGGTCTAGAAGTCTTATGGCCGGAGGAAACACTCATCTTTTTCTCATGATAATCACAGTCTATAATAAGATGGAGTTTACTACCACACACAAAACAAGATTTCTTCTTAAATGACTTATTCTTAACACAACTTTGTTTATTACATTTAAACTTATCGAAACAGTAAGTAGAAGCAAATTTGTGTTTAATAGCATAAGCAACTGGCTTTGTTTTGAGCTCATCATCAGCTACTATGGACTTGGGTGTGGTCATGGATGTGCTACTAGCTGAGTCAGACTTTTCACTTGAATCACATGAGGTATAGTCAGTGGACTTTAGATCGGATGACTCGTCACTTGTAGAACAAGAGACAGCGTCGAGTTTTGCTACTAAGGTGCCGGTAAGTCACTTGACTTTTGCCATATAAATGGTGTGATCCATCAAAGTCAATGTAAATGGTCGGTGGGCATGAATTCACCTCTAATAGGTCCAGGGACAACATGTAAATCACCTTCCTTTTAAAATTAGCTAAGCTGTGGTGTTGATTTACGACCATCATTCCTAGCTTCCAATCCTACATTTTTTTTTTTAATCACTAAACACAAGACATAACATGGATTTTTTTAACTAAGAAAGAATAAAAAGTAACCAAAACATGTACAAGATACCATCAAGCGGCCAGAAAACCAAAGACATTTGTAGTGTCGCCAGAAACACTAAGCCTCCCTTAGGTTCGTATGAGGATCCAACACTGCAAAATGGTTAGAATACAAGAAAACACTACTATAAGCCTCCCTTTGGCGTATGCCTCCCCCAGGCTTATGCCTCCCCTCAATCAATGCACCCGACAGCGACCATTGTTCTTGGGTACCCAGAATGAACCTTTCTTTTGAGTTTTCCAAGAATAACATGTTGAGGTCTTAACAACATTTGCCACACTAACTCCACCATGTGCCTTGGTCATATGAGATACATAAGGTGTATATGACTGAAAATAAGAACTTTTAGGTCTATAGGGCATAAGCCTAGCCTTACTTGCTCCACCAACCATAGTCACCGGTGAAGAATATCCTCCACCGAGGGAACTGAAAAGGCTTATGAAGCAAGTTAGCGTAAACATATGCATACACCTTTGGTTTACCAAGAGGAACCGGTTTACCCGCTCTCACATGAGCGATTTGGGAACAAATGGAGGAATACTAGCAACATTAGTCCATGTGGGTCTAGAAGTCTTATGGCCGGAGGAAACACTCATCTTTTTCTCATGATAATCACGGTCTATAATAAGATGGAGTTTACTACCACACACAAAACAAGATTTCTTCTTAAATGACTTATTCTTAACACAACTTTGTTTATTACATTTAAACTTATCGAAAACGTAGTAGAAGCAAATTTGTGTTTAATAGCATAAGCAAGCGGCTTTGTTTTGAGCTCATCATCACTACTATGGACTTGGGTGTGGTCATGGATGTGCTACTAGTGAGTCGGACTTTTCACTTGAATCACATGAGGTATAGTCGATGGACTTTTAGATCGATGACTCGTCACTTGTAGAACAAGAGACACGAAGAGTTTTGCTACTAAGGTCCGGTAAGTCACTTGACTTTTGCCATATAAATGGTGTGATCCATCAAAGTCAACAGAAATGGTCGGTCAAGGGCATGAATTCACCTCTAATAGGTCCAGGGACAACATGTAAATCACCTTCCTTTTTAAAATTAGCTAAGCCTGCTGGTGTTGATTTACGACCATCATTCCTAGCTTCCAATCCTACATTTTTTTTTTTTAATCACTAAACACAAGACATAACAGTTTTTTTTTTTTTTAACTAAGAAAGAATAAAAGTAACCAAAACATGTACAAGATACCATCAAGCGGCCAGAAACCAAAGACATTTGTAGTGTCACAGAAACACTAAGCCTCCCCTTAGTATGAGGATCCAACATTTGCAAAAATGGTTAGAATACAAGAAAACACTACTATAAGCCTCCCCTTAGGCGTATGCCTCCCCTTAGGCTTATGCCTCCCTCAATCAATGCACGACAGCGACCATTGTTCTTGGGTACCCAGAATGAACCTTTCTTTTGAGTTTTCCAAGAATAACATGTTGAGGTCTTAACAACATTTGCCACACTAACTCCACCATGTGCCTTGGTCATATGAGATACATAAGGTGTATATGACTGAAAATAAGAACTTTTAGGTCTATAGGGCATAAGCCTAGCCTTACTGTTCCACCAACCGGTAGTCAGGTGAAGAATATCCTCCACCAGAGGGAACTGGAAAAGGCTTATGAAGCCTGTTAGCAGAAACAGATTCATACACCTTTGGTTTACCAAGAGGCGGTTTACTGCTCTCACATGAGCAGCATTGGGAACAAATGGAGGAATACTAGCAACATTAGTCCATGTGGGTCTAGAAGTCTTATGGCTAGAGGAAACACTCATCTTTTTCTCATGATAATCACAGTCTATAATAAGATGGAGTTTACTACCACACACAAAACAAGATTTCTTCTTAAATGACTTATTCTTAACACAACTTTGTTTATTACATTTAAACTTATCGAAAGTAGTAGAAGCAAATTTGTGTTTAATAGCATAAGCAACTGGCTTTGTTTTGAGCTCATCATCAGCTACTATGGACTTGGGTGTGGTCATGGATGTGCTACTAGTGAGTCGAGACTTTTCACTTGAAGCACATGAGGTATAGTCAGTGGACTTTAGATCTGATGACTCGTCACTTGTAGAACAAGAGACAGGCGTCGAGTTTTGCTACTAAGGTCCGGTAAGTCACTTGACTTTTGCCATATAAATGGTGTGATCCATCAAAGTCAACGAAATGGTCGGTCGGTGGGCATGAATTCACCTCTAATAGGTCCAGGGACAAAGATGTAAATCACCTTCCTTCTTAAAATTAGCTAAGCCTGCTGGTGTTGATTTACGACCATCATTCCTAGCTTCCAATCCTACAATCTTTTTTTAATCACTAAACACAAGACATAACACGGATTTTTTTTAACTAAGAAAGAATAAAAGTAACCAAAACATGTACAAGATACCATCAAGCGCCAGCAGTAAAACCAAAGACATTTGTAGTGTCACAGGCGAAACACTAAGCCTCCCCTTAGGCGTATGAGGATCCAACAACTGCAAAAATGGTTAGAATACAAGAAAACACTACTATAAGCCTCCCCTTAGGCGTATGCCTCCCCTTAGGCTTATGCCTCCACTCAATCAATGCACGACAGCGACCATTGTTCTTGGGTACCCAGAATGAACCTTTCTTTTGAGTTTTCCAAGAATAACATGTTGAGGTCTTAACAACATTTGCCACACTAACTCCACCATGTGCCTTGGTCATATGAGATACATAAGGTGTATATGACTGAAAATAAGAACTTTTAGGTCTATAGGGCATAAGCCTAGCCTTCTTGTTCCACCAACCAGTAGTCACCGGTGAAGAATATCCTCCACCGGAGGAACTGAAAAGGCTTATGAAGCCTCAAGTTAGCGTAAAAGATGCATACACCTTTGGTTTACCAAGAGGAATCGGGTTTACCTCCTCACATGAGCGATTTGGGAACAAATGGAGGAATACTAGCAACATTAGTCCATGTGGGTCTAGAAGTCTTATGGCCGGAGGAAACACTCATCTTTTTCTCATGATAATCACATTCTATAATAAGATGGAGTTTACTACCACACACAAAACAAGATTTCTTCTTAAATGACTTATTCTTAACACAACTTTGTTTATTACATTTAAACTTATCGAAAGTAAGTAGAAGCAAATTTGTGTTTAATAGCATAAGCAATCGGCTTTGTTTTGAGCTCATCATCACTACTATGGACTTGGGTGTGGTCATGGATGTGCTACTAGAGTCGACTTTTCACTTGAATCACATGAGGTATAGTCGTGGACTTTAGATTCGATGACTCGTCACTTGTAGAACAAGAGACAGCAAGAGTTTTGCTACTAAGGTCTGGTAAGTCACTTGACTGTTTGCCATATAAATGGTGTGATCCATCAAAGTCAACAGAAATGGTCAGGTCAGTGGGCATGAATTCACCTCTAATAGGTCCAGGGACAGCATGTAAATCACCTTCCTTTTTAAAATTAGCTAAGCCTGCTGGTGTTGATTTACGACCATCATTCCTAGCTTCCAATCCTACAATTTTTTTTTTTTTTTTTTTTAATCACTAAACACAAGACATAACACGGATTTTTTTTTTTTAACTAAGAAAGAATAAAAAGTAACCAAAACATGTACAAGATACCATCAAGCAGCAGCAGAAACCAAAGACATTTGTAGTGTCAGCAGAAACACTAAGCCTCCCCTTAGGCGTATGAGGATCCAACAGCTGCAAAAATGGTTAGAATACAAGAAAACACTACTATAAGCCTCCCCTTAGGCGTATGCCTCCCCTTAGGCTTATGCCTCCCTCAATCAATGCACCTCGACAATCGACCATTGTTCTTGGGTACCCAGAATGAACCTTTCTTTTGAGTTTTCCAAGAATAACATGTTGAGGTCTTAACAACATTTGCCACACTAACTCCACCATGTGCCTTGGTCATATGAGATACATAAGGTGTATATGACTGAAAATAAGAACTTTTAGGTCTATAGGGCATAAGCCTAGCCTTATCTGTCCACCAACCAGAGTCACCGGTGAAGAATATCCTCCACCGTAGGGAACTGAAAAGGCTTATGAAGCCGTAGCGAAAAGATGCATACACCTTTGGTTTACCAAGTAGGAATCGGTTTACCGCCTCACATGAGCGATTTGGGAACAAATGGAGGAATAATAGCAACATTAGTCCATGTGGGTCTAGAAGTCTTATGGCCAGAGGAAACACTCATCTTTTTCTCATGATAATCACAATCTATAATAAGATGGAGTTTACTACCACACACAAAACAAGATTTCTTCTTAAATGACTTATTCTTAACACAACTTTGTTTATTACATTTAAACTTATCGAAAACGTAAGTAGAAGCAAATTTGTGTTTAATAGCATAAGCAACCGGCTTTGTTTTGAGCTCATCATCGCCTACTATGGACTTGGGTGTGGTCATGGATGTGCTACTAGTCGAAGACTTTTCACTTGAATCACATGAGGTATAGTCAGTGGACTTTAGATTTGATGACTCGTCACTTGTAGAACAAGAGACAGCGTCAGTAGTTTTGCTACTAAGGTCTGGTAAGTCACTTGACTTTTTGCCATATAAATGGTGTGATCCATCAAAGTCACCGTGAAATGGTCAGGTCAGTAGGCGTGAATTCACCTCTAATAGGTCCAGGGACAGCATGTAAATCACCTTCCTTTTTAAAATTAGCTAAGCCTGCTGGTGTTGATTTACGACCATCATTCCTAGCTTCCAATCCTACATGATGGTGTCTGCAGCAGTTTTCTGGCACGTGTATCTTTTGACTGAGACCTCAGATCAACAATCCCTTCGGTGGAAACCTTCCTTGATATACGAAGAGCTTCCAGTCCAAATTTTATGCCGATCCAACGGTTAACGACCAAGTTATGACTGTTTCAAAACAGTGCTCAGTATCCTTACGGATCTTTTTCACAGACTTCTACAGCTGATAACTTTTGATTGGAAGCTCGATTGACAATCCTCCGGTGAAGCTTTAGATTACTATACCGAGATGCACCAGAATAAATTGTAGCTCGATCCAACGGTTCAAGACAAAGTTATCACGCTTTTAAAACAGCCCAAAGAAGTAAGACTACGAAAATTTCTAACAACTTCGAGTTTTGAATCTTTTCTTCGAAAAACCTTGTAAACTCAAGATCAAGAGCCACCCGCTCTGATACCAATTGTGGAATCACAAGATCCGGACTCAACTAGAGTGTATAGTAACAATGATTGAACATGCACAGCGGAATATTAAGAACACAATCAAAGTTACCAACAAGGTTTTTCAAATAAAACTAATGATCCTCTATGGATCTTTACACCCTCTCTCAAGAGGTTTTTCTTGAATGTTTTTTTCAAAGAGTTGTCCTAATACATAAGACCTAAGTTCCTTTTATAGACAAGGAACACTATTCCCTTTATTGGGAAAAGTACAAGCATGCAAATAAATAAATGTAAAACCCATACACATGCCCATGCTAACCTTGGGCAGTCCACTAAAGCTAACCTCGGCAAGTACAATAATAAAGATGGGCTAGCATTAAATAATATCATTTGCCCCTATCCTAATGTGGATTCACTCTATTAGCATAGTCACGATTTACGCTTTACTACTTCGAGAAATGTAACTTCAGCCAGAATCCACTTGTGCTTCAAAGAAACCACGGCTTCACTACTTCAAGATTCCACGGCTTCAAAGATTTCAATCGTTTCACTACTTCAAGATTCCACGGCCAAGATTTCAACTGCTTTCACTACTTCAGTACTTCAACTGTTTCACTACTTCAAGTAGATTCCACGGCTTCAAGACTTCATCTGCTTCACTACTTCAGTAGAATAACTTCAAAGATAGTTCCTACTTTGTATGTTTATTTTACTTTGAGAAACTCTTCTTCAGCAGAATCCATTGTTTCTCGATCAGCAGAGTCACTGTTTCACAGAATTCCCAACACAATACCATAGATTATCTGGGCAAGTTTGATGAAAAGGCTGATGAAGGGTATTTTGTTGGGTATTCCATGGTTAGTAAAGCTTTCAGAATATTCAACTTAAGAACCCAAAAGATTGAAGAGAATCTCGCATGTTGAGTTTCGGAAAACAAAGTCAATGTCAAAGGAACTGGTCCGTAGAAGACTGCTTTGATATTGATACTCTAACAAATACTATGAATTATGTGTCTGTTGCTACAAGAACATCTTCTTTTGATTTTGCAGTTCGAAGAGTTTCTTGATGAGGATGAACCAAGCAAAGAGGATGCAGATGATCAAGATGAATTCAGTCTACCTCTTTGGGACTATGCAGATAATAATGATATACTAAAACCGGAGTTGCTCATCCTTCTAGTGATTTGGAAAAGGAAGGAAATAGTAATTTGAATGTCGATAATTATGAAAGCAGTGGAAATTCAGATTCCATTGTTCAGCAAAGTGTTTCCACTGCAACACCAGATGTGGGAATCACCACTCCAGTTACTATGGAAGCTCAAGCCAATGATGTTGAAATTTCAAATATGCCAAGTGAGATTGCAGTTCCTTAGACTCCCCACACTTCTATTCATAAATCACATCCTCTTGAAAATGTGATTGGGGATGTCTATTCACCTGTAAAGACTAGAAGACAAACAAAGTTTCCTGATGTTCATGGATTAATAAGTAAAATATATGAATCTAAAATACATGAAGGCAAGAATGAATGTCTATTTATGTGTTTTCTGTCACAAATGGAGCCAAAGAATGTTTACAAGGCACTTGAAGATGAAAGTTGGGTGGAAGCAATGCAAGAAGAGCTGCTCCAATTTAAGCTTCAAAAAGTGTGGGTGCTTTGTGATTTGCCTTCCGCAAGAAGGTAATAGGTACTAAATGGGTGTTCGGAAACAAGAAAGATGAAAGGGGAATTGTTATCTAAACAAAGCTAGGCTTATGGCTCAAGGATATACTCAAGAGGAGGGTATTGACTATGAAGAAGTGTTTGACCCTGTTGCAAGGATTGAAGCAATTAACTGTTCTTAGCCTATGCATCTTTTATGTGCTTTAAAGTCTATCAAATGGATGTAAAGAGTGCTTTTCTATATGGCCAGATAGATGAGAAAGTTTATGTCTCACAACCTCCAGGCTTTGAAGACCCTGAATATCCTAACAAAGACTACAGGGTAGTTAAAGCTTTGTATGGCTTGCATCAAGCACCAAGGAAATGGTATGAACCCTTAACTACTTATCTTCTTGCAAATGGATTTCATAGAGGCAAAGTGGATCAAACTTTGTTCATCAAGAAAGACAAGAATGATATCTTGCTTGTTCAAGTATATGTTGATGATATCATTTTTGGGTCTACAAAGACAGAGATGTGCAAAGATTTTGAGAAACTGATGAAAGAAGAATTTCAAATGATTTCTATGGGTGAACTCACATTCTTTTTGGGACTACAAGTACTCCAGAATCAAGATGGTATTTTCATTAATCAAGATAAATATGTGGCTGAGATACTAAGGAAGTTCAAGTTTATTGATGCAAAGTCATCCAAAGACTCCTGCAGACAAGATTACACATCTACTTCTTAAGGAAAATAGTGGTGAAGCTGTTGATGTGCACATGTATAGGTCTATGATTGGTTCTTTGATGTATCTTACATCATCTAGACCAGATATTATGTTTGCTGCGGTGTGCCTGCAAGGTTTCAAGTTACTCCCAAGTTCTCTCACTTGACTGCTGTGAAGAAGATTTTCAGATATCTTAAGGCATTTCCTACTCTGGGATTGTGGTACTCCAGAGATTCTCCTTTAGATCTGCTTACTTACTCAGATAGTGACTATGCTGGAGCTAGCTTGGATAGAAAATCTACAACTAGTGGATGTCAATTTCTTGGCAATAGATTAGTATCATGGCAAGGCAAGAAACAAACAATGGTGGCTAATTCTTCAACCGGCAGAGTATATAGCTACTGCAAGTTGCCGCGGCTTAAGTTCTATGGCTTCAAAATCAACTTTTGGAGTATGGGTACAATTTCATGAATACCATCATACATATTGACAATAGCAGTACCATTTGCATAATAAAGAATCTTGTTCAACACACAAAGACCAAACATATTGAAATTAGACACCATTTCATTCGAGATTGCTATGAAAAGGGACTACTTCAAGTTGTCAAAATTCATACTGATGACAACTATGCTGATTTATTAACAAAAGGTCTTGATGTGGGAATATTTCAGTACTTGGTAACAAGTCTTGGAATGCTAAATCCATAAATGTTTTCTGGTGTTGAGGGGAGGCTGTAGGGTAATGCAATTGTTGTATGAGTTTGTATATCAAGTTTTAATGAGGAGTTGGAGTTAAAAGGTGTATATCCGAGATACACAACAAATGGTTATTGATTCACCATGTCTAATACACATAAGAATCAACTAGTCCATAGCAAACGGCTACTGGTAAAGACTTGACAAATCCGTTTATGGTTGATAGTTTACCAAAAACTATATGGTTATCAACTCACCATATTCTTTATGATTAAGAGTTGGCTAGTCCATAGCAAACGGCTCATGGTAAAGACATATCAAATCCGTTGATAGTCGATAGTTTGCTAAAACTATAATGGGTTGCATTTTTGTGAAAAATTACCACTGCTAGTTCACAGTTTCCATCGACAGTGTTATATTACCATGTTGTTCTAGTCGTTAAAACTGATTATGTCGTAGTTTATTTTTACTAGCCGTTAAAAGTAACCACTGATAGTTATATATATAGGGTTAAAATTTTAAGTAAATTATCTTCTTTCTATATTATAACTACTTTCTAAAGATAATTTTACTTACGCATCAATTCTAAACCCTAACCCTATATATATTTTCCTCTCAATTGGCTAGTCATTACTTCAATTCTTACTGACATAATAATATTTTTCATCAAAAGTTTCTATGGCAACTTTGAAATTTGCAGATGAGCACAACCTAGTGGCCTACCTACAAAAGACTAACGAGAAGAGTGGCCATGTTTTTCATCAGATTGTGGACTTTCTTCATACCACTCATATAAGGTATGCATTTCTTTTAAACGCGACAATCTATATCTCTTAAATCAATCAGTTTTGGACTTTTGCTCAGTCCATAACACTTGAGATTGGAGATACACATGAACCAGTGGATGCTCTAAGAGCCACTGCAGATGGGGTAACTATTGATGTTACTGAGGCATCCTTGAGGAGAGTACTTCACTTGGATGATCTCAATGGTCTCATCACGTTACCTATGTCCAAGTTCATGATACTTTATCCTCCATGGGGTATGATACCACTGACAAAAAGGCTACTTTCAAAAAGAGTGGTTTTTGTCCCCAATGGAGATTTTTGATTCATACTTTGTTACATTGCCTTAGTCCTAAGAAAACATCTTATGAGCAATTTAGTTCAACCATGGCTTATCCTTTGGTTTTTCTAGTCACTGATAAGATTTTCAACTGGTCCAACTATATTTTTACTAGTATGAAAGGCAATGTACAAAGTAAAACCAAATTTTTAATGTATCCAAGGTTTGTGCAAGCTGTGCTAAATGAATTTCAACTGCAACCTCATACTACTGTTTATCAAATCAGTTGCCTAAAGCCTAAAGTTTTTCAAAATTTGAATAAAGATGGCAATATGATTTTTACACCTCTCCTACCCCAAATGCTTGCTAAAATTTCATTTGAACAAAACACACCCATAATTAATGTTCCCAACATTGATTATACCCCACCAGTTTCAAGAACCTATGAGAGAAGGTCTAAACAGACAACTCCTCTCATGACAACACATCAAGTTTCTGAACCTTATGGTCTAGGAACAAGCGGTGGTGGTTCTAGAATTCCACCTAGTCCTACTATGGAGGATTCTGGACCTTTGCCCTATGATTCACCTCTCCCAACAAGTAACACAGTTGGAAGTGCTGAGGGCAGTGGCAACCAATTGGAATTGATGGTTTTGTGTACCAAATTAGCAAAGCAGGTTGAGTCTCTACAAAAGGGCTTGGCTACTGTCAAGAAGCAGCATGCCAAGGACGTTCAACTATTAAAGACAAAGATTCAGACTTTAAAGGAAGAGATGCAGAGGTTGAAAAAGCACAAGCAGCATCAAAGATGGTGATTTCATCTTCATCCTCACCTTCCGATGGTGATTCAGCTTGATCATGATTTTGGAAATTCTTCCAAACAGGGAGGAAAACAGGTTCGACTAATCGAGGGGAGGACAATTGATTTTGAAGATGAAGGAGATACAAGTAAAGGAGCAAAGGAAGATGAAACTCATGGAGAGCAACTTGAAGATCAAGACATTTTTCAAACTGCAACTGATTTTACCATTGATTTCCTTTCCACTGCAAAGCCAACTTTTGCCACTGCAAGTGAAGAATTTGATAAATTGAAGACAGACAAAGGTAAAGCAGTTATGGAAGATGTACAAAGAACTGATAGTAAGATTTCAAAGAAAAGAAAAGTTCAGATTGATCTTGATAGAGAACTTGCTAAGAAGATAGCATAAGATCAAATTGCTGAGAAAGTTGCTGAGAAGAAAAGATTGAAAGAAAAGGAAGTTGCAAGCTTTTTGGAAGCTAAAAGATTGGATAGAATGGAAGATACTGAAGATTCAATTTCCACTGTTCAACCTACAATTATGAAAGAGAAAGCTCCAGAGTTTAGTTATGTTCCTACTGAAGAAGATATTCAGTTTCTAGTGACTAATAATCCAGAAATCAAGAAAAAGGCAATTGACCTTGTTGTTGATGCATCCTTAATCGAGGAACAAAGAACCGCCGTTAAAGGATTTTATTCAAATGAAGAACAATCAAGCACTTGAAGATGTGATTAATTCACCAAAAAGGTTCGAAGAAACCAAGACAACAAACCAAGGCACAAATACTTGCATATATGAAGACTTATTGTTGTCATGTTGGTAACTGGAAAATGCATCAATTTAAAGGAATGTCTGATGATCCAGTTGAAAAGGCTTACTACAGAACTATAAAACAAGATAAATCTTTTATTCCAATGGGTTCTGAAGAAGAAGAAAGAAGGATTCCTAGATTGAAGAGAAAGGCTAAAGTAAGTTATTCTCAAACTGTTAAGAAGACTAAGGTTGATGAAGATCATACAAAGTCTACTAAGAAGGAGATTCCTACTGAGAAGTTCACTGAAGAACAAATGACTGGAATGGTTGTGATTGAAGATCATACAAAGTCTACTAAGAAGGAGATTCCTACAGAGATTTTTATCCAGAATCACTGTAAATTCGACATCCTATTATTGATTGGGAAGTTTACACTGCTAGCAATTTTGCTTCAACATGGAAGATTACAAGGCTGGGAGGTGAAACTTCATCATTCATTACATTTGAAGATCTTATTAAATCTTTCGACAGAGATGACCTTAATACACTATGGAAATTAGTTCAAGAAAGGTTTAATGGTCAAGATCTCAAAGATGCAAAGGAGATGCAGTTATGAGTAAATCTTAGAAGGCTTTTTGAACCAAATGTTGATGATGACTACTGGAAAACCTTATTCACATGTATTGGTACTAAATGGTTTTATTATGATTCATGTGAAGTTCATCATGTCTCTACAGCTAATGGAGAAGACTTTTTCATGCTTGCTGAGAAAGAATATCCACTCAGAGTGGAGCTCTTACAAAGTAATGTTAAGCTTCCACATAAGAGTCAATGAAGACAATGAGAAGGTCAGAGCATTGTTACAAAGGCTTCAAGATCAATGTTCAAGAGCTATACAAAAGTTAAGAGAAAAGAAGTTAAGTGTTTGATTGAATTCCCCAAATCCTTGAAGTTAATGTTTATTGAAGAAACTTATTGATTTGCAGAAATCATAAGTTTAGGGAGGATTGTTGGGAATAATCCGCTTACCACCGGATGGTTGTGGTTTACATCGCTGATTAATACTAGCAAGGGAAACGTATTCCCACCGCAAGTTCTTCATTACCACCGCTATCGCTTTATGATAAGGTTAAACGCGTCTAGATAAGTATAGAATAGATCTTCTGTATATTCTATTATGTTAGCTTTATACTTATCTTGTAAAGGACTTCTTGTTGTATAAAAGGAGATCCTAGGTCATTGTCTTAGTTACGTTTCATATTACAATATTATCTATGAAAGCTTCAAGGTGTAACCCTAGTGATAAGTTAAGATCACTCGTATTATTCATTAATAATATTGGAGCTTGAGTTTTGTGTTAACTTGTGTTTATTCTCATACATCATACAATTCGTCTTCTAAGTATTACTTAAGTAAATTCCGCTTGCTTGATAATATCATACAAAATATCATTGACACAAGTAGAGTGTCCTAGATCCATCAGGTTCTCACGGTTCCCTTCCATGAGGGATCCGGCTAGTAGAACTACAGGGATCCGTGGATCTGTAGTGACAAACACAAGATTTTGATGAAAAGAGATTTTTGCATCTTATATGTTTATACAAAGATATGTATTTTAGCCAATGTTTACTTTAGCATGCATTGTCGGTTTCTAATGTATTTCAAGACCAAAAAATACGAAAGATAAAAAGTAAAATTAATGACAAACATTTTATGAGAAATAAGCTAGATAAACTAGAACATTAGTAATATTTCATTTCAATGCTATGAACGATACAAAGGATTGGGTATATAACACCAATGTAGATTAACAACACAAAGTATATGTCTCCATAAGAAAACCTAATCACGGGGAACACGAGAGCGATGAGTGTTAAGGCGATGAGTATGAGGGCGATGTACACCGTGTTGATGAAGATCCTTCTTGGTTTTGGTTTGAGATGAGATGAGATGAGAAGGAATATGAAGTTTGAATGAGAGGTAATTTTTGAAAGTGGAAGATTTGAAAAATGAGGGTTTGGTGGAGGAAACGATAGAAATGGGATATTTA
Organism: Chrysanthemum makinoi; assembly: GCA_910596185.1. Lineage (NCBI taxonomy): Eukaryota > Viridiplantae > Streptophyta > Magnoliopsida > Asterales > Asteraceae > Chrysanthemum > Chrysanthemum makinoi. Next base: position 85,605,211 of record OU343216.1, read on the forward strand.
TAGGGAAGGAGGAATTTTTGAGATTTGTGTTTTGTTTTATTATTAGAAAGATGTGATTTTTGGATTAAGTGAAATAAAACACAAATTTTATAAATCTAGACATTAGACGAAATAGCAACATGTATGCAAGAAAAGTTTCCTAACAAAGCTACGTGTAATATATGAATATGCGCAAAAGATAATCATATAAATTCCTATGTAATCATACTTATTAATTAAGGTAATGTTATTTAGAGATAAGTGGGAAATCATACCTCTAATGCACTTAGGAATGTCTTTACAAATGACACAATAAATGTCAGTAGACAACTCCGGTTCCTTCGTGTTTAAGATACCTTCTTAGGGAAGGTATTCTTGTTACCAAACAATTCCTATGGCTTGATAGGTATGAGCTTTAACTAAGCAACATGACAAGGAAGGTTAGTGCAATTAAGTAAGAAAAAAAATAAGAGAAATGTTGTCATCTAATTAACATCCAAACAAGGTATTTTAAAAACATGTTGTTTGTTTTTGTAAAAGAGTTTGTTTGTAGTTTTCAATTAAACACGGATCGTATCAAGTTTTTAAAGTACAATATACTCTAAGAAACTTGGTAACGAAGCTCTGATGCCAATTGTGGAAAACTAGGAGGGGGGAGGGGTTGAATAGTTTTACCTATTAAAACTTCGTTTTAAAATATTTAGATCGACTTATGTCAATCTATTTAAACATGTGTATTAGATGTTGATAGACAAGCATATATGAATATGTAATGAAAGAATAAGGAGTAAGAGACACACAACCACAACGCGAGTATTTATAGTGGTTCGGCTACAAGGACACCTTTCTTGCCCTACTCCACTCCCCGAGTCACCTACTAGAGAGTTTGTAAACACTACACGACACTAACTTCTTATGGCGGAGAAGCCTTCACAACATTTTCTACTCTTTATCCAATACTAGGCTAACCACCGGGTTCTTCCACTAGGTAGAACCAAACCTATCACAACGTCGCCTACCCTTTATCCGGTATTAGGCGAGATACCGAGTTCCATTACAATGGAGGAACTACTACCCAACACTACAACAATAACTAACCCCAAAGGAGATCCACTCCTTATAACAACATCAACAAGGATATCAATATCCTTTGACCCAATACTAATCTATCTTGTACATCGAGTACACCATATCGAATGTACACCTTAGGCACCTTTCACTAATGCCTTTGACTCGATCTCAAGGCACCCTTCACTAATGCCTTGTGACTTGATTTCTAGGCACCTTTCACTAATACCTTTAGCCTTGACTTCTAAGCACCCTTCACTAGTGCTTTCAATACGGACTTTCGACACCTTTCACTAATGTCTTCGTCTTGACCCTTTAGACATCTTTTACTAATGTCTTCAACACTACACTTCTTATGAGAAAGAAGAGAACTATCAACAAGAGAACCTCAGTAGTCTTGATGATAACGAAGCATGGCAACTCATGGACTTGAGATTGCTCGACTTCAAAAGGTGGTGATCTCGCCTTTAAGAGGAACCTAGAGAATCACACAAAAACAAAACTACATACATAGATCACTTGGATCTAAGGTTAGAGAGTTTATAACTCAATGAGAAAATATGTAAAAAAGGGGTGAGAAACAATGAAGAAATGGCTCACTATTTATAGAGTAAAATAGCTACTGTTCCACGGATCCCTCACTTGAGGGATCCACACAGTGTATTAATGGGGATCCGTGGGACGCTCCACTTTGCCCATGGGTTTTGGGTCATGGGTCATGGGTTATGGGTACAATGTATCTACAAGATGCAATGCATCTAGTCCATGGGTCATGGGTTAAAACCATGGGTCATGGATAATATCCATATATGACTTATGCATGATGTCATGCAATGGGTTATGGGTCATGCTCCATGGGTATGGGTCATGGACTTTGGTTTATACCCAACTACATTCAATGTATTTGGTCAATGGGTCGAATACTTAAGTTTCTACCCATTTATAATACCCATTATAATACATACTAGGTATGTATATATTTACCCAATATGTAAACACTAGTTGTCGTACATATGTATTACTAAATCATAAAATCACTTATACTTGTTTTAGTGTTTTATGTGAAGACGTAAGTGTGTTAGTAAACTATTGGCTCAAACCATTTACGTATTTTATTTGTTTCGTTAAAATGATTTTACGTTTGTTATCGACAAAACATTAGAAGATTGTAAAATATAAATAAAAGTTTTTACAGCTTATTTTTATTAACACATTGTTTGAAATTGTAGGGAATTATAATTTGTAAACAGATTTAAGTTTGTTTAAGTCTGTTTAGTATTAATTCTAGTAGTGAAATAGTTAAGTCTGGTTAGCCAGAATTAAGTCTGTTAGTGGTTAAGTCTTCCAGTACTAATGTAGTTAAGTCTAGCAGAACAAATAGTTGACAGTTAAGTCTGTTTATGATAAAACCATAATAGTTTTTTTTTGGTGCCAAATAAAACCATAATAGTTTGTTAGAGTTATATTAGGAAAGATATGTACGCGTAGAGATATCTTAGGAGGATATATCTTTACCCTTTCTCAAGTCTTGTAGTCAATTAGGGTTTCCTTAGTGCATAAAAGGATCCCTAAGGTATTAGGTTAAGGTACGAGTTATAAGCCTTAACCTTTGAGCAAATTAATTAATAGAAAATACGAAGTTAGTTTATTCTTGTGTTCTTCATACTTACTCTGTTAAGATTCCGCATTAATATATTAAGATTTTGTTAAGAGTTCTTCACATAGTGAATTTGGATTTATTAAAGTTTACTGTAAGTCATTCATGGCTACTTAGATCCATAAACTTTTGGACCTACAAGTGGTATCAGAGCATGTGGAAGGACTCTGCCATTGAAGATACACAAACACAATAACTCATTCCAACCATGTCTAAAAAATTAAGTGAAAAGGCAACTGAAACCTACTCAGACCATCCCAGTGATGAAGAATCCAACCATGAAGATGGAGCAGACAACTCTCAACCTAAGCCACCCCAAATGACAAATACCACAAGCATCTCCAACATGAAGCTTCCACCACTGAAGAAAGATGAATATTACATCTGGGCTATGGAGATGGAGAATACTTAGAATACCCAGATAATGAAGTGTGGAAGGTGATACAAAAGGGAAACTCTAAAAAGAGAGTTACCAAAGGAAAGGATTGCACTTACTCTGTGTTGCCACCTGTTATTGCTGCAGAGATCCTTGCTGTAGAGAATGAGAGGAAGGCCAAGAACATCTTGTTAATGGCACTTCCCAAGGAGCATATCAGATGTTTCCATGGGATGGATGATGGAAGGGAAATCTGGGAGGCAATCAAGTTAAGATTTGGAGGAAATGCCAACTCCAAAAAGATGCAAAAGGCTGTCGACAAACAACAATTTGAAGCCTTTACTATTTCTAGTTTTGAAGGATTAGAGAAGGGCTATGATAGGTTTCAACAACTATTGTCACAACTGGAGGCCCATGGTGCTGGTGTTTCTAATGAGGATGCAAACCACGAATTCCTCATGTCTTTGCCAAACGAATGGTCAAGTCTTGCAATGACCATGAGGACCAGACCTGAAATTGACACCATATCAATTGATGATCTGTACAACAACTGTTAGGATTTAGAAAATCCAGTCGTTAAAGTGTCGGTCACCTCAATTATATGTAATCGTTAGAAAGCTCGTAGTCGTAGTTATTTTATGTTAGTTAGTATTTAGTTAAGTAACACCGTGGAGGACGGACGGGTCTTTACCCACTGTATGCCTGATCCACAGCCCGTAGGTGGCGTTTTATGTAAGGTACTATAAATACCCTCTACCTCCCAAGGTAGAGGGTTGGAGCTCATAATAAGATCTTAACTTTCTCTCTTAAAAACCTAGAGTGTACGCCCAATATAATCATGGTTTGATGTGTTTGTGAAATCTAATATGTTACAAATAGTATCAAGAGCCATGGTTTGATCATCTCTCTTACATGTTCTTGGATTTCTAGTGGTTTTATATGGTTTTTAGGTTTGAAAAAGTTTAGTGGTATTTGCATCATTTGGACTATTTCTAGTGTTAAAGTTTGGTTTTTAATTGTACTTTTGTGTTTAGAATCATTATAAGTGATGAGGTTTTGATTGGGAAGGCTTGAATCAGTGTGGTTGGGTTGTTTTTGGATTGAAAAGTGGTGTTTTTGAACATTTCTACCTAGCGACTTGTGTCACGGACTAGATTTCTTCTTAGCGACTTGTCTTTACGTTCTTTAGCGACTTGTCTTTGTTGTGGAAGCGACTTGAGCACTAGCGATTTATCTTTTGAGACAAAGCGACAAATAATACAAAGTAGTGGTCGTACTGTTTTGGCTAGCGACTTGTCATCATAGCGACTTGTCTTTACGTTATTCAGCGACTTGACTTTGTTGTGGGAAGCGACTTGTGCTCTAGCGATTTGTCTTTTGAGATAAAGCGACAAATAGTACAAAGTAGTGGTTGTACTATTTTGTCTAGCGATTTGTCCCTAGCGACTTGTTATTCTAGCAACTTCTGTGTCTAGCGATTTCTCACTAGTGATTTATCTTCATAGCGACTTGTTCTTCTAGCGAGTTGTCATTCTAGCAACTTGTGTGCCTAGCGACTTGTCCATTGAAGCGAATTGTATACCTAGCGACTTGGGTTAAAGCGACTTGTCTTCAAGGTTTAAAGCGACTTGGTTAATTATTGTTTTTGATACGGTTTTCTCTTGATTTAGTAAAATCCCGTGAAAGAATCTATTTCCGGTTTAATCATAGAGTTATAAAATCCCGTGAAATCTGTAATCATGTCTACCAACGCTGCCTACAATCATATCTTATGTAGTGAGGACGCTCAAGCAATGGATCAGATACTCGTCCACTTATGCTTGACATAACTGATTATGACTTATGGGCTCAACGAATTAGGTTGTACTGTTTGGGAAAGGAAAATGGGGTTAACATTCTCAAATCAATTGATGAAGGACCTTATCAGATTGAGACTACAAGAGACACACTTGAAACTGTTACGGATGGTACAAAGGATCTTAGGTTTGGACAGCACCAAAGACGTATGATGAGCTCAATGATAAGGAGAAAAAGAGATAATGATGTCTGATATCAGGGCTTCAAACATTATAGTTCAGGGTCTTCCAAAAGATATCTACAACTTAATCAATCACAACACTGAAGCCAAGGCAGTTTGGGACAATGTTAAGATGCTTCTCTCTGGTTCTGAATTGACCAAAGAAGACAGGGAATCTCAATTGTATGATGATTTTGAGAACTTTGAGATGAATCCTGGAGAAAGTATCACTGAATACTATGTGAGGTTCCACAAACTTGTGAATGATATGAGGAATATTAAAATGACAATGCCAAATATTCAAAGTTTGTGAACAACATGAATCCCGAATGGCACAAGTTTGTCACCTAAGTCAAGTTAACCAAAGGATTAAGGAACACCAACTATGAGCAATTGTATGCCTTCCTACTTCAGAATGAGAAGCATGCTATGTTTGAACGAATGATTCTTGAAAAGTGCAAATCTAATCAGGGAGAGGCAAGCTCATCAAATGACTCAACAACGTTCTACACAAATGTAGGAATTACCACCAAAGCCTCTCAAGTCATACCAATGGGTAACGGTAACCACAAGCTCATTCCTGATCTAGCATATAAGCCTCCAGACTCAAATACAGTCATGGAACATTTCATCAATCAACTGGCTCTTATGGTTAAGCAAAATCTGAACCTCACTCCACACACTAACAATGAGATCGAATCTGCATCCAATCTACACAATCATGCTATTGTCGAGATGGTAAGATCATGGTGCAACCAAGGCAAGGAAGACAAGATGAACAAGGAAAAGGGGGAGTAGGTGGAGGGTATGTGGCTAATCAGAATCGTGGAAGGAATGCAATTCAAGGACAAGGAAAGCCAATCAAGTGCTACAACTGTTGTGGTGAAGGACATATTGCAAGGAACTACACATCTCCAAAATGCCCTCAAAATGCAGAGTACTTCAGTGGACAAGATGTCACTGTGGTGCAAGCTCAGTGACAGGGAGCGGTTTTGAATGAAGAAGAGTTGTTGTTTCTTGCTGACGGAAATGCCAAAACATATGATGCTGATGTGGATGAGCAACCAATTCAGGAAATAGGTCACAATCATCAAAATGCCTTTCAAGTTGCCGATTGTGATGCATTTGACTCTGATGTCGATGATGAACCCACGCCTGCACAATCTTCATGGCTAACATTTCACCAATGGTCTCTCCAAAGGTCTCATCACCACAACAGGCTGGTCCATCCAAAGATTCACTTATTTCAGAGGTATTAAAACTTTACGATGAAGTTGATGAGCAAAATATACATAACGAAGTACAATCTCATTAAACTAATGAATCAGATATTGATAATGTGGGTAATAGTAATATTGTCCCATATGATCAATATGTGATACAAAGTGAAAGTGAGATCGTACCAAGTGATGCATCTTCTGCAGTCAATGATGACTATGTCTTTGATGAATACACTACATGTGCCCCTGATGATTTTCTTATCTCTGAACTGAATGCCTATAAATAACAAGTTGCTATTTATGAACAACGTGCTAAGTTTGAGTTAACTATCCGTGAGCAGGAAATGAATGACCAAATGCGTACAATTATTAGAAAAAGTAATTTTAGAGAAGAAATGTTAAAACAAGATTTAAACTCCTTACAAGAAAAGCTTTCTAAAACTGTTAAGCAAAAGCAAGAACTCCAAGATAATGTTAAAGTGCTTAAACAAGAATTTAATGCTAAGGAATCAAAACTTTTGAATGACTTTTCCAATCTAAAAACTTTGAAAAACAAGCTTGAAAATAAGTTGTACGTACAAGGGAATACCATTCAGACTGCTCACATGATCACTAAGCACAGAGTCTTAAGCGATAAGCATAGTATTCCCCTAGTAGAGGAGCCAAATCCCGAGTATTGTAAAATGCTAAAGCTTTCCATACTATTGTATATAATGGTAATGAGATCCTCAAGCCTAGGCAAACACCATCATGTATTGGAAGCACGGAAGAGGATAGAAAATTAGAAGATGCTTCTTGGGAGAAAATGGATAAGAAGCTAAAAGATCCTGAGTGTAAAAAGAAAAACATAACGATCAAACCCCATGATTACACTAAAGAAAATTGGATTTCCCTGAACATGTTTAAGCCTCAAACTCAATTAACCCTAGAACAAATTTTTTGGAAGAAAGACATGGATAAGCAAAAAGCAAATGTACTTGTTGAAACAAACACTCCCCTTAGGAAAGTGCCTGCAGCTACTTTGTATCCTCCGAATACACCAATGCATTTAGTTCCTAGAACTATTTCCACTAATAGCAAGACCTTAATCAGCCTGTATGTTGTTTATCCACTATTCATTGATTTTGAGAAGACATGTAAGAAGAGAATCACACCTATAGGGATAACTGAAGGGGAAACGGGTTTTGAGCAAACTAAAGAATGCTATTTAACTGAGGTCATACCTTTCTTTAAACAATTAAAAGGTCAATTTGAGAGTCTTCAAAAAGGGATAGACTTAGATATTAAAGAAATGGAAAAGGAATTTGATGCAATGATAGTTGAGGTCAATGATTATGAACGGAAACTCAAATATAATGAAATTGAAAGGAAGAATCTGCATATCTTAAATGAGAACTTAGTATTGAGTTGTGTGGCTCAAGATGTGTTTTATACTGTTACTAAGCATTCTATTATTGCTTCTCAATTTCATGAATTATCTGTTGCTTTGAAAGTTTCCCATGATCGTGTCATTGAGCTTGAAAACAAAAACTCAAAACTAAATGAGAAAATTGAACGGGATGATCACGATAATTTGGTAAAACATTTTTCTAAGCTAGAAGTTAAACATTTTGATTTGCAACTAAAATATCAACATCTCAAAGAAAATGTCAAAACCTCAAACATCAAGACATCCTCAAATGTTCCAGAGTTTGATGCAGTTTTTGAAATAAACAAACGTAACGAACAGATTCAAGCTCACTGTAACACGATCAGAAAGTTGAAAGCCCAAATTTTACAATTAAAGGGTGAAAAGAACAATGTGACTGGCTCCCAAATGCCTCCTCCTTTAGATTCACAATTTTCTCAAAACTTTCATCTTTAAAATATCATTAACGTATTACAACAAGAAAATGAGAGTTTTCTTGAAGAAAATGAAAAGGTCAAATGACACTTCAAAGAGTTATACGATTCAATGAAAGTCACTCGTGACAAAAACAATGAAAAAATAACTTCGTTACAAAAGATAATTGAGAATCTGAAGAGTCAAGTAAAAGGGAAAATGTCACTTGTCTTTAATGAGAATGTTGCATCAAAGTCATCTGCAGATTCTAAATATACTGTAACTGTTAAATACATTCCTCCTCATCTTAGAAATAACGAACTTGTGTTTCATAACTATTTCTTTCATCTTAAGGATAGTCTAGAATGTCTCTGAGAGATTGTAGAAGAGGATCACATAAATAAGCCACTTGATAGTGAAATTAGGTTTGCTTGCATACAGGCCAAACGATCTCAGGAGCTGTTAGAATGTTTAAGAGCAACATGTCCTAAACCCTTATGTGAGAAAGATAAAGTTGTGATGCCTTGTTCTATGCCTAGTGCTAAGTATGCAACCCATCCTCTGCCCAGTATTAAGAAAGTGAACTTTAATGTGCCTTCAAGTAGCTCAGATCCCAGCACTTCTAAACTTGAAAAGCAAAAAGTAGCAATACCAACTAATGTTCCCATTCCCTCTATAGGAGTAAAAAGTGACACCAAAGCGACAGGTAAAAGCCTCAAGGCAACACAAAGAATGATAGGACCTTGCAAGCTAGGAATGTTCAGTGGAAGAGAGTAGAAGATCACCTTAGGAAGAATGAAACTATGTTGAATAAAACGAATCGTGTTGATTCTAGTGTTAGCTCTAAGCATGTCAGTAATTAATGCAATTCGCTACATTTGGTAAAACATGTAATGATGATTGCTTGGTTTCTATTACTAATCATGTATGTGGTGTGAATGATTTGATTAATGCTGTTAAATACCCGCTAAAATTTTTAATGTCAAAAATCAAGCTAAGAAGGCTAGAAAGCAAAGGCGGAAGAAGGTTAGAAAACATTGGAAACCCACAGAAGAAAATTTAGTAATATAGGTTATCGTGGATACCCATGGCCGAAATTTAATCTTAATGAGTTGTGCCCTAAATTATCTAAGTCAATGCCCAATAGGAAATGGATGCCCACTGGTAGAACTATACCTTTAAGAAGTAAACATACTTTGAATAGATCTATTGTTTCTACTAGCCCAACATCTACCACTAATGATTTTATTGACTCTGCTTCTGATGTGGATGTTCCAATCTCTTTGTCTAACAAAGTGGAACCCATTAATGCATGGGGATCCCAATTATTCAGTTATCCATTCTTGTCTGTGTTCAGCTGTAGGTCATTCAAATCGCTCGTGGTACCCGGACTCGTGCTTCCAAGCATATGACTGGAGATCGCCATGCGCTCATGAACTTCGTTAGTAAATTCATCGGGACTGTTAGATTCGGGAACGACCATTTTGGTGCAATTATGGGTTATGGAGATTATGTTGTCGGTGACAGTGTAATGTCCAGGGTATATTATGTTGAATGTCTTGGTCATAACCTGTTCTCTGTTAGTCAATTATGTGATTTCGATCTAGAGATGGCTTTTAGAAAACATACTTGTTTTGTTAGAGAACTTGATGGTGTGGAACTGTTAAGAGGAACACGTTGTTCAAACCTATACACCATCTCTATCGAAGATATGATGAAGTCTTCTCCAATCTGCTTGTTGTCAAAGGCTTCGAAAACAAAGTCATGGTTATGGCATCGTCGTCTCAATCACTTAAACTTCGGCACCATTAATGATCTTTCCAGAAAGGACCTTGTAAGAGGCTTACCGAGATTAAAGTATGAAAAAGATCATCTTTGTTCAGCATGCCAATTGGGAAAAAGCAGGAAATATGCCTACAAACCCAAACCTGCAAACTCAGTTATGGAAGTTCTTCATACTCTTCATATGGATTTGTGCAGACCAATGAGAGTGAAAATGATAAATGGGAAGAAATATATTTTAGTCGTTGTTGATGACTACTCTGGATTTACTTGGGTTAAGTTTTTGAGGACAAAGGATGAAACTCCAGATGTCAATATCAAACTTATCAAGCAGCTTCAGGTTCGACTTAACAAGACTGTTAGAATTATTCGAACATGCAATGGAACTGAGTTTGTTAACAAAGACCTAAGTCAATTTTATGAAAGCATTGGAATCAGTCATCAAAGAAGTGTTCCATGCACGCCTCAACAGAATGGTGTAGTTGAAAGACGAAATCAGACCCTTGTTGAAGCCGCAAGAACTATGCTAATTTATTCAAAGGTTCCAATGTTTCTTTGGGTCAAGCCATTGCCACTGCTGGCTACACCCAAAATCGTTCCCTCATACACACCACTCATGGAAAAACTCCATACAAACTTGTCCATAAACGAAAACCTGATCTCTCCTACCTTCGTGTATTTGGTGCTTTGTGCTATCCAACGAATGACGGTCAAGATTTAGGTAAATTAAGAGCTAAGGCGGACATTGGAGTTTTTGTGGGTTATGCACCAAACAAGAAGGGTTATCGAATCTACAACAAAAGAACTCGAGATATCATGGAAACTATTCATGTCAAGTTCGATGAGCTGTCTGAGCAAATGGCTCCAGGACAATCAAGTTCTGGACCCGCATCACAACCTTCATCAAGTAGTCCCATTAGTTCTTCTCTTGTACAAAATCTTTCACCGGCAACTCCATGTGTACCCCCTTCAGAAGATCATTTGAAGAAATTGTTTGATCCAATGTTTGATGAACACTATGAGCCTATTGCTAATGATCAGTCGAATCCATCAACAGAGGCTGCTTCTAACCCAGTCAACGTAGATAACCCTTCAGTTTCTATGTCATTAAGTCAAGATGCTCTCGATGATCACTCAGTCTCATCATTAAATCCGCAATCATCAAGTGTACATCATGGAATTGTCTCTGACACCTGTGATGGAGATAACGCATTTGCTACTCCCGAAGATGCTCCCTTTGAGAACATATTTGCTCCTGAACCATCATCAGAACCATCTTCATCAGGGGAAAACGACTTTGCAACTTCAGTTCCTCAACAACAACCACACAAACACCTTAGAAAATGGACACATGACCATCCATTGGACAACATCATTGGAAACCCCTCTCGTCCAGTATCCACTCGTAAACAACTTGCAACTGATGCCTTATGGTGCTTCTTCAACTCCGTACTATCTAAGATCGAACCAAAAGACATTAAAACTGCCATGAATGAAGACAGCTGGTTCAATGCCATGCAAGAAGAAATTCATGAGTTTGATCGACTAGATGTATGGGAATTAGTACCTGATCCTGACTGTGCTATGATCATTGCTCTAAAGTGGATCTTCAAAGTAAAACTTGATGAGCATGGTGATTTGTTAAAGAACAAGGCTCGATTAGTTACAAAAGGATACCGTCAAGAGGAGGGCATTGACTTTGAAGAATCATTTGCTCCAGTTGCACGTATTGAGGCAATCAGAATCTTCCTGGCTAACGCTGCAAGTAAGAACATGGTAGTATATCATATGGATGTAAAGACGGCTTTTCTTAACGGAGATCTTAAAGAAGTCGATACGCCACCCAACTAGGTTTTGTGAATCCAGAGCATCCTACTCATGTCTATCACTTGAAAAAGGCTCTTTACGGGTTGAATCAAGCTCCAAGGGCATGGTACGATACGCTATCAAAGTTTCTTCTATCTATTGGATTAAGCAAAGGAGCAGTTGATCCGACATTGTTCACCAGAAAGTTAGGAAAAGACTTAATTCACGTTCAAATCTATGTTGATGATATTATTTTTGCCTCGACTGACCCCAATGAATGTGACCGTTTTTCTAAGGAGATGGGCTCCAAATTTCAAATGTCAATGATGGGACAAATGTCATTTTTCTTGGGATTACAAATTTCACAGAGTCCCGGAGGCATTTTTATCAATCAATCTAAATATGCTAATGAGATTTTAAAGAAATTTGGATTTGATTCTTGTGACCCTGTTGATACTCCCATGGTGGAGCGTACTAAACTGGATGAGGACCACTCAGGGATCATGGTTGACCAAACTAAATATCGTAGTATGATTGGGTCCCTGATGTACCTTACGCCAAGAGACCGCATATCTGTTGTGTATGCATGTGTGCTAGATACCGTGCTAAGCCTACCAAAAATCTTGAAGCGGTTAAACGGGTCTTTCGGTATCTCCAAGGAACCATCAACATGGGACTTTGGTACCCCGAAGGACACCGGTATGTCACTAATGTTCTATGCAGATGCTGACCAACTAGGATGTCAAGATACACGCCGGCACGCCAGAGGTGCTCAGTTTTTTGGGTGATAAGCTTGTGAGATGGTCTTCAAAGAAACAAATGAGTACTTCTATATCCTCTACAGAGGCAGAATACATAGCCATGTCATCTTGTTGTGCTCAAATCCTATGGATGAGATCCCAATTATCTTACTATGGCTTTGAATTCAACAAAATCCCTCTGTATTGTGATAACAAAAGTGCCATTGCTCTCTCGCAACAACGTTCAACATTTAAGAGCAAAGCATATCAACATTCGACATCATTTCATCAGTGGAGCAAGTGGAGAACGTGTGGTGGAACTTTATTTTGTGAGGATTGAATACCGTAGCGACATCTTCACCAAAGCTCTTCCTAGAGAACGTTTTGAGTTTATCCTTCAACGACTTGGTCTAAAGAGTCTACAACCGGAAACACTCAAACGTCTTCAAGAGGAAGACGAGGAGTAAAAGTTTTTCTTCTTCCATCTCTTGTAAATATTTATTCAAAAAGAAAAATACAAAATTATAAAACCCACAAAAGAAAATAGAAAAATATAAAATTTCAAAAAATCCATAAAAATCAGAAAATCTTTGAAAATGCTAAAAATATTTTTCCCATCTTTTCTTTTATTCAAAGAGTGACACGGGTCTTTAGATGAAGTTCGAATGTACATAATTTATTTTAAAAAAAAATTGAGAGAAAGATAAACAAAAGGTTTATAGTCATTTCAGACTATACCTCGTTTTTAAAAGAAAGAACAGAGCCATGAGTTATCTTATTTTTCAAATCTCATGCTCTGATTCTAAAAACAAATGTTTGTCACTATTAAGACAAATGTTTCCTTCATAAATACTTTTCCTTCTATAAATTCTTCTTAAAAATATTTGTTATCTAATGAAAACTAATAGCTTTGAAAAATAACTCGGACTCAATTTTTGAAAATCATTTGGACTTGACATTTGTCAAAATCTCTATCTTTCAATCAACAACTTATGTCATTGATTGAGGGGAAGAACGATTTCAATTAAATCATAAAGGTTATTTGTCATACAATTGGTTCAGACCAAGGCTTATGTCATGTTTTCAAAAGATACTCAAGCATGTTTAATCGTTGGAGTTTATAGTCTCAGATTTGATCCTTATCGGTTAAATGTTTTCGTAAGCAAGTCACAATTCTCCTCAAAAGCTTTCAAAAACAATTTAAATCTATAGAGTTCACAAATCTTAAATTACTTGAAAATTGTGATCGGGGGAGAATTTGTGATTTAAATTGGATTTAAACTGATAATTCGATAAATGGTTTTATAAGTGATTAACAAGCTCTCCTCCCTACATGTGCCAAACGATTTCAAATTTTCCATGCACATGTTAAGGGGGAGCATCTATATCAAACCAAAAAGGATTGAAACGTGATTGATTTGTCTCTAAGTGCAGTGTTTCCCTCATATGTACAAAACACTTTCGAATCTCGATGCACATATTGAGGGGGAGCAACTTTTTGAAAACCACATCCTTTCCCAAAAATATCTTTAACTAAGTATGAAAAATACTAATCTTGATCGGGAAGGTGATGTCGATATTTTTAGAAAATGTTAATCAATCAATTGAATTCTTCCTCTTGCCTCCATGTTCCAAAACAATTTCAAATATACGATGCACATGTTGAGGGGGAGCGCCTTTTCTGAAATATCAAAAACAATTCAGGCACAAAATGCTTTGATAATATATCACAAGTACCTGAATTGATTTTTAAATGGTTTTCAATTGGTTCTAATGACAGAAGAACAATACCAAAAAGACCGACCAAATTTACTTTATGTATGGAGATATAAGGATGGTTAGGTTAGGTATTCATTCCCATAATCCCACCAGAGCCGGAGGGATCTACCCAGGGACAATCCACTAGATAGTGAGTCCTTAGGTATGATGAAAAAAAAGGAGAAAAGTGAGAAATGGGAAGAGTGCGGACTGAGATAGAGCTAGAACTGGAATAAACCCAACAAGGTTCTAGTAATGAAGTCTCGGTAAGCACTGAAGGGGTTGAAGAATGAAAAAGAAATGAATGTGAAAAGGGTGAAAATAAATAGCCCTCCAATTAGAGAAAAGTACAAAAATAAGCCAAAATCGTTTTTGAAGTCCCCTTTGTGGTCAAGTTTTAACCCAATGTCCATTGAATATAAGTGAATCATTTCGATTAAGAGCTTTTCCACTCAGCTAAGACGTGTCCAAATGAAAGTACACTTTTTTACTTCTCTCGTGACTTTCATTTGGACACGTATAATTTTGGGTGGAGCCGCAGAAGTCGAAGTGGTTGCTAATGGCTAATTTTGGGTGGAGCTCAAGGAGTCGAGTAGTTGCGCATGACCATTTTGGACATTGAGTTAAAAAGTGACCACAAAGGGGACTTCAAAAAAGATTTTGGCTTATTTTTGTACTTTTCTCCTCCAATTATTCAACCTTAGGGCAGAAACCGGGTTCAATACATATGCAACTGGTTGTTACTAAGGTAACACCGGTATTGAAGACAAGACGTCATGGACCCTGACGACCGCACTACAACTTCCCTGCTACTCAAGTTCTCTTAAAAGGACTTGTTTCATTCTCACGAGGAACCTACATTATCTATCGACTTTCTCTTAGAGATGGTTGATATTGAAAAAGACCCTCCCTAGTCTCCCAGATAGGAACCAAATGTGCATAATTGAGTCTAGAGCCACGAGATCATCTAATAAATCTCATTAGGACACAATCAATGAAGACTCACTATTTCACACTATGTGGAAAGTGAGAATATATCTTATGAGTCCTACGCATTATCCTTGTGGTATTGCCAGAACATCTGAGTGATATGCCAACATGCTCGCAATGAAAATAGAAAGCCTTCTAGAGCCAACATCAAACAAGCTCTTGGTAGGTGGCATGTGAGATCTATCCAATAGATCAACCATGTGACAACTGAACAGAAACAATGGGGCTTATTCAAAATTATGAATCAACTCGTTCGTAATGGATTGATCGGATACCTTTGAAAACCTCGTTGTGCTTAAAATTCTCTAGCACATCGATCCGGTACTAATATTTCAAAATAAAAGGTGTTTATGATTGATAACCCATTTTTCTTAAAACTTTCGTTGTATTGCAAAACACTTTATATTGAGCAAGACACGCATTGTTTTTCAAATCTCTTTTCATCAATCAAGAATCTCAATTCTACCGTTCACTCAATTGCATGTCTTGTTTGAGACGCTCCAGCTTGAGAACGGCTAGAGCAAAATTTCGGCAAACCCCGCAAGGAGATTCTTCGAATTATACCCGATCACAAAAGACTTGTAATCATCAACGGAACCATGGGCGCGGTACTCAATTCAACGAAGTGATCAAAGACACTTTCGCAATCGTATTGCTAACCGTTGTACGCAGTACTCCCGACGCTTGCAAATGATCGTAATTGAGAGGTCAATCCATTGCCAAGATGCTCATACATTACATTCACTCAAATCATGATAAGTACATCAACAACTCGATATTTACACTCCATGCTTCGCCATTAATCGCTACAAATATCATGAATCAACTAAAGCTTCCTACACTGTTAGGAATTAAAAATTCCAGGTATTAAAGAGTCGGTCACCTCAAGTATATGTAATCGTTAGAATGCTCAGAGTCATAGTTATATTTAGTTAAGTAGTATTTTGTTAAGTAACACCGGAGGACTGACGGTCTTTACCCATCTGTATGCCTCGATCCACGCTCAAGTGTGGCGTTTTATTATAAGACTATAAATACTCTCTACCTCCCAAGGTAGAGAGTTGGAGCTCATAATAATATCTTTCACTTTCTCTCACTAAGTTCCCTAAACCTCTAACTTTCTTTCTCTAGAATTCCACTTATACGGCCACTTGTGTTAATGGTTTGATGTGTTTGTGAAATCCAATATCCATCAATTGGTATCAAGAGCCATGGTTAGATCATATCTTGCACATCTTTGGATTTCTAGTGGTTTTTGAGTTTGAAAAAGTTTAGTGGTTTTTGCATCATTTGGTTGATTTCTTGTGTTAAAGTTTGGATTTTGTTAGTACTTTTATGTTTAGAATCATCACAAGTGTGTAGGTATTCATTTGGTAAGCTTGAATCATCTTGGTTGGGTTGTTTTGGATTGAAAAGTGATGTTTATGTGGTTTTTTTCTTGCTAGCGACTTAACTCACGGATTACTTTCTTCGAGCTTAACTTGCTTTACAAATTTGTAGTGAGTTACGCTTTTGACCTAGCTTACTTAGACCTAGCGACACAAGACAAGTAGTGGACTCTCCACACGGTAGCCACTTGGTGGTAAGCGACTTGGTCAGAGCGAAGTTGCTCTTTAGCTTAATTTGTATCTTTAGCGACTTGAGTAGCTTAATTGTCCAAAATTTTGCTAGCTTACTTGAGGCTTAGCGAAGTTACTACTTAGCGACTGCATTTTGTCTATTTACTTGGGACTCTAGCTTAATTTAGTGGTATAGTAGTAATTAAGTGTTAGCGACTTGGTGCATTATCTTCTAGCTTAACTTGGGTGATTGTTTACCGTTTTCTCTTGATTTAGTAAAATCCGGAAAGAATCTATTTCTTGGTTTAATCATAGAGTTATAAAATCCCGTATTATCTGTTAACATGTCTACCAACGCTCCTACTATCATCTCCATCGCTAGTGAGGATGTTCAAGCAAATTTCGGCCGATATCCACCCATGCTTGACAGAACCGACTATGATTCTTGGGCTCAACGAATCGCATTGTAATTGCTTTGAAAGGAAAATGGTGTCAACATTCTCAAATCCATTGATGAAGGACCATATCGAGTTGAGATGACTAGAGACATACTTGATACTAATGAAGATGGTACCTGCTACGGAATGGACACCTAAAATGTATGATGAGCTTGATGATAAGGAGAAAAGAGATTCGATGCGATATCGTGGCTTCAAACATTGTTCTTCAAGGTCCTCCTAAAGACATCTACAAGCCGATCAATCATAACACCGATGCAAAGGCGTTTGGGATAATGTTAAGATGCTTCTCAGTTCGTAATTAACTATGGAAGACAGAGAATCCCAACTCTATGACTAATTTGAACACTTCAAGATGAAACCAGATGAGAATGTCTATGAGTACTATGTAAGATTTCATAAGTTAGTGAATGACATGAGGAACATCAGAATGACTATGCCTAACATTCAAATTAACTCAAAATTTGTGAACAACATGAATCCCGAATGGCACAAGTTTGTCACCGCCGTGAAGCTCACTAAAGGATTGAAGAATACAAACTATGAGCAACTCTATGCCTTCCTCCTTTAGAATGAGAGACATGCTATGTTTGAAAAATTGATTCTCAATCACCAAAACCAACCAGTGGAGAGACAAGCTCGTCTAATGACTCAACCGCCTTCTACTCAAACATCGGAATCACAACCAAAGCATCACAAGTCATACCCTTGGGTAATGGTAATCACAAACTCATTCCCGATCCTATGTTCAAACAAGCCGATGCCGATGCACACGCGGTAACTTCATTAATCAACTAGCTCTTCTGATTAGTCAAAACATGAATTCTCCCACAAACCAACAACAACCTCGTAACATCATCTAACCCACACAATCAAGCCACCGTTAAAGATGGAAGGATCAGTGCAACCAGCCTGAAAGACAAGATGATCGTGGAAGAGGTGGAGCGGTAGAGGTTATGTTGGTAACTAGAATCGAGGAAGGAATGGTAACCAAGGTCAAGCTAAGCCAATCAAATGTTATAACCGTGGTGGTGAGGGACACATTGCAAGGAATCGCACATCTCCAAAGCGCCCACGTACGCCGATTACTTCGAGAGATAAGATGTCACCGTACAAGCTCAGACAATGGTGCCGCTGATGAAGAGGAATTGTTGCTTAGCCGAGGCAATGCCAAGACCTATGATGCGATGTGGATGAGCAACTATTCAGAGATAGGTCACAATCATCGAATGCCTTTCAAGTCAGCCGAAGTGATGCATACGACTCTGATGTGGATGATGGACCTACGGCACACACAATTTTATGGCTAGCATTTCTCCAATGGTTTCTCCCAAGGTCTCTCTTCACCACTACCGCCCATCCCAAGACAAACTCATCTCAGAGGTATTAAAACTATACGATAATGCCGATGTGCAACAGATGCATGACAAAGTACAATCAACTAAAACTATTGAATCAAATGTTGAAAATATGGGTAATATCAATATTATCCCATATGATCAATATGTGAAACAAAGTGAAAGTGAAATTGTATCAAGTGATGCATCTTCTACAATAACAATGACTATGTTTTTGATGAATACACCGTGATGTGCCCCTGATGATTCTCGTATTTCTAACTAAATGCCTATAAAGAACGGTTGCTATTTATGAACAACGCTAAATTTGAGTTGACCACTCGTGAGCGTGAAATGGATGACCAAGTGCGCATAAATATTAGAAAAAGTAAGTATAGAGAAGAAGTATTGAAACAAGAATTAAATTCCTTGCAAGAAAAACTTTCTAAAACATCTAAGCAAAAACAAGAACTTCAAGAAAATGTGAAAATGCTTAAGCAAGAATTTAATGCAAAGGAATCAAAACTCTTGAGAGATTTTTCTAATCTAAAACTTTGAAAACAAACTTGAAAACAAGTTGTACACACAAGGAAACACCATTCAGACTGCTCACGTGGTCACTAAACATAGAGTTCTAAGCGATAAGCATAGTGTTCCCATTATAGATAAACCCAACCCCGAAGTACGGAAAGATAGCAAAATGCTCATAAAGTGTGATCTATGATGGCAATGAGATTCTTAAACCTAGACGTGAAACCTAGTTGCTTGAGTGCACCGAGGAAGATAAGAAATCGATGAAGTCACTAGGGAAAGGATGAACAAAAATTAGATGATCCTAAATGCAAAGAGAAAAAAATAATTATCACTCCCCATGACTACAAAAGGGAAAACTGGATTTCCTTGAACATGTTTAAGCCTCGCACATTGTTGACTCTAACAAGTTTTCTCGAAAAGGATTTAGATAAGCGTAAAGTCAAAAATATTGTTGAAACAAACCCTCCCTATGGAAAATGCCTAGAGCGACGTGGTATCCTCCTAATACAACAATGCATCTTGTTCCTAGAAAAATTGCCACTAAAAGCAAGACCTTAATTAGCCAATATGTTATATTTCAACTATTTGTTGATTTTGAGAAAACTTGCAAGAAAAGGATCACACCCACGGTATAACTAAGGAGAAAGGGGTTTTGAGCAAATGAAAGAATGTTATTTAACCGAGGTCATGCCTTTCTTTAAACTTCTAAAAGATCACTTTGAGAGTCTTAAAAAGGGATAGAAACTGATATCAAGGGAATGGAAAAGGAATTTGATGCAATGGTAGTTGAAGTTAGTGATTATGAGCGCACTCAAAATATAATGAGATTGAGAGGAAGAACTTGCATACATTAAATGAGACTCTTATTACCGAATGTGTTGCTCAAGATATCTTTTTCATCGCTCAAATTGCTCTATTAATGCTTCCAAATTTCATGAACTATCTCAAGGCCTCGAAAGTCTCCCATGATCGTGTCATTGAGCTTGAATAAACTAATTCTAAACTAAACGAGAAAATTGAACTGATGATCACGCACAATTTGGTTAAACTTTTTTCTAAACTAGAAGTTGAGCATTTTAATTTACAACTAAAATATCAACATCTTAAAGAAAATGTTAAAACTTCAAATATCAAGACATCGTCCGATGCTCCGAGTTTGATGCGCTTTTCAAATTAACAAACGTGATGAATGATTCAAGCTCGCAACACCGATCGAAAAGTTGAAAGCCCAAATCTCTCAATTAAAGGGTCAAACGAACAATATGACAGCTCCCAAATCTCCTCCTCCTTTAGATTCTCAGAATTCTCAAACTTTTCATCTTCAAAACTTAGTTGATGCCTTACAAAAGGAAAACGAGAGTTTTCTAAGAAAATGAAAAGGTTAAACGACATTTTAAAGAGTTATATGATTCAATAAAAGTCACCCGTGACCAAAACAACGAAAAATAACGCCTCTACAAAAGGAAATTGAGAATCAGAAGTCAGGAAATGGGAACCGCCACTTGTTTTCAATAAGAATGTTGTCTCAAAGTCACCCTTAGATCAAGAAATACACTGCGGATGCTTAAATATATTCCTCCTCATCTTAGGAATAATGAACATGCTTTTCATGAATACGGTGCTCACCTTAAGGATAGTCTAGAATGTCTCCGTGAGATTGTCGAAGAGGATTTCATTAACAAACCTCTTGATAGTGAAATTAGGTTTGCTTGCCTCCAGCCAAACGATCTCAAGAGTTGCTAGAATGTGTAATTGCCACATGTCCCAAATCCTTAACCTTAGGTGCAAAAGGCAAAGCCGTGATGCCTTGTTCTATGCCTAGTGCCAAGCAGAAATCCGCTCTATGCCCAAATCTTAAGAAAGGAAACACTAATGTGCCTTCAAGTAGTTCAGATTTCAGATATGTTAGTGCTAAGAAAGTGAACTTTAGTGTGCCCGTTGAAAAAGCTCAAATCACAGCCTTAAAGTATACACTAATGCCTTCTAGTATTTCGTGATCCTTGCACATCAAGTTCAGTGAATGCAAAATTAGATCAACCAACTAATGTTCCCATTCCTCTACAAGAGTAATCAAGGACTTTAAAGCGAAAGTGTGTCAAAGTCTCAAGACAATACAAGGGAATGAGGACCTTGCAAGCTAAGAATG
>OU343216.1:85626559-85657095 GCA_910596185.1 Chrysanthemum makinoi
GATCTCTTTGCTATCCGAATAATGATCATGATGACTTTGGAAAGTTCAAAGCCAAAGCTGACATCGGAGTCTTTATTGGATATTGTGAGAATTCTAAAGGTTACCGGATCTGAATCGCCAAACAAAGGAGTGTTATGGAAACGATTCATGCTCATTTTGATGAACTTACTGAAACCATATAACAAATGGAAATACAACTTGGCCCCCGCCTCGCCAAGCAAGACGATATCGATGAACGCGTTCGTCTGTATCCGGCCAAGCCAAGCCCGGGATACTACTCTTATACCTGATACACTGCTATAACAACCACCTGAAGAAGCACCACCAGCTGACTCCAACACAACAGCTTGAACAAACCCTTCCAACAATGATGAACCGGCTGATGATGTTCTTAATGAAGTACCCCAACCTGCAGATTTTGATCCAAATGCGTTCTTTAACCCTTGCATGAGACTGCAGACTGATGCTGGAATCTTCAACAAGCCATTTGAATCCTCGAATCCGCACAATGTATACCAACATCAACCCTACACATCGATGGACAAAAGACCATCCTCGAAAATATTATTGGCAACCCGATCAACCGCCGTTACGACAACGCTCTTCACATGGTGAACATTGCATTTATGCACTCACCTGTCTGCCAATCAACCTAAAACATTAAAGACGAATGACAAAAGACAACAAGATTGAATCCATGCAAGAAGAACTCAACCAATTCAAACGTCTTGAAGTATGGGAACCGGTTGAAAGACCACAGGGTCTACGCCATTGGTCTAAAATGGATTTGGAAGAACAAATTGATGCCAAGGAATGTCATCAAACAAGTCACGCCTAGTGGCTAAGGGTTATAGACAGGAAGAGGGTATTGACTTTGAAGAATCATTTGCTCTGGTGCTCGCCTTGAGGTGTTCGATATTTCTGGCGTCGCACTCATATGAACATCACGGTCTTCAGATGGACGTCAAAACCGCTCAATGGTCAACTGAAACAGCTTTATGTCACCAGCCGAAGGATTTGATCCCGTCAACCATGCTCCACAACCTAACAAAGCTCAGATGGTCTCAAACAAGCTCCTCAGGCATGGTATGATAAGCTATCATCTTTCCTCATTACCAATAATTTACCAAAGATTCGGTGACCCAACTCTTTTCATACAATATCACGGGAACATATTTTAATTGTTCAAATTTACGTGGATGACATCATTTTTGGGTCAACACATAAAAGTACTCAATCGCTTTTGCAAAACTAATGAAGAAACATTTTGAAATGTCATGATGGGGTGAACTTACGTTCTTTCTAGGACTGCAAGTTCATCAATCACCCCGTGGTATTTTCCTGAGTCACTCCAAATATGCCCTTGAATTGTTAAACAAATTGGAATGAATACTTGGACACCTATGCCACACCAATGGCTCATACCAAGCTAGACCGATTTACATGGGAAATTGGTGGACCCCACCAAATATCCATAGTATTATTGGGTCTCATGTATTCAATAATGTACGACTGATATTGCCGTGATATCTTTGCTCACCGTATCACGAGACCAATCAAACCCACCTCGAGGCTAAAAGAATCCTCCATACATCAAGGGAACCATTAATTTGGGATCCGTATCCGGCGATTGGATTTGAACTAATCGCTTTTCAGACGCCGACCATGGGATGCTTAGATTCACTAAAAGTACTTCTGAGCTCTACAATTTCTTGGTGATAAACTAGTGTCATGGCAATCGGAAGCAGATTGTACATCGCTGCCCTCAACCGGCGTAATATGTAGCCATGTCAATGTGTTGTGCTCAAGTCATTTGGATGAGAACACAACTCAAAGACTATGGTTACCGATTTGACGTAATCCCGATGTATCAGACATCGGAGTGCTGGATCCGCAACTCCGGTTCAACACTCGAGTCAAAGCACATCGATCTTCGATATCATTTCATCAGGACCACGCGGGAACGGGTACCTGTTGAATTATATTTCGTGGGTACATCATTATGATCTTCTCACCAAAGCCTTAGCTCCGCTAGGTTTAATGAGTTGGTCCAATCTTGGATGTGTGTTTGACTCAAGAGGAACGGATGAACTCTAAAACATTCTTAAAACTAACCAAAACACCAAAATCTATTTTGTAAATATTTTCCAAAACAAAATACAAAATATAAAATCATTAAAACAACAAAAAATTTTTCTATCTATATTTCTTTAACATGGCAAGTAATATTTCCTCCAACACTCTAATCTTTCAAAATTCAATTTTTACCATCAAGTGTTGAGGGAGAAAATAAATACTTAATCGCAAAATAACATCAGCGACTTGCATGTTACCTTATCCCGTTGTTTTCTTTTAAATGGTGGTCACATTTTCATGATCACACTTTGGACTAAAATTTCTAACCTTTCATTATTTCTTAAGTCGAGGGGAGTGTCGCCAAAGTTATTTTAAAATCTTCGCTTGGTAACCACAATGGAAGTTAAAAGGCTTTGGATGAAAATGGAAAAGGTGGAGGGACTAAAACTGTCAAAAGCTCAAAGTTATCTTCATAAAACTCTCCACCTAACTCATCCATCACATTTATTACTCACACCAACCATAATCTACGCATAATAATCAATCTTCAAATCCGTGTTTTGGATCAATAATGTAAGTGTTTTTGTGTTCTTAACAAGTTTTTAAACAATGGTTTTGAATCTTTCATTAATCTAACGGTTAAAACTTGAGATATAGTGATTTTGTGTTCTACGATAAGCGTATGAACACTTAATCAAGTTTATGTGTTTGAGGTTAAATATATTGTGTCAAAACGCTTCTTTAACATCATTTATACCATTCTTACACTCAAAACCACCCTAAACATGAATTGATTTAATTTGAAAAACTAGGGTTTATGCGTGGGTTTGGGTATTATCAAATGTGAATGTTTTTGGTCAAAAAGATTGTTGTGTGATGTTGTTATCATGATGAATTGATGATATCCGTGTTTTAAAACAACCCGTAAAACACTAATTGATTGAGAATTAGAAATTAGGGTTTAATGTTCTCAAAATGGGTATTTTGATTCATCAATGAATTGATGTTAAAACTTGGTTATTACACTCACATGACATCTAAAACCACCGTAAAAACTTTGGTGTAATTCCCATGGTTAAAATTCTTACGCGTAATCTTTGAACTATTGGTTTAGGTTTACGATAAGGTTCTCTTTACGCAGAATGCTTTGATTGATGCCATGTGATCCGTTATACAATGAATGATGTGTTAATATTGATGTTATGATGATTTATTTCGTGTTTG
Organism: Chrysanthemum makinoi; assembly: GCA_910596185.1. NCBI lineage: Eukaryota > Viridiplantae > Streptophyta > Magnoliopsida > Asterales > Asteraceae > Chrysanthemum > Chrysanthemum makinoi. The sequence goes on from OU343216.1 coordinate 85,629,860, forward strand.
CTACCGTAAAACTCAGAATCAAGGTTGTTAACCTCTACGCGATAAGGATCACCTTACGCTAGTGCATGTTATGCGTGAAGAGAAATCTTACGCGCAGCCTTACGCGCAAGGTTCTACAAAGGACTACGCGATCCCGTGAAGGATATGCGTGAACAAGGACCCTACGCGATAAGGTCTACTCTACGGTAAGCCTTACGCTGCATAATATGCACGCCACAAGCCCCACGCATAAGGTCCCCTTTTCCCGCTGTAATATTCTTACGCGTAGTAAAGATCCTACGCGTAAGCTTTCGGCTACGCGTATAATTCTCCGCTACACATAAGCTACCATTTCTATGCCTAAGCCTTGATCAAACCTTCATTATGAATTGTTACGCATGCAAACTTGTAAATAAATAAATCATAACGCCACGAAACCAATAATGTCTAAGCTTAAATGTTTAAAATGTTGTGAAAATAAGTGATAACATAAACTTTAAAACTTAAAGTTAACTAACTCACAAAACTTATCTGACGCCATTGGACTATTGAACAAACAAGTGACTTTGGACTCAGAATAACAATCATCATTGACATATCTCATTCATTAAGTAGACAATAAAACCTTCTGTTGACTAACATTATGTCTTTCGATATGTTGGTTCTTTGGGCTAAATGTGTTTCAGATCTCGACATGGAAGCTCAAATGAATGTGGATGCACCAAATGTTCTCACCATTGCCGATATTTTCCTAATGGTTATCCGATGAAGATTGGAAAGAACAATCTTCGCGGTTGACTTTGAAACCCTCACCTGCTCGGAATCTTCTTGCCTCATTGCAGGATATTCTTAAGAATCATCCTTATCGTAACATGCTCACCAACTCGCCATCGCTCCTGAGATCTACATTCAAGAATTATGGAATACAATGTGATCAAAGGTCGTAATGTCGCGTGACTGACTCTCAATCACAAACAACTCACCATCACACCGGCAGACTTAAGGGCAGTTCTCCTCATTCCCACATCATACCAATCAATTTCCGCACACTCTACCAAGAGACCGTTCGCAATTTTTGATTGATATTGGGTATGACGAAGCTTCAAGAGTAATCAATAAGCATTCACACGTGGATCTAAAGAACATTCCTCAACCTTGGAGAACCCTTTATATCATCATCACAAAATCGGTTTCTGGTCGTGATAGCGCTAGCATCCCAAGCTCGTGGAACTCGCAAATCTTGGGCTCTAATCAACATGAAGCACATCGGTTGAAGCTCGATATGGGATGACATGATGACATTCCTCAAAAAGCTTGGCTCAAAGATTCCTTATATCGATATACTAAACTGTTAATTCAAAGAGCACTTGGATATAACCCTGATATCCCCAAAAGAATCAATGACCCCGCATAATCTCGACATGTTGTCCGAACCCACCTTAACCGCCGATTAAGGAGTCAACTACCAAGAAACAAGGTGATGTTACCGTGATCACCTTCTCTCAGATGAACTCAAAAGCTCTACCTTATAAAAGATATCCGTTGCAGAAGAGAGAACAAAGTTGGATTTCGATGAAAAATCTTCTTCCGTATGCCTACAAGGAAAACCGTAAGAGGAAGTGGAGGAAGTGCCGCAGTAATCGAGTTAAAGGAAGTTCCCGAGGAAACCTCGAAGCAAAAGGAGAGTTCCTTCCAAGGAAGCTATTCCTATTCCTATTCCCAAGATTGAACCGCAAAGAAAGCTAACGGACGAGGACTGAAATGGATCACCGATGAAGAGATCATTTACTCAAACCGCTAAAGATGAAACCCCAACGGTACCTAAACCTCCAAGTCCACCGCCAGATAAAGGAAAAGGAAAGACTCCGCTATTGAGCAACAAGAAGAAGAAGAATCAGATGAAGAGCTCTAGACACTACATGGAAGAAGTTCAAATTCATTAGACTCCAACACGTCGCAAAAGAATTTGCTAAGGATCAAATGGGTGGCCCCGGAGGATCGAGTGGTGGAGTTCAACCTTCACCGTGTCCCGACATGCGTTAATCAACCCGATAAGGGATCCGGTGCCACCACTCTTGAGCAACAACAAAAGCGCGTGGAAGATTCTATTGATTACAACATTGAAGAACCGTAAACCGAAAAGTCCAAGAAAGATAAAGCTGATGAAAAGCTAAGTCCGAAATGAAGAAGATATTGAATATGATAAGTTTCTTCTAGATAGTCCCCGCACGCCAAAGGAGGAAACTTCTGAGCCACCAAAGGACCCTGAGTCTCCTCATATCTCATCATCATCAGATTCATCTTCTCATTCTTCACCACCACCATCAAAAAGATCAACCAAATCCACATCCAAATCGTGAAGAAGCCAATCCGCTCTTGGATGTCTCTGCAAAGTCACGAATCGTTAAAGTCACAAGGTGTCGAAAGATATTACTAAAGAAGAAGTTAGATTTTCTTGCCGACCGCATACAATATCTCTCATGATGAGAAAGACGTGATGAAAGTTGAAAGGGAGTATGTCCAGAAGCTCATGAAAGATGATCTTCAAGGACGAATGGACGAGATGATCAAAGGATACACTCACAAGTTCCTTCTTGACGTCGCTCCTAAACTGACAAAGGAGATGTATACCATAACTTTATCCAATCTCGCACATCCGCCAAGCAAACCATGAAATCAACTCCAATGAATGTAAACATCAATCCGCTTGAACCCACAATCTTCTCCGATGATGAATTGGTGAACCGCTAGTAGCTCAAATGTCTAAACGTCAGAACGTTTGCCTCTCTACGGCTAAATTGTTTGAAGCATTGCCGAATACCAACTCGTGTCATCATACGAGAAGAAGCCGAAGGCCTAAACGCCCAAGAGACGATGAAGATAAAGATAAGGATAAGGATAACGAGCCCAAACGCCTGAAGAAGTCTAGTGAATCATCCTCAATTCAGTACTCAATGCAGCCTCCACCCCAAAGGACTCCAGCTCAACAAAGATCCCTCCTCGCTCTTCAACCTAAAACCTCAGATTCGAAGTTACCACCCTGCACTGAAAACCGATCACTTTGAGTATACGAGTGGTGACAATGAGGAAATCCCTGAGCCCCAACAACAACCCATCTCCCCACAGCCAAGAAACCGTAATCCTCCTCTAGGCCAAAGAAAAAGAAGAAGAAGGCCTATGACCGACGCCTTATCATGGCTGGACGAGGATAACACCAATTTGAATGGTTCTCGAAGCTTGTTGATTCCACACCCTACCCACCAAGGTCAAGATGCGTAGAAGGTCGTACATTGGAGCATGCTAAGTTCTTGCAAGAAAATTCGTGTGAAAAGATGACGAACCGAAGTTGAAGTAATCAAGAATGAAGCATTTCAACTAAAAGACACTCGAAAGTGCTATTGAAGACGAGTATCACCTTGATAATATAGCACGAGCCATGTCTAACAACATGGATTGGCTCAACCCGGAAGCAAACATCGACTTCACTCAACGACAATCCTCCATATTATAACCGACCGGTCTAAACCTCTACCAACAATTGGCCAACCGATCACTTAGGATTCCATTCAGACATTTCTTCAACAAAGACTTGGAATTTCTTCTACACGGTGGTGATGGTTCAAGGAAATACGCTACATCTCTGACACTTCCATTCCTGGCAGCCATATACTCTAACTGCATAGCCATCGAGGAAAGAGCTAACCACATGTTCTCCAACAATGTGGAAGAGTATGACCGTGATGCAATGTATGGGATTCACCATTGGCCAACGCACTAATCTACTACGTAGTCTGCCGTTCGTAAGTCTCAACATGAAGTGTTCAAGACTAAGAATATCGCTGCTATCAAACATGTTGATATTTCATCTAAATGGGACTACACTTTTCTCAAGAATATCGTGGTCAAAAGACAAGACGAAAGGGATTATGCATTCTCTGAAGCGAACTTTGAGAATTTGTCTATCAACGACATTGAAGACATGTACCTTGCCAAAGTAAAGGGTCGCATGAGACAATTCTCGATCAAGTGCAACGTGAATTCATCAAGTCCTTGCTTATCTTCATCGAAGAATAGTAATCAAAGAACGCGGTAAGATCTCCAAACTTGCGCTTGAATCATATCGAACTGCATCAACTTTACTCCACCTCGCCTAGATCTTCCCGACATCAACCAGCCTTCCACAATACACTCTCATCAACCAACCATTCGAGTAGTTTACCTTAGTGAACTACAAAGCGAATCTTGATGGCGTGTAGAAATCTTCACAAGTTTGGGGATCACACACTGAAGAAGGTTAGGGACGGATTGGCTTATAGGTTGAAGGATATACATGAAGGAATTGGGTCACAAAGGCGATGGAATTCTAAGGAAAGACGGGATGTGAAGAGGATCATCACCATGATTGATGAAAGGTTGTATCGAGGACCAGCCGTAACACCGAGAGCTTTGTAGGTGGTCACCCGTGATTGCTCACCGGCTATCAACGCCTCGCATTTCGCAAGATTGATGGAATTCCCGGTACCCCTTGAACTACTTCTATTTCATATAATTTGATGTGTGATTTTATGACGATGGCTGTGCACACATAACAAAGGTACAACCCGCACTTGTAAATAAAGGACCCATGTGGTACTGCCACAATCCTTAGATAAGGAGCGAAAGCTTCTTACTTTTGAGTAAAACCTATCAAACCTTTCACTTTTCAAGGTTTTGCTCAAAAGAACAAGTACTTCCCCTTATGATTTTCAAAACCTCAACCGCTTATATCACTTGTTGAGGGGGAGTATTTGACTTAAAAACTTTGTTCACAAAATGTTCTTTGTGTAATCTTCCCACAAAACTCAAAATGGTCATATTTATTCTACTTTCAAAAATAAATTTATATGCCATTTTTGAGGGAGAAAACTATGTGATAAGAAATATGTTGTGTAAATGCAAATGAATCTTTAGGCTACAGACTTAACCAACGAATTGACGAGATCTTAACTGTTAGTAACTCGAAAAGACTTGTCCGGGACGGGTAATAATTTCAAGCTAGTTCGCTAGTGATGTAAACGTGTCTCGCAAAGGACTTGTCCGAGTAGAATGTACCATTCGAGAAACTTTTGGTAGACATGATCTGACGGTTTGACAACCTTTAAAGGTTTGTCCACACCTTCAAGGTAGTTATTAGAGCTAGTTGTCACCTAAAACCGACAATGTAATCTTTAACTATTCAACGAACGCAGGTCTCGCATGGGGATTGTCTATCTTGAGTCGATCAATTCAAAAGTGCGCCTTCTCTCACCGTCGTGCATTTCTACCTTAACACTTAAGCACGTGTGAGGGTATTTTACAAAAGATAAAACTCTCACAAGGGTACAAAATGTTTTTTCATTCACAAACACTATGAGAGATTTTCTTGAAAATGGTTTTATGGCAATGGAGTTATAAGAAGATTAAGGTTAGGAATAACCGTCCTATGATCCGCCAGAGTCGGAGGGATCTACCCAAGGACACTACCAATAGTTAGAATTAGAAGTCCTTAGGTATGATCATAAAAAGGAGAAAATGAGAATCGGAGAAAGAAGGAGTTGAAGAATTAAAAGAAATGCAAAGAAAAGGGTGAAAAGAAATAGCCCTCCAGATTATTCAACTTAGGGCGCATAATCGGTTCAATTATATGCTACCGGTTGTCACTTGATGACACCGTATTGAAGATTAAAAGTCGCCATGGACCCAAAGGACGCATGCACTAAAAACCTTCTTAGCCACTCAAGTTTCTCTCAACAGAAGCTTGTTTCATTCTCACAGGAACCCTACGTAAACTATCGGCTTTCTCTTAGAGATTGCCGGTATTGAAGAAGGAGACCCTCTCCCTAGTCTCTGCCAGAAAACCAAAACGCAAAATTGAGTCTAGAGCCACGAGATTCATCAAAAGATCTCTTAGGTACACTTGACATTTCATCACTTGTTGTTCAACAATAAGAACATCGCGGTATGCTTATCGAGTCCTTCACGATCTTAGCAATGTCGAGAACATTTATGAGAGGTTCACAATAGTGATCCTCGTGATTGAATGGAAACTCCCCGCCGGGTCAACATCAAAGTACTCGAAAGCGTGTCACCGGTAACTCCCTCGGATTACGCTTAGTGTCTCAAACGGTCACAGGTGGAGGTGATGCTTCGGCGCATTCCGACTCATCTCAACCATAGATGTACTTCGGTACATCGTGTTATCTCACTTGTGGGACTCCGGTTCGGGAACGGCCTTTGTGAGAATTAGAGTTGTGTTTTCACACTGCGCGTTAACACTCTCGGTTCAAACTTGTAAGTGCCAGAATCTACTTATTACTAACCTTTCTTATGTTTTCTTCTTATGGAAGCTAGGAGCTGACTGATCGTGCGTATTCTTCACATGCTCATGCCAACATTATCACTAATGGAAGTTCTCTCAAAAGCAACACAAAAGTCGTAATGATTCGTCAAATCAAAGAATCTACAAAGTTTAAAGACTTAAAGAACTTCATCAGATCGAATTCAACGCCAAATAGCGCGGTGAGCATGTTGAAGAATGACGGAGACACCGGAGCAAATGGGCACTGAGGCAGACTTGATGCGCATAAACAACAACATACTCTCACTACCATCACAAAGAACAATGATCAAAGAACAAAGATTAAGATGACGCCAAAGCGTAACTGCTCAAAGAAGACAATTTCTACACCGGGAGATTGTTCAAATCAAGGCAATTCTTCTCACAAGAAAGAAGAATGTCGAAGACGCCAAAGCTACTATTACATCAACGCCTTCACCGTTCATATTCATTCATCACCAACACTTAGGGGGAGATTGTTGGAATCACTCCTAAATCTATTTCAAGTGTTAGTGATTAATATGTAATAGTTAGCTTAATATGGCCTTTATGTTAGTAATTAGCCTTAGGCTTATGTAGAAGGCCCATAAGCCTTGGCCTAGTCCAATAAGGAAAATGAAGGGAACTAGGAGTGTTGCCCTAGCTTCCCTCCTATAAATACCTTGTAATAACCCTCACTTGAGGGTTGGTTGTTCAATTCATTCTCTTTCACATGTGCTACATAACCTTTCTATAGTTTTCACGCATGTGTTTGTGGAGTTGTTCAACCGATCTCTATCCTTCTACTCTTTCTATTGATGTTTGTGTAAACTTAGTGACCTAACAGTACCACCAAACTAAAATGGCTAAAGAAGATGAGGAACAAAGAAGCCTTTCCTCCATACAAGCCAAGGCGCCTATTGTTATACGACACTTTGGCTTGAAGAACAAAAAAGCCACCTACCATTGGTAGATAATGCATTTGAAAAAATGTGTGGGAACCTAGAGGTTTATGTTGACTCCACCTTGTCATAAAAATCCATACCGAGGTCGAATTGGTGCACGCATAATCGAGGGAAACATTCAAGACACTACAAAAGATCAACATGAAGTTAAATCTAAGAAATACACCTTCTGGCCACGAAGGCATGTTCCTCGATATTTGATAGAGCCCGATGGCATTAAACCGTGTCCGTAAAAACGGCCGCCATCCAACTTCTTCGCACACGACGCGCTGAAAGAAGTCCAAGATCCGAATGGAAAACTAGCCGGTTTGAAACGTATTCTTGTCCAAATCGCCAGATAAGTCACTTTCTTCAAAACGCCAAAGAAGCCGCATAAGCGGACTTTCATCGACTACGGAAGCGTAAAGCTTTTATACAATTTTAAACAACACACATAGCGCGCTCCCCACGCTAGTCGGCGCCTTGAAGAATTAAATATGTGCTTATCTCGCTTACTCATGGAGTAGTCACGTGCCACCTGGACGACATGAATTCAAGACAAAACAACTGGTATATTTTGTAAGAAAAGCACTCAAGAAAATGGAGGTTAACTATAGCGCAATGGAGAAGTTGGTCTTGGCATTAGTATTCGCCGCCAAAGGCCGCGCGCTTTTGTGTACTCCAAAGCACTCAAATAACGCACTGCACCAACCCATCAAGCAAGTCATCTCCAAACCCGACGACGAGATCTACTCACGTAAGTGGAGCCATGCAGTAGGTGAGCATAACATCTCCTACGCATCACGCATCGATGTTAATGGGCGATACCAGCGTATTTCATCATTGAAAACCAGTACTGATGATGCACCTTCACAAAGCGAAGTGAAACCACAAGAACCATGGATCCTATTCACGGATGGATCTTCATGTTGACGGATCGCTAAAGCCTTGTCCTTACGAGTCCGAAGGAATGAAATTCACTTACGCATCAGTTTTGAATTCCGACCACAAACAACGAGAGGCGTAGTATGAAGCCTCGATAGTCGGATTACGACAACTAAAATGGGCATACGCAACCTAGAAGCAAATGTAGATTCTCGGTTAGTAGCCAACCATGTGTTAGACGAATATGTATAAAGAGGAAAACATGGTTCAATACCTCGAGACCAAGTCACTAATCCGTGGTTTCGGCTGTGTTTACCATCAAACAAGTTCCTAGAGGGAAAACGAGAAGGTGGATGACCGAAAGCAAGCTTGCATCCACAAGTTACAAGCGTCAAAATTGTAAAACAAGTATGGTGGATACTCTTAAGAGCAAGTCCATCTCGAGAGATGGAGATATCCACGTGATAGAGGAGCAAGGTCCTACATGGATGACTTATCGCCGAACGTTTATAAGCGGTACACGCCCCAAGAGCGTAGGACGCTCGATCGAATACGCCACACATCACGTAGGTTTGAACTTCGAGATGGTATATTATATCGGCGCTCATTTCTACAACCATGGCTTCGATGTGTCGGACCCCTTCAGCGCATTACGTATCTGAGATCCACGCCAGTTCATGCAAGATGCACTCGTGACCACGGTCCGTTGTAGACGCGCCTTTACGCCGGATACTACCGCCTACAATGCACCGTGGACGCGCCAGATTTGATAAAAAGTGTGGCGACCGCCAAGTTCATAGACCCATCCCACCGATCACAACAGAGCTAACACCTATTACGCCGCCATGGCCATTCTATAAATGGGTATCGACATTGCGTGTCCCTTCCTGTTGCAGCAGGGGGACTGAAATTCCTTATTGTGGCTATAGACTATTTCACTAAGTGGATTGAGGCAAAGGCGGTCGCGACAATCACAGGTAATCAAGTAAAACGATTTGTTTGGGAGAATATCGTTTGCCGCTTCGACACTGGGAAATCATTTCGACAACTAAAAAACAATTATGTGACAACCTTTCAAGGAATGGTGCGAGAAACTAAATATTGCACAAAGACTCGCCGATTAAACACCCACAAACCAATGGTTGGTCGAATGCGGAAAATTAGTCCGGTGAAGGAATTAAAGCACGCTTAGACAAACACAAAGGGAGGTGGGTGGAGGAATTATCACATGTTTTGTGGGCACCGCATCTAACAATCAAAATTAGCACGGAGACACTCCCTTTTCCCTTTGTCTATGGGACATGGCCGCCATACCGTACCGAAATTGGGATGCCAACTATTCTGCATCACCGGTTAATGTCACAACCAATGACGATGAACGGCGATAGACTTGGACCTGTTGAAAGAAATATTAACGCAGCAGCCTATATGTGAGGCGAGCTAAGTCAAAAATGAAAGGATACTACGATGCTAAAGTTCAAGAACCTCATTCGAACTGTGCGACTTTGTATATCGAGCCAATGATGCGAGCCATGCAGAAGATACAGGAAAACTTGGACCAAAGTGGGAAGGACCTTATGAGGTCATTGAAGCATTGGGAAAGGGTGCGCATAAACTGCGTGACATGGATGGCCGTGAGCTACAACGCACATGGAACATTTGCAATCTCAAACGATGTTATCTTTAGGAAAGGCTACGCCCAACAAGACGGACACCCCACACTTTAGTACAAGGCTCAGTAAGTATCCGTACTTACATTCCGTTTACTTAGGCAAATGTCTTTTATCTTTTACAAAAACTTGCAAGTATTAATAAAACGTCATGTTTCTAGCTAACTCAAGGACACATTTCACTTTGTTATTTACATATTATTTATGTCTCAACATTGTTATAATATTATCTTTTGCCTACATGGCGTGCATGCACTTACTAAAACCCACGATGGTAAAAGGATGCGTAAACTTACTAAATAACTCGTTGAGTAAGAGGGTTGCAAACCCATCAACATCGGATCATGCATCCTTGTTAAACACCTTATGCTCAAGACGTTGGAATAAGTTCAATGTGCATCCCACGATGGATGCGCAACAATGCACATTGTGCGCGTTTAACAAACTAGGAATCAAGACTCTTGCCTCCTTGATATGATATTTACAGTATTCTGCATATCACACAATACACGATTATGATACAAGTACTTAGAAATTATGTTTCAAGTACATTAAGTCATGATTTTCATACACGATTATGAACTTCATATACTATTCGCGTTTATATAACCGTTTGATTCTTAGACAACGAGGACGTTCTTTATGCAAAGACAGATAACTAAGTACAAACTTTATAATCACAACCACATTCGATAAAACATATGAATCAACACACCTTCAACAAAAAAGGGAAATTTTATTATGGACCACAAGTTCATACAAAAGGATATGTACAAAGATGCTATAGCCTATATACTATTACAACGACTAAGATGTGAGCTCAACACAAGCAAGCATGGCCCCCAAACCTCTTTAAGTCTCTTCAACAGATCAGAACTCGAGCTTACCGTTGCCACACACTAATGTGTACCCCTGTCGGATCTCTAAGACGCTGCGCCAAGACCACAGAATGGCCTTTCCTTCACGCTTTGCGCGCCTCATGGCATGGGCTTCTAAGGATTCTTTCAAAGGATTTCCTTCTCGCTTAAAGGGTTTTAGGATATCGCGAGGGCGCAGCAACGATAGGCACTTGCGTACTGTGACTGCCGCTTCAAAGTAGTCGCTATGCACGATCATCAAGACGGTGTCGGCCAAGGTTAACCCTCCATAATCAAACCTATGGGATAATCCCGGTCAGCCCAACCGCATCGAGGAAGCTCCAACAACTTCATCTCTCCATCGCAGTGACGTGATCATCATAAGCACGCCATTATACCCGCACCAAGCAAGCAACAGTAATCGCCGCAGGGCAGCCTCATGAAGTTTCTATGGCCTCCGCCTTGCCAATACGCCAACACGCGACCGAACAACAAACTCAAGGTACCTGTCACCTCTCGAGATTCCAAAGTGTTGAGGACGCTAGGGCGCAAACCATGGCCGATGAGCCACCTGTGCTCAAAGAATCGTGGAAACCAAGGTGAGGATATAGCTCTTCATCGATTTGATGTGAGCTTGCTTAGCTTCATCTCCGCTTCTCCAAAGAAAGCCTCCCACGGTTGCAACTAAACCTCCAACCGAGAGAATCGCCGTTTTCCCATTCTCCAAATATTTGAGAGCCCAGAAGCAAGTAGCCTTATAATCCTCTAATACGGCATGCTCCTGGCTCACTTGGGTAAGCAACGACATCTTTTCCCCAACAAGTTTTTTGGCGTATGAGATCGCTACCTCTGCTTCACTCGAAAGACCGCGGCCAAGCGCCTCCAAGAAGCAGTAATTTGCTATCCTCTCGAGTGCTCAAGCATTCCCCGAATACCTTGACCTCACCGCAAGAAACCAATGTAAATAGGGCGCAGCAGCCCAACACAAGCTCTTTAACAACGCTCGGCGCTCTCATTCTTGTTCAAAGTCACAAAGGGACTCGCCTCGGTGGCGACTCCCCGAACGCTCAACAAGAACCCCAACGGTTTCAACACAGCACTAAAAAGAGGAGAGAATTAGTGATTATTTCATAACATAAACAGGGAATGTGATAAGTGCTTCGGCGACAATACTTACTTGGGGAGCGGCTCTGTTGCACGGGGTGGGGGTGGGGCATACATCATCTGATGACGACTCCACGTCAAGAATGACATGACATTTTCTCCTGGATGAGCCTGCGCCATCACCACCGGGCGCTCTCTTACGCTACTTGCCTGCCTCCTCGCTCTACCCTCGAGGGACCCCCACGCCCCCTCGCTACGTATGTGCGCGTGAAAGCTCCAGCCTGGGAGTGTACCGGGCTGGGCACGCTACGCATTGGGTCGCCCCCAGACATTATCGGGGAACCACCCCATTCCTCCAGATTCATCTCCATGGCGGTAGCATCCAAAATGGGGACTTCTCCTTCTCTCAAAGCGCACCCCCACGGTAATCATGGGTTTTGCCAAGCGAACAACGTTGAACAAATCCATCTCGCCAAGCAGCAAGAAACAAACAAAACAAGAGTTATATAAAATACAATGGCTTAAAAGAAATGCTCACACTAATAAAGCAAATGAAAAGGAAGGACGAGCACCTACCCCGGTCATTCGCGTTTAGGAAGGTTGGTACCGTCGTGACTATCGAAATAGTTGCTAATCGATGCCCATGTGCACCAAAAAATTCCTCTGGATAGGAATTGATGGGAATACGATTGCGCTATTGTTTCCGCATCATCCAACGCTGTATGTTACAAGGAGTAAGGCCATCCTTCCGGTAGCTTAACTTTGGGTATGAAGCTTCAAGCCCCACGGGAACAACGCCTCATCAACCCGTAAAAATTTCTCTCTCCAGTCCTCTGCGCCTAATTTCTCAGTGTAACACTGCAGCCGGCCCCGCTTAGCAAAAGAAACCCACCGTTTGACCACCATTTTATGGTAAAACGCTACGAAAGAGATAGATGGGGTTAATCGCCAACAAACGGCATTCACCTCAAAGTTTGTTATTTTGTGCTGCCTATACAAAGGTAGTTGGGATATGTGTAGGCGATAGTAATTTAGAATGTCGCACAAGAATAAGGAGATAGGCACACGTTGATTTGCAAATTCGAAAAAACGTATGTATACCCCCACTTCCCTTTCCCTCGTGGAATCCGCTATCGACGCTGTACCGAACTACCGGATGCAAAGGCGAAGGGATATAATATTCAAGTAAACTCAATGGTTCGTCCTCGGTTATATCGAGGAGAAGTCGTTAATCCAAGAACCATGATGAGATTTCAATGCGCACGTACTGTTACCTTTAAAAGTTTGTGGGTTTCTTGGTTGATATTTCTTGCTTCTTTTAACAATGGTGGAAATGTTTTTTACCGTGATAACCACAGGGAAGGGAGGCGGAGTTTATATAGGGTTCCACATCCATGCGATGACGACATGTGGACCCCACTATCTCTAAAGCGTGTGGATAGGAGATGCCGACGTGACACACTCCTCCACCCACTTTTCACGCTTTTACGGTGTATTTGACCTAATTAGACTAGATCCATCTGTATCTTCTCTTAGGCGGAAAAACTTTGAAGCTTCCCGCTACGCCTCGAGGAATATATTTTCTATTAATTAGTCTAGCATCCGCCGGGTCGACCAAGCATACTAGACCTGGAGGGACATGATGACGTAAAGTCCGCATTGGTCATGAACCCACCAATGGACGCTACTAACACTCGAGCCCAAGACGCAGTGGGTTATCGGGTAACGGTTTGGGCTCACGAAGGCCCAATCCCGAAGTTATTTATGGTCTTGATATCGGATATCTCTTATTTATGGGATATGTATCAACCAACCGACTTAGCGATAATGGTTGTTGGGAACAAACCAACAAGGATTTCGATGTATATAAAGGGCATCTCGACCCTCATTAAAGGTACGATCACAAAACCTAACTCTCCACTAAACCCTAAAACCGATATTTACTCTCACGGAGGATATTGTGGGAGACAATCCCACGATAGCCTAACGGTGTTTTCTCGTTTTCTTAGTGAGCGTGTCTCAAGCATCAAGGTCTAATTGATAACGGAACCGAAGTTCAAATAAAGCGAATCTAACTTGTATCAACAATAACCTAACGACAACCAAAGATTACGACTGAAAACGAGAGAGTTATGAAAACTGACCCACCTATATAAAGCTAGGTTGCTTTCACAAATCCCTCCAACTAAAAATCCAGGATAATTACACCTGATATTTATTTTAATCCAATGGTCCTTATACATTCTCACCTCACAACATTTAATACTGACAAAAAATGAACCCCTAAGATTATTAATCGTTACAAAAAATGAACCCTCAAAGACTTCTTACCCTAACGAAGATCAAACTTCCAGAAATTCAATCCACCAAATTAAATCACCCCCTTAATTTTTTGTTGAAACAAACTCTAAAAAATTAACCTCCCATCAACAATCGGTCAACGATAATTAATCCCCAATTCATTTAGATCGATCATCAAAAGCTTAATTGAACAACATTTTTACTTTAAATTAATTTCGAGAAAATCATATTTCAGCAAACTAATCATCATCAGCATATCATCCACCGATAAATGAAAATCCATGATTTGTGTGTTAATGTGTTTTATGATAATTGTGTTTTAATATTGCTATATAGTCACGTTTTTTTACACGAGGAATCTTTATGGTGGTTCTTCCTTCTAATGACCAGTATATCTATGATTATTTTCTCACAAATGAAGCAGTAGGCATCGGTCCGTATTTGTTTTTGAGCCTATTAGGTAGTATTAAAGATGTAAATTATCATTGTTTGATATGTTGATTATGTTAGCCTGCATTGGTCATTGGGCTCAAGCCCATTTCTAGATAGATCTTTGTAATCATATATATTGTATTTCATTATCATGGAATGAATCAATAAAATCATCATTCACGTTTACATTATATTTTGTATATTTACATGGTATGAGAGAGATCCTAAAACACCTAAACCTAAACTCTTCAGCCGCCACTTTAATTTTCCGTCGGCTTCAGCCAGCGGTCCAGAGCACTTATATCCTTATCTCCATCGCATATACTTCATCCGTAAAAAAAAGCCGCATCCCATCCCTTGTGTTCCATACTTTTGGCAACATATCATTTCGAAAAAAGAAAAAAAAATCCCATTGAGCCGCCATTTAATTCCAAAAGTACGAACACCCCTTTGAGTAAAATACAATTCGTCCGACGAAGAAAACAAGCAGCCAACATCTTTTCTTCTATTATTCGAAACCCAAAAGCATTGGTGGATCTGTTGTTTGGTTTGAATAAGCTGCTGGTGTTGTTTGGTTTGAATCTGTGTTTGCCTATTTGAAATTTTGGTTTTAAAAATAAATAAAATAAAAATAAAATTTGGTGGATCTTTATGTTTTTCTAAGGAAAAATACACTCTGTATGTTTGAAAGCTTCTTTAGGGGTTGAAGTTTTAGAACCAACATTCGTTTTTTCATCTTTTTGTTGTGTTGGTGATTTGTGCTAAGGTCACAAATCCACACATTATTATTGTGTTGTTCGTGATTTAGGTCACGAGCCTGTGTGTTGGTGATTTGTGCTAAGGTCACAAATCCACACATTATTATTGTGTTGTTCGTGCTTTAGGTCACGAGCCTGTTATTTGTCTTTTCCAGTTGTGTTGCTGATTGAAGAGTTTTGCTTAAGTCATGTTTTTTTTATTAGGTTAATGTTTTGTTTTTCTTTTCTTTTATAGTTTACTACTACAGTTTGAGTTTTCGCGATTTCGCCGCTTGAACTACGAGGGAGTGTTAGCCCATATTAGTCATTGGGCTCAAGCCCGTTTCTAGAATGATTTTTGTAATCATATATATTATATCTCATTATCATGGGATGAATCAATAAAGTCATCATTCATGTTTACATTATATTTTGTATACTTAGAGATTATGTAGTAAAAAATGTGAAGACTTGAAATCCATTTTTCTATTTGAATGCTATAGATATATCATATACTTGGAAAATGACATGGGCATATGCTACATTAAGATGATGATCAGTCACGGTATTAGCAACTGCCACTCTTGGTGCTCTTTTTAGGTCAATTCATCATCACAAACCTGTTTTATGTTTTCGAGCAGACGAAGGAGCCTCTTATTTTTGTTCTCGCTGCATAATCTTTGATAATGTTACTTTGCTAACTCAGTTGAACGTCTACAAACATATGTGGTTCACTATTCACATTACTTAAGTGTATCATGTTTTTGCTCGAGGGTCTAAATAGTACCGCTATGAACCTATGATAATGGAGTATATCTATAGTTGTTCAGGGTCTTGGTGGTCGGATAAGAAAATGAAACATATAAACCACTTACTATTGCCATGTGCCAATGGTAAATACCAGTCTTTATATGCTTTGTTTAAAATTTATATTCCATCATTTTTTACTTCATAATGTTAATACCATATTGTGAATGACAACAAGTGAATTTTGTGTTATTTTTTTCAGTATATTAAGACAGGAAATTGGTCAACAATGCATTGACATGAGATGGTCAAACTTCACTTCTATAGAGTGGTAACTAACTTTTACTTGTCGTTTCTCTTGGGATATATGTGTTTGTAGTAGGGAGCCTAAAACGTGGCAAAATGGACATGTATATTAATGAGTCAAAACGGGTTATTTTTTTTGGGTCAATATCGGTTGGATGAGTGTGGCTTACGAACATTCTTTTCAATAAGTTTTTCAATATTTGTAAGGGTCCTGCTATTGGAACCCTCCCTATGTAGTCACATCCATAGGGAATATTCCCTTTGTCCCTATTTTTCAAGATAACGTGTAGTTTTCACGGGCCCTCCGTATTTCTGCAGTATTGCGGGCTTATTAAACTTTATATTTACAAAGCTCGCGATTTTCGGCTTATACTATATAAAACAAAATTATAAAAATAAAAAAAAAATAAAAAAAAATAAAAAAAAAACAAAAAAACTAAGAGGGGTCTTAATAAAAAAGTAGTCACCGTTCTAATAACTCAACCCATTTGTAATGCATTGTGTCACAAACATGTTTTTTTTGACTTGGGAATGGCGCACTACCAAACATCCTTCTAGATAGCAGTAACCAAACGCCGCATTTTTATTGCAATATTTGTATAAATTGTAGACATTGTATCTCCCACATTATCATCCCTATAAGGAGTTAATAATGTGATTGGACAAATGTTTATTTTAATTTATGCTTTTCTTATTAAAAAAATTATTACATAACTAACAATTTACCTAATTAATTGCTGTTTTTGCAGCTTACAAGATGATCTGGAAATTTACTTTGTTGTGTGATATTGATCACTTGATCCCATGCTTGATGGTATCCGAGTGAAAGCCAAAGTCATTAGTATCCATCATTCGCATGTTGTAGGAAAGACAAATGATATGTGGGCCATGGAAGTTGGTTTGTATTATTATTAGTATTTCTATAGAACATTAGAAAGCATTTTCCTTACGGTCGAGTTATTACAACGGTGCCTAGTATTTTATTAAAACCCTCCTTACTTTACTGTTTTTTTTTTTTTAAGTGTGTAATAATATGTTTTGTGTAATAAGTGTGTATTAATGTTTTGCATGTTAAATATTACCACATTAAATAACTGCAACAACAACAATTATTATTAAATTAAATTAAACGTCAACGTTAACATATTATTTAAATACAACAACATAACACTACATATGAAGATTATTCATCTCGTTAAAAAGATCATGGAGCTTGCACCGACCGACAAGCGTGATCCTCAGGATTCCTTGCCAATTCTAACTCCATCTCCGCCGTCTTTATTTTTGTCTTCAACAGCTTGATCTCATTATCTTTAGCAACGCAGTTTGAGCAATGCGTTGAAGATGAGACTCGACTTAAGTACCGTCTTTCAAATTCATCTTTCCAATGAAGATCGACACCCATAGTCATCTGTACTCCAAATGTACATGTTAAGAAAATAATAAGAAATGTATTTTTAACAAACAAACTATTTACATAAAACCCTAAGCAAACGTATGATTATTTACCACTGAAAGAGGACATGCATAATACGGTCGCCTGGAAAGGATTTCGTGGATTGCCGTTCTATAATAAATCCTCTATTACATCGACACCAGAAAGGATTTCCTTGGCTCACCTGACAATGTTATTATTAATTTAAATATAAACAATAATCAATCACTATGTTTACAACATAAATCATTAATCAATTATTTACAACATAAATCGGTAATCAGTCACTATGTTTATAATTATTTACAACATGAATCATTCACTATGTTTATAATTATTTACAACATGAATCATTAATCATTTACAATGTTTTGTATGTATATATTATTTACTAATTTGGTAGTCGATGCCTATATAATGATTCCCACGGATGCAGATCGGATCTCGGCCTCCTCCATTGTGGGTGGAGTTGCGGAAGTGGAGAATCTTCGTCTAGCGCCGAACAATGTAATGACCTACTGCCCCCACACGGGCTATCAGGGGGCAGTTCTTTGAGAAGTCCGACCACCATAAGGAAAACACGTATTCCAACCCCTGAGAGATATAAGTGCAACGGTCGTCTAAATACTTCTGCAATAACCAACCCCGTGTTTGGCATGTCCATGTAGCGATCAGCCGGTGCATTTCCATTTTCGAACCAGTCTATTGTATGCAAGTTGGTTAAAACCATCTTCCCACCACAAACCCATGTAAACTTGCCAATTTAGGTCCATCTGTTGCAATAACATTCTCAACTTGGCGCCACAAATCTTATTGTTGCCAAACATCATGGGCAACGCACCGAAACCCACAATTTCCGTCACCCACCACATTATATATACTGATTATGTATGGATGCCAAAGGACTGAAGCACACCCATCAACATTTCGCTTTCTGCATCTCCATCGTACAACCTGTGTCTTATCGACAAAGGACTAGGACCCGTGAAAGAACTATGTCGGGCAGGCTCTTTGTTGAAGTTAGGGACTTGTCTTGATCTTGTAGCGGTGCTTCTCGGTGATTTACTTGGAACTTCATTCAAGTCCGGGACTTCATTCAAGTCCGGGACTTGTGTAGCCTTGCCCATTTTGTCCTTTGCGCCGGACGTCCACGGGTATTTTTCTGAATAACAGGTTCCCGTGTGTCATCGATGCGGTTGGTATATCGATCTCAACTCGTTAGCATATTATTCTTGACAAACGACGATGCTTTGGTAAAAACATTCCTGAATTCGCCAATGTCATCTCTAAACGAAGTATCATGATGATGATGATGATGATGATCATCATCATCATCATTACTGGAAGAGCCATTTTTCGCTGGCCTATTGATATTAGGCCACGGAACATGTAGGGTTCTCCAAAAAATATTAACTTCTTCCAGAATGGGGCCCGAAATCATTAAAAGTAATATATTATAATGCCCGTAAATCACTGATATTAATGGGGAAAACAACTTGATAGTTATAAATTTACTTACCATGATATACATAGTATTGCATCTCGTGAAAGCATGGCAGTCCGTAAATTTTACGCAACTTATGGCTACAATTGTCACGGTGATAGCCGTGGAGTTCTTTGTGCATGAGATTGAAAGCATGGTGAGAAACTTTATACCACAAATCTTGAAATAGTAGAAAATTACAATCATTTATTTTCTCGCCGATGCTTCTATTTAAACTCTCTTTTATCGAATTTTCTTGCGCAAATACAATCTTATCGATTGCACTCAACAACTGTCTAAATTGGACCGCGCCCAAATATAATTTCAACAACGCTGGTGAGATAATTATATATGACTGACGAGATAATTACCGAATAAGCGGCGGTTTCGGAAGCTTTTAACCAACCTATCCCATCTCCTTTTAATGGATCTGTTATAACATCTATCCCACCGCGATCGCTTTCTCATAAAACCTCATCAAATTTTTGCTCTATATGCCATCGACAGAGTAATTTGTGCGGTAGGAAATTCTGCTCTACATGCCCCAACCAACACTAAATCTCTGTCGGTGACAATAACACGTGGGTAGTATCTTTCGTCTATCACCTCTTTTATGCGTTGCAATACCCACTGAAAATTATGCCCCTTTTCACCGTGTATAAAGCTGTACGCCATTGAAAATGTTTTATTCGTTGGTGTTACTCCTACAATTTCCAACAATGGCAATTTAAACATGGTGGTATTGTACGTGGAGTCCATTAGCATGATTGTGAAACGTACGCCATAGAGCATTCGTGGGGTGAACAAAAAATAACTCCTCAAGCTCATTATGCTCATTCACCCTCGGGTAGTATGCATACCCTGAATCCACCAGATGCGAGTAAAGGACTTGAATTTGAGTTCTATCACCTACTCTGGCTCTCCGGAACTTATCAAGTGCTATATATAGTTCTAAGCGCACACGTTATCCGATTACGTCCCTTTATTGTCGAAAGTATATTACGTGGTGGTACTATACTCGACAATTCTTTGACCAAACTAAACTCATCATCTTTTAATCGCATTGCATATGGCACACCATGCAACGACTCTAGCAACTCATGATTATGGCTATCACACTTCACCCTCAAAATCCAATTATATTGTGTTGCTCTATATTTTGCAACTAATCTGAATGGACAATTGCTTATTTTTGTTTTGGTTTTTCGTTTTCCACTACCGTGATATTCATATAACCCCTTTGTACACTTATAATTAATTTCAACATCTGAAGCATTTTCTCGATTTGGTTCTCTTTTTAACAATGACAAAACCGAGCCCGAGGCTATATTTTGCACCCACTGCTACTTCCTCGTGAGAACGGAAAGCCTGAAAATACATAACAAATTTTATAAGACACTTTTTTTAACTAATACTTTTTTAATACTTTCATAACAAATTTTACCTCTTGTCTGATAAATGGGCAATCCTCCTGATACTTCCTCGATAACGAAAGCCTGAAAATACAAATTTTTTTTTCAACAAATACTTTATATTTACATTTTACAACCTTTTTTTACTTTTCTTTTACAACTTACATTATGTTTCATTTACAACTTAAATATACAAAGTAATCTTTTTTTTTACAAATGACAATTTTTTTTTTACAAATAATACATTTTGTTTACACAAATAAAACATTGATAAAAAAAAATTTACAAATAAAACTTATACAAATTTTTTTACAAATAAAACTTATACCCTTTATTACTAACTCTCCCTTTAAATAAAAAAAAAAAAAACGCGTTTCTCTGACTAACTCACGCATACACATCTGTCTCACTCTCTCTCTCTCATTATCATCACACACACACTCAAAAGTTTTCTCTCACTCTCTCTCTCTCTATCTCATCTCTTTATCTAATGATCCATGGTAAGTTCTTGTTTTAATGTGATGTTCATGATGTTTATATCATGTTTGTTTGATGTTTATATTGAGTTAAATAAAAAAACGCTTTTATTTTACGGTTTGGGTGATTGTGTTCTGAGGAGGTGATTTTGTGATGTTTGTGTGATTCTTGGGTGATATTTGGGGGTAATTAAATGGATCTTTAACAAAAATGAAAACTTCTAATTTTTTAGGGTTTGGGTGATTGTGGTCTGTGAGGGTGATTTTGTGATGTTTGTGTGATTCTTGGGTGATATTTGGGGTTAATTAAATGGATCTTTAACAAAAATGAAAACCTAATTTTTTTTTAGGGTTTGGGTGATTGTGGTCCGTGATGGTGATTTTGTGATGTTTGTGTGATTCTTGGGTGATATTTGGGGTTAATTAAATGGATCTTTAAAAAAAAAATGAAAATTTTTTTTTAGGGTTTGGGTGATTGTGGTCTGTGATGGTGATTTTGTGATGTTTGTGTGATTCTTGGGTGATATTTGGGGTTAATTAAATGGATCTTAAAAAAATAAGCGCCTATTTTTTTTTAGGGTTTGATTGGGTCCTGCTGATGGTGATTTTGTGATGTTTGTGTGATTCTTGGGTGATATTTGGGGTTAATTAAATGGATCTTTAAAAAAATGAAAACGCCTAATTTTTTTTTTAGGGTTTGGGTGATTGTGTGCTGTGATGGTGATTTTGTGATGTTTGTGTGATTCTTGGGTGATATTTGGGGTTAATTAAATGGATCTTTAACAAAAATGAAAACCCTAATTTTTTAGGGTTTGGGGAGTGGTCCTGTGATGGTGATTTTGTGATGTTTGTGTGATTCTTGGGTGATATTTGGGGTTAATTAAATGGATCTTTAACAAAAAATGAAAACGCCTAATTTTTTTTTAGGGTTTGGGTGATTGTGGTCTGTGATGGTGATTTTGTGATGTTTGTGTGATTCTTGGGTGATATTTGGGGTTAATTAAATGGATCTTTAACAAAAAATGAAAACGCCTAATTTTTTTTTAGGGTTTGGGTGATTGTCGTCTGTGATGGTGATTTTGTGATGTTTGTGTGATTCTTGGGTGATATTTGGGGTTAATTAAATGGATCTTTAAAAAAATGAAAACGCCTAATTTTTTTTTTAGGGTTTGGGTGATTGTGGTCTGTGATGGTGATTTTGTGATGTTTCAGTGATTCTTGGGTGATATTTGGGGTTAATTAAATGGATCTTTAAAAAAAATGAAAACGCCTATTTTTTTTTTAGGGTTTGGGTGATTGTGGTCTGTGATGGTGATTTTGTGATGTTTGTGTGATTCTTGGGTGATATTTGGGGTTAATTAAATGGATCTTTAAAAAAATGAAAACGCCTAATTTTTTTTAAGGTTTGGGGTGATTGTGGTCTGTGATGGTGATTTTGTGATGTTTGTGTGATTCTTGGGTGATATTTGGGGTTAATTAAATGGATCTTTAACAAAAAATGAAAAAGCCTCTAATTTTTTTTAGGGTTTGGGTGATTGTGTGCTGTGATGGTGATTTTGTGATGTTTGTGTGATTCTTGGGTGATATTTGGGGTTAATTAAATGGATCTTTAACAAAAATGAAACGAATTTTTAGGGTTTGGGTGATTGTGGTCTCGTGATGGTGATTTTGTGATGTTTGTGTGATTCTTATGATATTTGGGGTTAATTAAATGGATCTTAACAAAAATGAAAACGCTAATTTGTTTTAGGGTTTGGGTGATTGTGGTCTGTGATGGTGATTTTGTGATGTTTGTGTGATTCTTGGGTGATATTTGGGGTTAATTAAATGGATCTTTAACAGAAAAATGAAAGCCCTAATTTTTTTTAGGGTTCAAAGTGACAGGACCGTGATGGTGATTTTGTGATGTTTGTGTGATTCTTGGGTGATATTTGGGGTTAATTAAATGGATCTTTAACAAAAATGAAAACGCTTTAATTTTTTTTTAGGGTTTGGGGATGTGGGTCTGATGGTGATTTTTGTGATGTTTGTGTGATTCTTGGGGTGATATTTGGGGTTAATTAAATGGATCTTTAAAAAAATTAAAAACTTAATTTTTTAGGGTTTGTGGTGATTGTGGTCGTGATGGTGATTTTGTGATGTTTTGTGTGATTCTTGGGTGATATTTAGTTAATTTAAAAAAACCCTATGGTATAAGCAACATAAACCGCTTATGTGAGATAGTGATTATGTGATGTTATTGAAACCCGCCGAGTTGTTGGTGCAAAAGGGTAGGTTAACACCTTGATGCCTCACCATTGAGCGTATATGAATACCGCTCTACCTTCCCCCAATTAATGTGCTTGTGGTGGTTTCTTGTCAAACTACTTATTGCACAAAGCGGCCACGGCGCTCGACATTAGAACCGTTCTAACAAGATTTCTTTATGGGTTGGGTTATTTCAACGGTGCCTAATATTTTATATCAACCCTCCCTAGTTTTAGAGGGTTTGAGATTGAAATAACAAACTGCTTATACTTTGATAGCGCTTTGTTATTTTAAGTGATTTGAAAACTGTTTAAAAAAAAAAAAAACTGGAAGGCAATGATGATTTAAGGTAAAATCATGATTTTGGCTTGGCATTCAATGGACGGCAAAAAAATAATTTATTTTGCAACCTTCGATGTTGCAGCCATAAATGATAATATGAAACTTATGATTCAAAATAAAAACATGATTTTGGCTTGGCATTTCGAATGGACGACAAAAAATACCATTTTGCAACCTTCGATGTTGCGTACCATAAATGATAATATGAAACTTAATCAGCCTAATGTTATAAAATACTGTGCACCGCTCTAATAACTCAACCCTCTTATTAATGTGTAAAGATTCATTACTCGGTGATTGAGACATGTCGGCATTTTAGGTATTTGTTGTTTCTTTTGTGGTTTGTTACTTGCGTCATGGTTTCACTGTTTTGTGTTATAACCCAACCCCATGTTGTAGAGAGGTTAATCTAAAAGACTGGCACCATCGAAATAACCCAACCCTCATCTCTGTAATTTGTGTAACCTTCACTTGTTGTAACTTGTTGAACCTGCTTGTGGTAACTTGGGGGTACTTTGAAAATAATTTAGTTTGTGGTGAGAGTAACTTTGTGGTAATTTAAGTAATTTGATACTTAGCGGTGATGAGGCTAGGTATAAATTGGGAGGTTTCACTACCTACCACTTTGAGATTGTTCCTTGTGACTTCCTCGCAGTTTGGGAATCTTACCGCAGCTTTGGGAATATTACCGTTGCTTTTGGTTTTGGCTCAGAACACTTGGGCAATCTAACTTGGTTGTTATCCGACTGCACTTGTGTGCACCAGCTTGGGAATCTTATCATGCCAGGGGAATATTACTGTTGTTTTTGGTATTTGCTTGTGAACACTTGGGCAATCTAACTTGGTTGCAATCCGGTATCATAACTGACCAGGCACTTGTGTGCAACTGCCGCACTTGGACAAAAAAATTTCAAAAAGGCAATGACGATTGGTTTTATAATCGAACGGGCGCCGCAAAGTGATATTTTTGTCACTTTGCAGCCTCTTCATATCCGGAGCCTAATGGTTTCTAAATTGGTGATGATGTTAATCGAGCCTTTATGCAATCCGCTTGTGTGGTAATGCACCGCTTATGTGATAATGCATTCGCTTAAAGGAGAATGCACCGCTTGTGTGATAATGCAACCGCTTGTGTGCTTATGCACTTGGACAAAAAAATGGCGATGACGATTGGTTTTATAACCGAATCGCACGACAAAGTGATATTTTTATCACTTTGCGCAGCCGTCATATCCGAGGCCTAACACTTTTTATCAATTGCAAATGTTTTTCTAAATCGACGATGATGTTAATCGAGCCTTTATGCAACTGCTTGTTTGCTAAATCAGCCATGTGTGATAATGCACTGCTTGTGTGCTAATGCACTTGGACAAAAATATAACTTAGGACTTGGACAAACCTTCTTGTGTGCTTATGCACTTGGACAAAAATAATACTTGTGTGATTGTGTGCTTATGCACTTGGACAAAAATAATATTATGACCTGTTGTGCTTATGCACTTGGACAAAAATGAAAACAGACTTATGGACTTGTGTGTGTACTGTGACTTGGACAAAAATGGAAAAACAAAGAAAAGACAAAAGTACAAATGAACAAAGAAAATGAACAATAAAAGTACAAAAAAACAGAAAAAACAGTACCCTAAACTAGGGAGGGTTTGCAGGGGGGGGGGGGGGTAGAGAGGGTTTTAATAGTGTGACCCTTTAATCCAAAAACCTTACATCCTTTTACAAAATTTGCAGCTTTTTATTTTTATAATAATATAAACCTTGACACACTTCTTTTCTTACACCTCTACATATATTTTAATCGATAGATTTTCTTATGCTTTGACTAAGAACCTGATACTTACCATGCTAACTTACCATCATTTGGTTAATATGCAAAAGCTAGGAATAATATTGTCCCTCCTTCGTCTACGACACACATGCACACGTCACATTTCCCATGTATTTTTTTGTTATTATAAACTAAGTAGTATCTTATTAATTGTATAAACCATAACAAGTTGATTTATAAAAGCACCTTTGTGTAAATCTTCCATTTCATCACAAAATAAAACACCTACAATCTCTTTGTTTTCTCTCTTGGGTTCGGCAATATAGCAAGAAAAAAGGGAAGGAAAAACTTTGGGTTTGCTTAATACATAGCTTACTAGAAGCTTATTTGGTTAAGGGTTAACAAAGACTAGAGTTTGGAAGCTTATTTGGGTTTCAACTTTCAACTTAGGTTTTCTAGTGTTCTTTGTCACAAATCATTCTCACATCTTCAAGTAAGTATCATAGTCATTTCATATATTATTTTTCACTTCATATATATATATATATATATATATATATATATATATATATATATATATATATATATATATATATATATATATATAGAGTTAGGATCAAGTAAAAAGATTACTTAAAATAAGAATGAATAAGAAGAACTATAACCGCAAATCCGAGATGCACCGACCTAAATTAGATGCATCCTTATAATCTTAGATGCATTATAGCACTATATTTGTGTTATCTAGCTTTTAATCGATGCATATAATTATGTTAGATGCATTTCATGATTTCTCTTTTATTGTTTCTGCATGTGTCGAAATCATGAAAATCAATTTGCACCATCTATACATCAAATTAACTTTCGAAACTCAAAATGTTGCATCTATATGAATAGAAAATGCATCTAATGCAAGTCGTTGCATCTCAAATGCGTGGTTTTTGGTCACTTCTCACCACTTATTCTAATTTACTTCTCACTAGATCCCTACTCTATATATATATATATATATATATATATATATATATATATATATATATATATATATATATATATATATATATATATATATATATATATATATATATATATATATATATATATATATATATATATATATATATATATATATATATACATACATATCATTATCTACACATAAAAATATCACCACATCATTTTTGTAGGTAGATATTGTTTATAAAAGCAAACTAGTAAAAAGATTTAACATAAATATGTCCTTTTTCATATTATTAAGACTTTTAGAGGATTAATGAATATTCATATAAGTTGGTGTTAACATAATGGTGTTTATACAAAGAGACTTGCAAAAGATTACATGTTTATGTTTTTTTTGTATTATTTATTTTATTTTTGTTGATTCTTAAACTATTTTATAGTAAATCATGTTAATATATTCTATATATGATGTTGAAGAAATTGGTGGAAGGGATTAGATTAGTAGAAGTGTTGGTGGATTTGTTGGTAAATAAGGTGGTGAATTAAAAAGAAATATTAAGTTACTAACTGAAATGGTTTTTAGTATATTTAGAACAATAGGAATTGGGTTGGGTAACCAAGGGTTCGGGAATTAGAAAATATACTTAAATACCTTTCCGTGAATGTCTTATTCGTTAAAAACGGACTTATAAATCTAAGAAGTTACGAATTTAAAGATTGGACAAAAACTATACTTTTTTCGGAAAAATTGCACTATTATATAGTTGCTGAATTTTAACTTCAAAACCATTTTGAGTTATTTAAA
>OU343216.1:85657195-85672491 GCA_910596185.1 Chrysanthemum makinoi
GATCTTGACAACCTTGCGTTCAATCATGGGAGTGTCAACGGTGTCACAAGAAACAAATCCAAATTTCTTTAAAATCTCATTTGCATATTTAGATTGATTTATTAAAATGCCTCTGGGACTTTGTGAAATTTGTAATCCCAAGAAAAATGACATTTGTCCCATCATTGACATTTGAAATTTGGAACCCATTTCATTTGAAAAACGATCACATTCATTGGGGTCAGTCGAGGCAAAGATAATATCATCAACATAAATTTGAACGTGAATTAAATGTTTGCTTGACTTTCTGGTGAACAATGTCGGATCAACTGCTCCCTTGTTGAATCCAGTAGATAGAAGAAACTTTGATAGCGTATCATACCATGCTCTAGGAGCTTGCTTCAAACCGTAAAGGGCCTTTTTCAAGCAATAGACATGAGTAGGATGCTCTGGATTCACAAAACCCTCTGGCTGGCTGACGTAAACCACCTCTTTCAAATCACCATTAAGAAAGGCGGTTTTCACATCCATCTGATATACAACCATGTTTTTACTAGCCGCATTAGCCAAGAAGATTCTGATAGCTTCGATACGAGCAACATGAGCAAAAGATTCCTCAAAGTCAATACCTTCTTCTTGACGATATCCTTTAGCCACTAACCTAGCCTTATTTTTCAACACATCACCATGCTCATCAAGCTTCACTTTGAAGATCCACTTTAGAGCAATGATCATAGCACAGTCTGGAGCAGGTACTAATTCCCATACATCTAATCGATCAAACTCATGAATTTCTTCTTGCATGGCATTGAACCAGCTGTCTTCATTCATAGCAGTTTTAACATCTTTAGGTTCGATCTTAGAGAGTACGGAGTTGAAGAAGCACCATAAGGCATCAGTAGCAAGTTGTTTATGAGTGGATACTGGACGAGAAGGGTTTCCAATGATGTTGTCCAATGGGTGAT
Source organism: Chrysanthemum makinoi (assembly GCA_910596185.1). Lineage (NCBI taxonomy): Eukaryota > Viridiplantae > Streptophyta > Magnoliopsida > Asterales > Asteraceae > Chrysanthemum > Chrysanthemum makinoi. The sequence continues at coordinate 85,658,140 of OU343216.1, forward strand.
CATGTGTCCATTTTCTAAGGTGTTCATGTGGTTGTTGTTGTGGAACTGAAGTAGCAAAGTCGATGTCTCCTGATGAAGATAGTTCAGATGATGATTCAAGAGAAAATATATTTTCAAAAGGAGCATCTTCGGGAGTAGCAAAGGGATTAACTTCATCTTGTGAATCAGAAGCAATTCCATGATGTACACTCGGTGATTGAAGGTTTGTTGATGAGACAGATTGATCAGCAGCAGGCGCTTCCTGACTTAATGACATAGAAACTGAAGGATAGACTTCATTGACAGGGATAGAAGCAGCCTCTGATGATGGAATTGACAGATCATTGGCATTTGGCTCATAATGTTCATCAAACATTGGATCAAACAATTTCTTCAAATCATCTTCAGATGGAGGTAAATATGGAGTAGCTGGAGATGAGTTAGGTACAAGGGATGAACCAATTGGACTATTTTGAAGTGCGGGTCCAGAACTGGATTGTCCAGGAGCCATAGGACCGGTCAGCTCATCGAACGTAATGTGAATTATTTCCATGATATTTCGGGTTCTTTTGTTGTAGATTTGGTATCCCTTTTTGTTTGGTGCATATCCTACAAATACTCCAATGTCCGCTTTAGCCTTAAGTTTGCCTAAGTCTTGACCCTCATTAGTTGGATAACACAATGCACCAAACACACGAAGGAATGAGAGATTAGGTTTTCTATTGTGGATAAGTTCATATGGAGTTTTTCCATGAGCAGTGTGAATTAGGGATCGATTTTGAGTGTAGCATGCAGTGGCAATGGCTTCACCCCAGAGAAACATTGGAACCTTTGAGTAAATCAGCATTGTTCTTGCGGCTTCCACAAGAGTTCGATTTCGTCTTTCAACTACACCGTTCTGTTGAGGAGTTCGTGGAACACTTCTTTGATGACTGATTCCAACACTTTCATAAAACTCACTAAGTTGTTTATTAACAAACTCGGTTCCATTGTCTGTTCGGATGATTCTGACAGTTTTGTTAAGTCGAACCTGCAACTGTTTGATAAGTTTGATGATGATAACTGGAGTTTCATCCTTTTTCCTTAGGAACTTAACCCAGGTAAATCGAGAGTAATCATCAACCAAAACTAACACGTATTTCTTCCCAAAGATATTCTGCACTCTCATGGGTCCACATAAGTCCATGTGAATTATATGAAGAACTTCTGTAACGGAGTTTGTAGGTTTGGGTTTGTGGGCATACTTCTTGCTTTTTCCTAATTGGCATGCTGAACAAAGATGATCCTTTTCATACTTTAGTCTAGGTAAACCTACAACTAAGTCCTTTCTGGAGAGATCATTGATGGTGCCGAAGTTCACGTGATTGAGACGACGATGCCATAACCATGACTTTGTTTTCGAAGCCTTTGACAACAAGCAAATTGGAGAAGACTTCATCATATCTTCGATATAGATGGTGTATAGATTTGAACCACGTGTTCCTCTTAAAAGTTCCTTACCATCAAGTTCTCTAACGAAACAAGTATGTTTTCTGAAGGCCACTTCTAGATCAGAATCACAGAATTGACCGACCGAAAATAAGTTATGACCAAGACTTTCTACGTAATATACCCTGGAGATAACACTATCACCGACAACATAATCTCCATAACCCATAATAGCACCAAAATGATCATTCCCAAATGTAACAGTTTCGATGAATTTACTCACGAAGTTCATGAGCCGTGACCGGTCTCCAGTCATATGCTTGGAACAGCCTGAGTCCAGGTACCACATAACGATTTGAACGATCACAGACAAGAATGGATAACTGGATAATTGGAATCCCCATGCAAGAATGGGTTCCACTTGGTTAGTAACTGATGAAATCACGTTTATACATGTTTTTATATAAGAAATACCCGCATTTTAGCTTAAAAAAATAGCAAAGTTATGGTTTTTATTGCAAATATTACGTTTATTTGTTATTTTATTTTTAAGGTACGTCCGAAAAATATTGGAGCAAAAGAGCGGAATTTTAGAAGCTAAACGAAAATTATTGAAGCCGTAACGAAGCTCAAAGATAAAGCCCAAGTTTCATTAGAGATCGAAGCCCAAGAGCACAGTTAAAACCCATATTATTACACTAGAGAAAATGGAGATGAAGCAACTTCTCATGGCCACGTCACGTGCAGCCATTCCAAATATATTCAATCTCAAATGCTTGGCTGCTGATGGACCCCAAAAAGAAAAGCAACGGTTAGAAAAACCGCATCTCTCCAACGGTAGACACCGCAACGGTCAGAAACGGATCCTAGCTTCCAACGGTCATGTTTTATTTAAAGAGAGCAGTAACAGATTAATGGGGGATGATCTTCATTGTATTTCCTACGCAACTTTTTTTTTTTTTTTTACTTTCAAATTAAATGTCATTTAATGTTAATTAAGATGTAGTTTTTTCCAATTCACTTTTTGTACTAAAACACACTTAAGTGTTATAAGTTTTATTATTTTTAAGCTTCTTAATTATGAAAGTTGCAATATTTATTTCACATCTTATCTTAAAAAGACTTAAAGTATCTAGCTTTTGGAGATTAATTGAAGATTATGGGTAATATGGAGTACTTCGGGTTAAGTATGGAGCTTGATGTGGTTCTAGTTTAGTGTTCTTATCGTCGCCGTTATGCTCAAACTATATATCCGGTGCTCTCTTATCCTTATGTTTTCCTTCTTTTTATTATGTTAATTGCTATGTTTCGTTTAATTAGTTTTGCCATGCTTAGTTTTATTTTTATGTCTTTTAGCTTTAGTAGGATGTTAGAGTAGAATTTCCCATTTAGCTTATCTCGTAGTTTATCCTTAGCTTTCCTAAGTTTATTGCCTTAAATTCCTTTTAGTCTCCCTTTTAGTCTATTAATCCAAAACTCAAAAATAGCAATATCTAAGCATCCAACAAGAACTAAAACGCGTGTCTCAAATCCACCATTCCTTTAGAACGACAACCCGGGAGATCAATATTTACCGCGATACTTTTGTATTAAGGTTGGTATAATCTTTCCCTCATCCTTACAAATAACTTTTGGTGGTTCAGAAACCAACATCAGTAACAGTGAATGGAACACCCACATCAGACGTAGAAACAATGGAATCATTAGAAATAGATGCAGTGCTAGTGTCCATATTTGACCTATTCAAAGTATGTTCATTTCTTAAGGGAATAGTTCTACCAGTAGGCATCCATTTTCTAGTGGGCATTGATTTAGCAACTTTAAGGCAAAGCTCATTAATCTTACGGCCAGTAGGTATCCATTGATAACCTATTTTACTAAATTTCCTTCCTGTGGGTTTCCACTGTTTTCTAACTTTCTTTCGCTTTTGCCTTTTAGCCTTCTTAGCTTGACTTTTAGCATTAATAATTTTATCGGGCATTTGACACATTAGACAAAACATTCTCACCACATTCATGATTAGTAACAAAAATCAAGCAGTCATCATTACATGGTTTGCGAATAGTAGCAGAATTGAATTAATTACAGATGCGCTTATAGCTAATACTAGAATCAACACGATTCGTTTAATTCAACTCAAACTTAATATTCCTAGGATGATCTTCTACTCTCTTCCAATGCACATTCTTAGCTTGCGAGGTCCTATCTTGCTTGGTATTGCCTGAAGGCTTTGACCCACTTGCTTTAATGTCACTGATTACTCCTGTAGAGGGAATTATGGGAACATTAGTTGGTTGATCTACTTTTGCATTCCTGAACTAGATGTGCAGGGATCTGAACTACTTGAAGGCACATTAGTGTTTACTTTCTTAAAGTTGGGCATGGAATGGTTTGTATGCTTGGCACTAGGCATAGAACAAGGCATCACAGCTTTACCTTTTGCACCTAAGGATTTAGGACATGTTGCAATTAGACATTCTAGCAGCTCCTGAGATTGTTTGGCCTGAATGCAAGCAAACCTAATTTCTCTATCAAGAGGCTTATTTATGAAATCCTCCTCCACAATCTCACGGAGACATTCTAGACTATCCATGAGGTGAGCACAATAGTTATGAAACACAAGTTCATTATTCCTAAGATGAGGGGGAATGTATTTACTTGATCCACAGATATATTTGCAGTCAGAGGATGATTTTGAAGCAACATTCTCATTAAAAACAAGTGGCAGTTTCCCTTTTTCCTGACTCCTCAGATTCTCAATTTCTTTTTGTAAATAAGTTATTTTTTCGTTGTTTTTGTCACGAGTGACTTTCATTGAATCATATAACTCTTTAAAGTGTCGTTTAACTTTTTCATTTTCTTCTAGAAAACTCTCGTTTTCTTTTTGTAAAGCATTTACTAAGTTTTGAAGATGAAAAATTTGAGAATACTGAGAATCTAAAAGATGAGGCATTTGAGAGCCGATCACATTGTTCTTTCCACCATTTAATTGAGAAATTTGGGCTTTCAACTTTCTGATCGTGTTACAATGAGCTTGAATCTGTTCATCACGTTTGTTTATCCGAAAGATCGCATCAAACTCTGGAGCATCTGAAGATGTCTTGATATTTGAGGTTTTTACATTTTCTTTAAGATGTTAATATTTTAGTTGTAAATTAAAATGTTCAACTTTTAGTTTAGAAAGATGTTTTACCAAATTATCGTGATCATCCAGATCAATTTTTTCATTTAGTTTAGAATTAGTCTTTTCAAGGTCAATGACACGATCATGGGAGACTTTCAGAGCAACAGATAATTCATGAAATTGAGAAGCATTAATGGAACAATTTGTAGCAGTGTAAAACACATCTTGAGTGATACATTCAGAAATAAGATTCTCATTCAATGTATGCAAGTTCTTCCTCTCAATCTCATTATATTTTAACTCTCGCTCATAGTCACTAACCTCAACTATCATTGCATCAAATTCCTTTTCCATTTCTTTAATATCTAAATCCATCCCTTTTTTAAGACTCTCAAATTGATCTTTTAGTTGTTTAAAGAAAGGCATGACCTCAGTTAAATAACATTCTTTAGTTTACTCAAAACCCCTTTCCCCTTCAGTTATACCAGTGGGTGTGATCCTTTTCTTACAAGTTTTCTCAAAATCAACAAATAATTGAAAGATAACATATTGACTGATTAAGGTCTTGCTTTTAGTGGCAATAGTTCTAGGGACTAAATTCATTGGTGTATTAGGAGGATACATAGTTGTTGAAGGCATTTTCCTAAGGGGGGGGGGGTTTGTTACAACAAGATTCTCTGCTTTTTGCTTATCTAAATCCTTTTTCCAGAACATTTGTTCGGGTGTTAACAACATTTGAGGCTTAAACTTGTTCAAGGAAATCCAATTTTCCTTTTTGTAATCATGGGGGTCTGATAATTACGTTTTTCTCTTTACATATAGGATTATTGAGTTTCTTATCCATTTTCTCCCTAGTGACTTCATCTGACTTCTTATCTTCCTCGTGCACTCAACGAACTAGGTTTCTGTCTAGGCTTAAGGATTTCATTGCCATCATAAATTACCTTATGAGCGTTTCTAGCCTTTTTAATGACCTCTGGATTTGGTTCCTCAACAAGGGGAGTACTATGCTTATCACTCAAAACTCGTACTTAGTGATTAAGTGAGCAGTCTGAATGGTATTTCCTTGTATGTACAACTTATTTTCAAGCTTGTTTTTCAAGGTTTTCAGATTGGAAAAATCATTCAAAAGTTTTGATTCCTTAGTATTGAATTCTTGCTTAAGCAGTTTAACATTTTCCTGAAGTTCTTGTTTTTGCTTAGCAGTTTTAGAAAGCTTATCTTGTAAGGAATTTAACTCTTGTTTTAATACTTCTTCTCTAAACCTACTTCTTCTAATAATTGTACGCATTTGGTCATCCATTTCCTGCTCACGGGTGGTCAACTCAAATTTAGCACGTTGTTCATAAATAGCAACTCGTTCTTCATAGGCATTAAGTTCAGAGATAACAGAATCATTAGGGGCACATGCAGTGTATTCATCAAAAACATAGTCATCATTGACTGCGGAAGATGCATTAATTGGTACACCCTCACTTTCACTTTGCTTCACATATTGATCATATGGGACAATATTGCTATTATCCACATCATCAATATCTAATTCATAAGTCTCAGGAGATTGTACTTCATTATTCATCTTTCGCTCATCAACATCATCATATAGTTTTAATACCTCTGAAATGATTTTGTCTTTGGATGGATCAGCTTGTTGTGGTGGAGAGATCTTTGGAGAAACCATAGGTGAGATGCTAGCCATGAAGATTGTATGGGCAGTAGGTTCATCATCGACATTAGAGTCAAATGCATCACAGTCAGCTACTTGAAAGGCATTCTGATGTTTGTGACCTATTTCCTGAATTGGTTGCTCATCCACATCTGCATTATATGTCTTGGCATTCCCTTCAGCAAGAAACAATAACTCTTCTTCATCTAAAGCTGCTCCATTATCCTGAGCTTGCACTAGCAACATCTTATCCCTGAAGTACTCTGCATTCTGAGGGCATTTTGGCGATGTGCAGTTCCTAGCAATATGTCCCTCACCACCACAGTTGTAGCATTTTCTTGGCTTTGCTTGACCTTGATTCCCAGTCCTTCCCCTATTCTTATTTACCCCATATCCTCTACCAACTCCTCCTATTCCCTGATCATACTGCCTTTCTTGAAGTGGTTGTCCCACAATCTTTCCATCTCTGACAACCGAATGATTGTGAAGATTGGATGTAGTTCTGATCTCATTGTTAGTGTAAAGACTGTGGGTATGTGGACTGAGGGTCAGGTTTTGTTTAACCATAAGAGCCAGTTGATTAATGAAGTGTCCCATGACTGCATCAGCATCAGCTTGCTTGAACCTTGGATCAGGAATGAGTTTGTGATTACCATTACCCGTGGGTATGACTTGAGATGCTTTGGTAGTAATACCAATATTGGTGTAGAAGGCAGTTGAGTCATTTGATGAACTGGTTTCTCCCGCTTAGATTTGAACGCTCAAGAATCCTTCGTTCAAACATAGCATGTCTCTCATTCTGAAGAAGGAAGGCATATAGTTGCTCATAGTTTGTGTCCTTCAATCCTTTGGTTAGCTTCACAGAGGTGACAAACTTGTGCCATTCATGATTCATGTTGTTCACAAACTTCGAGTTTAGCTGTATGTTTGGAATAGTCATCCTGATGTTCCTCATGTCATTCACAAGCTTGTGGAATCTCACGTAGTACTCATAGATACTCTCATCAGGCTTCATCTTGAAGTGCTCAAACTCATCATACAATTGTGATTCTCTGTCTTCCTTGGTTAATTGAACTGAGAGAAGTATCTTGACATTATCCCAAACCGCCTTGGCTTCGGTGTTGTGATTGATCGCTTGTAGATGTCTTTTGGAAGACCTAGTATGATGTTTGAGGCCCGATATCATTAAACCTCTTTTTCTCCTTATCATTGAGCTCATCATACGTCTTTGGTCTATCAATTCCATAGATCATTGTTCCATCTGCAGCTGTATCAATTAAGTCTCTTGTGGTCTCAATCTGATAAGGTCCTTCATCAATGGATTTGAGAATGTTGACCCCATTTTCCTTTCCAAGACAGTACAATATGATTCGTTGAGTCCAAGAGTCGTAGTCAGTTCTGTCAAGCATGGGTGGATGAGTATCTGAACCAGCTGCTTGAACATCCTCAGCAACAGTGGAGATGATTGTTGGAATCACTCCTAAACCTTAATTCAAGTGTTAGTAATTTATATGTAATAGTTAGCTTAATATGGCCTTTATGTTAGTAATTAGCCTTAGGCTTATGTAGAAGGCCCATAAGCCTAGGCCTAGTCCAATAAGGAAAAGGATGGGAACTAGGAGTGTTGCCCTAGCTTCCCTCTTAGTATATCGTGTGTGTGTGTTTGGTTATTGTTCATCCGCCTCTCTTCTTCATCTTATCTCTTCTATTGTTACTTGTGTTGCATATTTGGGAACCTAACAGTGGTATCAATCACCTACTAGTTGGGTGAATCGTATTGTTTTGAAGTAGGTTTTGGTCCTACGCGTAAAGCATACGTGATACATTGGTTAGTTTAAAACACTTTTTTACACTTTTTAATCCAAGATTCTTGTACTTTCAATGTTTTAAGGTGTTAAAATAACTGTTTTTGGCAAAAGTTTCAAACTTTACGCGTGGATAAACGTTTTTGAGCTTGATTTTTAACGAAGGTTTCATCATACGCATAACTGTTTTAGACGTTTTGGATCATCAAGTTTCACACTTTTGTGTTATTTTGGTGATATTGAAGCTATTTCATCACAAAATCTGGTTTAGAAACATCTTTGGGAAAAGTCACTTTTTGAGTAGAACTACGGCAGTATCAAAACCCTAGTTCTACGCGAACTTATTCCTTGGTTTGATCTTCAGTTTCATGGTTTACTCCGTGGTTTCTTGCTTGGATAAGCCGAAAATACGTTGACTTTGGATATCTTACGCGTGATAGTGTAAAAGAACATTTGGGCAAAACCCTAAAATTACGCATAAGCATAAAGCTTACGCGTAGAAAATCCTACGATAAGATTTATCCTACGCCTAAGCTTAGTCTTACGCATAAGGTAATCCTACGCCTAAGTTTTTTACGCCTAACTTCTTGTTCTACGCTTAACTTTAGTGTTTGTTCCTTTCTTACGCGTAAGCTAAACCTACGCGTAACTCTTGCTGTTACGCGTAACTTTGGTGTTTTACGCATAAGTGCTACTTGGCTATTGTGATTTCTACGCCTAAGGATACTTCATCAACAAAGGTTCATTCGACTACAAAGATCCATTTAACAACACAAGTTTTCAACATGTCACAACCACCATACTCTAACTATTTTCCTTACACTTATAATCAACAACAACAACAACAACTAAGTCCCCAACATCAACAATGGAATCAACAACAAGCAGTTTATCAACAACAATTTAATCAACAACATACTCCACTACTTGCAGCAATTCCACAACCTCAAATGATTCAACCACCACCTAGTCTTCAAGTACAACCTTACACAAACTTCTTCAATCAACATCCATCCAGGAATACTATGAAGGAACCAGCATGGTTTGGCAAGATGTGTGAAGCCTTGAGTAGCCAACAATTAATTCATGAAGCTGGCTCACTTGATAGACCTCCAATGCTCACTCTCGGTAATTATGATCAATGGGTGATTCGGTTCTTTAGGTTTTGTGATCTAAAGAAGCCACATGGAAAGTTTTTAAAGAAGGTCATTATGGAAGGTCCATTTCAGATGCCTACTATCGTTACACCCGAGATCCTACAGCTGTTCCACCAAGAGATGATGTCACCAACCTTGCAACTGTTGCAGAACTCACGGGTGATCAACTTCTACACTTTGAAGCCGACGAACTTGCAATGCAATACATCCTTTTAGGATTACCCAATCCAATCCTTCAAAGTGTTGATGCTCAAAAGACTGCCAAAGCAATGTGGGAACAGATTCATCTTCTTATACAAGGCACAACACTCAATCAGGAAGACATGGAATCCAAAATCTACTTGGCTTATGAACACTTCATGATTGAACCAGAGAGTCGTTAGAATCTTATCATCATCGCTTTTCGGACATCATTAATGATTTGGACAAACACAATATCATCATGCCACGAATTTAATTGCGTCAACACAAAGTTCCTAAATAGTCTTGGTCCGGAATGGGAGAAGTATGTTATTTTTCTCCGTCAAGCTAAAGATATGAATCATGCTACCTACGGATTGTTGTACGACTATCTGAAGCCTCACCAAAAGGAAGTTGATAAGGAAAGGATTCTCCGTGGTTAAACCGTTTTCACCATCACTTCCAGACAATCAACAACTTGCTTTGTGGGCTCAAACAAACATTCCTCCTCAAGCTCTTCAAACCCTCCTCAAACAATGCAACTATCAAACCTTCGATCCGTCACAGAACAACCTCAACAAAATCAATTGGTTCCTTACAACAACAACACCTGCTCAAGCTCTTTACAAAGTGAAGCGATGAGGACTCCGATGCCTTCGATGAACTGCAACAAGGATTTGTTATGATTGCTAAAGCATTCGGCCGTTATACAAACAAATCCAACAATCGCATTCGTTCTTCATCTAATACAAGGAATTAGGCTGTTGTGAACAATGGACGCGTTGAAGTTCAAAATCGTGGTTATGGTCGTCGATGGGAGGTGGTCAAGGGTTCAATGCTATGGAAGGAATAATATGGTGCTCCGCAATAGCAAAGGGCTCAAGTGGTTGAACAGGAAATGCTCGAATGGGGTTAATGGTGTTCGATGCTATAACCGTAATGAGAAGGGTCATCCGCTAATGCATGTCCTAAACCGAGGACAAGAGGCAGTGCTTATTTCAAAGAAGCTTTGCTCTTGGCTCTTAAGGATGAAGCTGGTGGAACTCTTACCAACAAGGAACAGAGCTTTATGGCGGATGCAGATTCTGATGATGATATGGAGGACTTGCGGGCTAATGCAGCGATGATGTTAATGGCACAAATGCAAGCTCTACACATGAGTGACACAGGCCCGTGTATGACATCGACGGCTTGTCTCACCAACAAACAATTATCATCAATGAGTTGATATCTCCGCCACTTTCTCTATCGACAAGGATCGAGTGTTCAACATGAATCCTCCACATCTCATTCCGATGATTATCAAATAGATCCCGTAGTTATATTTGATGATCAAAATGACCTTATGGTTAATATTGACAATCAAGTTGACTCCGTGGTTATATTTGAGGATCTAAATAATGATAATGTAGAGACTTACGTTGAACAAAATGAGCTTTTGTCCGACGAGAAACCGAGCTCTTGACCTTAATTAAAGACCAACATTCGTTTGAAAATTTGCACGAAATTAAAAGAGAAAAATGCACTATTAACCAGGGATAATGAATGCTTAATTCGACAACTCAACTTTTTCAAAACTCAAGAAAACCGTGAAAAGGTTTTGAAGCCGCGTTTACCAAATCACACCAAAATGAAAAATATTTGGAACGACAGATTTGTGATCTAGCCGCTTGAAGAATGCTTTGTTGTCTCAAATAGAACAAATGAAACATGAACATAAACAACAACTTAACGCTCTTACTTTGGAAACTCAAAAGCCAAGGCTGAGTTGTTAACTTGTCAAAAACAGTTCTCTGAGTACAAAAACCATTCAACGAAACGAATAGATGACTATCTTGAGGAAATTTTCGACTTACAAAACAAAATCAAAGAGTTTAAAAATGTTGTTTATAAACTTGGTGAATCAATCACAACGATTCAAAAGTTTTCTTTCAAACCAAATCCAAATGGATATGGACCAAATCTTGCTGATTACAAACCTAAGTTTTCACACAGAGCATTCAAACTAAATCCTAAAGTCTACAGTGCAGAACATAGAATTGATGATTCCATTATGACTGTTGTTGAATATAATCGGATGGAGGAATTAGATGCTGATGACGAGAGTCGGTTAAAAATGGAAAATGTCATTTACAACAAACCATTTAACTATTCAAAAGCCGTAACTTTTGTCACACAACAAGATACTTCTAACATCCCTTTGGTTATCACACCAGTTTCTGAAGTCAGTCCTCAACCAAAAGGTGCACAAATTAATGGTCCTTTACCTTCACTTAGTGAAGTAAAACCTAATGCCGAAAGTTGTCGCATTATTAAATACTTTGATACTTTCTTATCTGACCTCAAAATTTTGGAACGTGAGATTGAATTTCATTCGGAAATAAAAGTTCAACATTTTACCTCGCCAATGGCGCGAGAACATAGAGATATTCTTCTGAAAAGAATTTTACCCCATGTCAAAAATTTGACAAATTGTGCACTATATTGGGAAAAGGATTTTCACAAGGAACTTGGTCTCATGAAAACAGTTTTCGAGAAAACGAAACATCAATTTCAAATACTAAACGTAAAAAGAAACTGTTGAGAAAAGATGTTGATCGACTCTTGGAAGATGTTATCCGTGCTGATATCCATAATGTTGTGTTATTGCATTCTTTGCCATATGCATCGATGATTTCTCTGGCGATTATGATTCTGTTGATAATGGTGTGAATACTCGACATGGTGCATCGGTCGAAGTCTTTAACAGTTGAAAATAAACGATTGTCAAATGAGCTTTCAAATGCAATACGTCCGTCCTTAATTGGTTTCAAAAAGATATTCACGATCAACAACTTGATTTTCAACACAAACTCACCCAGTTGCGTGCAAAACATTCTGATCCTAAAGTTGAGCAACTGGATGATCAAAACGTGTCTTTTAAGTATCAAATCTCAAAATATGAACAAGAACTTGCAAAAGTTAAAAAGGAATATGGTGTCATATTTGATTTACTCAAACAGACTCGTGATGAAGCATCAAACGAACTTGATCATTATCTTGCACACACCAAAGAAGTCATGAATTTTGCTGGAAATCTCCGTTCTGAAAATCAAAATTTGGTGCACACTATCACTAAGTTAAAGGAAATGTTAGGAAAGTATGAACAAGTTCAGCCTTGCATCATTAAGATAGTTGCACCTGTAACACTTAGCAATCATGTCCCCATAATACCTACTGACAAAACACAAGTTACTAATGTGCTTCCCTCTACTGAAACAGGACTAGTTGCCTCTTTTTCCAAACGTCCGCAATTCACAACCTAGGAGCACTACAAAGAAGAATAGGAAGTTGCGACCTAAGAAAAGACAAATAAAGAATATTGAAGTAGAAGAACACCGTAGGACTTTGAATAAGACTCCAGTTGCACCCACTTTAGATATTGCGTCTGGCAAATGTAATGGAAAACGTGTTGTAACAAATGCTGAACCTTTGAGTACTTTTGATATTCAGCGATGCTTCTTGTGTTATATGTCGTAAAAGTATGCGTTCTAATTGTCATGATAAATGTGTTGCTAAGGCTATCTTGTCTCGTTTAAGGAATCCTAAGACCCGAAATACCTCTAGGCCCACTCACGCTTCTAACTCTCTTGGTACAACAGCCGTCCTATTTAGATTCTAAGAACCACATTGATGTCCCCTGTAGTTCCAGTGATCACCTCCAAGGATTGTAGTACCACCTAGTGCATTCACTAAGACTAAAGCTAAGACTAGTTGAAGATGGCAAAAATGGATACATAATACACTAGGATTTAAATGGATGCCTAAAGTTATTGATGTGTGTATTTCTACTATAATTGCTTTGGAACCCTCTAACACTTCGGGTTCCACATCTACTTCTATTCCATCCGTGTCGTGCGTGTCTAATGTGTGATACGATCATCCTTTGGATTATTGATAGCGGTGTTCCTGACACATGACAGGCAATCTCAAAATGTTATCAAACTTTGTTTCAAAGTTCATTGGCACTGTCAGGTTCGGGAATGATCACTTCGCGGCTATCATGGGCTACGGAGATTACATTAATGGCAACATCGAAATTAGCATGGTTTATTATGTGGAAGGCCTCGGTCACAATCTATTCTCGGTTGGTCAATTTTGTGATGGAGACTTGGAAGTAGCTTTCAGGGAGAAAACTTGTTTCATTCATGATCTTCAAGGAAATGATCTTATGTCTGGCCAACGCTCATCCAGTCTCTACACTATCTCCATGCAAGACATGATCGCTTTATCTCCCATTTGTTTACTCTCAAAGGCTACATCTACAAAATCTTGGCTATGGCACCGTCGTCTCTCACATCTAAACTTTCAAACCAGCACCAACCTTGCTCGACACAAACTTGTTGAAGGTCTCCCAAGATTATGGTATTCTAAAGATCACCTATGCTCAGCTTGTGAACAAGGGAAAAGCACTCGTGCTCATTTTCCTTCAAAGGTGGAACCTGACTCTCAAAGATGTGCTTCATCTTCTTCACATGGATTTGTGTGGCCCGATGCACGTGCAGACGATAAATGGCAAACGCTACATTTTGGTAATTGTTGATGACTACTCAAGATGGACTTGGGTTTATTTTCTTGAAGTAAAGATCAAGCTCCACAGATGATCATCACCTTTCTCACGAAAATTCAAATTCACTCGGGAACACCGATTAGACAAATTGAGCAGACAAAGGCGGGCTGGGTGAATCAAACTCTTCTAGAATATTATGAGAAAGTGGGAATTGAGCATCAAACATCTATTGCCCGCACACCAGAACAAAACGGAGTTGTTGAAAGACAAAACCGTAATGCGTTAGTGGAAGGCTGCGGAACGATGTTAATCAATGCTAAACTTCCAGATTACTTGTGGGTTGAAGCTTTGTCTCAACGCATGCTACACTCAGAACCATTCAATGATTACAAAACGCCACAACAAAACACCATTTGAGCTTCTCCACAACGGTAAACCGAATCTCAAACACTTTCATGTCTTTG
>OU343216.1:85672591-85705639 GCA_910596185.1 Chrysanthemum makinoi
GTTTTTTATGCAAAGACATATAACTAAATACAAACGTTATAATCGCAACCACATATGGATCAACACACCTTCAACAAAAGGGAAATCTTATTATGAACCACGAGTTCTTACAAAACGATATTTACAAAGAAGTTATGACCTATATACTATTACAACGCCTAAGATTTGAGCTCTCAACACGGTTTGCAGCGTCCCCAGCCTCTTTCAGTTTCTTCAATAGATCAGAATCCTAGCGCGATACCGTTGCCACACTCACAAGTACCCCGTCGGATCTCGGGAGATGCGCTGCGCCAAGACCACACAAAATGGCCTTTCCCTTCACGCCCTTCTTCTTTGCAAGCCTCATAGCATGGGCTTCTAAGGAGTATTTCAAAGGAATTTCCTTCTCAAGGGCAAAGGGGTTCAGGATATCACGTGGGCGAGAAAAGATAGGCACTTGCAGCTATGACTCATTAGGTTTCTGAAAATAGTCAGGCTACGCCTCTGCATCATCAGCACGGTGGCGGGCCAAGGTTAATCCCTCCATAATCAAACCTATGGGATAATCCTGGTGGCGCTCCAACTGCGCAATCTGAGGAAGCTCCAACAACTTCATCTTCTCCATCGCAGTGACCAGATCATCATATGCATGCTCGTTATACCCGGGCACCTGTGCGGCAGGCACTTTCAAAAGGCCACCCTAATGAAGCTCTTCTATGGCCTCCGCCTTGCCACGCGCCAACGCGCACTGAACAACACTCCTGAAAGTGTCTATTACCTCTTGAAACTCCAAAGTGTTGAGGGCAGCAAGGCGCAAACCATGGCTGATGAGCCACCCGCGCCCAGCAATTGTGGAAACAAGCTGAGGATACAGCTCTTCATCATATTCACGCCGAGCTTCGCTTCATCTCCCCGCTTCTCCAACATCCCCTCCATAGCTGCACGAAACTCTCCCAACCGAGAGAAGTGCTCGTTCTTCCCACCCTCCAAATACTTAAGAGCCCAGAAGCACGTAGCCTTATAATCCTCTAATGCGGCACGCTCCTGGCTCACTTGGGTAAGCAACTGGATCTTTTCTTCCGCAGTTTTGGGCATACAAGCTCATCGCCTCTGCTTCAGCCTGAGCACTGGCCAACTGCGCCTCCAGCAGTGCAATTTCCTTATCCTTATGCGCGCTCTGGCTACTTTCCCCAGAATACGTTGACTTTAACTGTACAACCAATGTAGCCTGGTACGCAGCAGCCAACACCAGCTCCTCAACAAGATGATCCATTGGCACATCCCCAGATGCCAATGGCTCGGCGCTTTGGTTCTTTGGCTCAGAAGAGTCAGCGCGAACGGGACTAGCCTCGGGTGGCGTTCCCTAACGCTCAACATAGAACCCCAACGGTTTCAACATGCACGCAAAGAAGAGAATTAGTGATTATTTAAACAGGAATGGATAAATGCTTCGGCGATAATACTTACTTGGGGAGCAGTCCTGTTGCATGGGGCGATACATCGTCTGATGACGACTCCACATCAAGAAGGACGGGACATTTTCTCCTGGATGAGCCTGCGCCATCACCACCAGGCGCTCTCTTGCACTTTACTCCTTGGCCTGCCTCTTCTGGTTCTACCATGAGGACCTCTGCGCTCTCCGCTACGTCTGTGTGTGAAAGCTCCACTTCAGGGGAGTGTACCCTGGGGCTAGGCACACTGCGCAGAGGGGTCGCCTCCAGCACAACGGGTGAACCACCCCCAGATTCATCTCCATGGAGCGCCCCGCGGTAGCATCCAAAATTGGGACTTCTCTTTCTCTCAGAGGGCGCACCCCCACGGTGACCTGGCGGGGTTTGGCAAAACGCACAACGCTGAATAAGTCCATCTCTGCGCAGCAAGAAACAAACAACAATATGAGTTATATAAAATACAAAGACGAATAGAAATGCTCACACTAATAAAGCAAATGAGGAGGAAAGACGAGCACCCACCCTGGTCATTCGCGTCTAAGAAGGTTGGCACCTCGTCAGGCCTATCAAAATAGTTGCGGCTGATGCCCATGTGCACCAAAAATTCCTCTGGATAGGAATTGATGGGAATACGATTGGCGTTTATCATTTCCGCATCATCAGCGCTGTACGTTCCAGGGAGTGGCGCCATCCTTCGGTAGCGAACTCGGTATAGAAGCCGAAGCCCGGGGAACAACACTTCATCAACCCAAAAGTTTCTTCTCCAGGTTCCTAAGCGCGCCTAATTTCTCAAGATAACACCGCAGCCTCCTGCGCGCTTAGCAAAAAACCCACCCGTTTGACCGCCGTGTGGTAAAATGCGCGGAAGAGATAGATGGTGGGGCTAATCGCCAAAAAACGGCAATTAACCTTGAAGTTTGTTATCTTTGATGCGCTATACAGGTGCAGTTGGGATATGTGTAGGCGATAGTAATTTAGGACGTCGCACAAGAATAAGGATATAGGCACACGTTGATTTGCAAATTCGAAGAAACGTGTATATACCCCCACTTTCCCTTCGGGGAAATGCGCTATCGACGCCGCTGGCCGAACTACGGATGCGCAAGCGGGATATAATACTCCGAGGTGAACTTACGAAGTTCATCCTCGGTTATATCGGATGTAAAGTTAGTTAATCCAAGAACCATGATAAGGTTTCGAATGCTCACGCGTTGTTACCTTTGAAAGTTTAAGGTTTTCTTGGTTGATATTTCGAGTTTTTCAACATTGGTGGAAATGCTTTTTACTGTGATAAACACAGTAAAAGGGAGGCGGTAGTTTATATAAGGTTCCACTTCCATGTGATGCTCGACACGTGGATCCCATTTTCTCTAAACGTGTGGATGGGAGTTGCTGACGTGGCACACTTTCCACTCACTTTCCCACGTTTTACGAGGGATGTATTTGACCTAATTTGACTGGATTCACCGTATCTTCTTTTAGGCGGGAAACCTTTAAAGCTTCTCCGCTACGCCTTGTGGAATATCTTGGCTACAGTTATTAGTCTAGCATCCGTGGGTTTCACCCTGCGGATACTAGACTGGGGGGACATGATGACGTATAGTCCGCATTCGGGTCATGAACCCGACCAGTGGACGCTACTAACACTCGAGTCCAGTACGAGTGGGCTAACGTGGTAATGGTTTGGGCTCACGCAGGCCCAAACCCGAAGTTATTTATGGCCTTGATATCGGATATCTCTTATTTATGGGATATGTATCAACCTACCGACTTAGGCGGGATACGCCGAAGGTTGGGGAACACGAAACCAACAAGGACTTCGTGTGTATATAAAGGGCATCTCGGGCCTCATTAAAGGTACGATCACAAAACCTAACTCTCCACTAACCCTAAAAACCGATTACTTACTCTCACGCCGGAGGATAATCGTGGGAGACAATCTCACGATAAGCCTAACGGTGTTTTCTGTTTTCTTAGTGCGCAGGTCTCAAGCATCAAGGTCTAATTGATACGAGAACCGGAGTCCAAATAAGGAACGCCCAACTTTTGTATCAACAAATACTAAGTTCTATTTGTTCTCATTTCATCAGGAGTAATGACCTCAAGAAAATGTTCTGATTAAATGAGACAGCTTCGTGCGTTCAATTTTGGTAACATTACATGCAAGTCGGCGATTTGCCCTATGATGAGTGTGTAAATACTCATCATTTTTAGTCAAATCTGAACTGCAAAACGTCTAAAAATGCTCAGAAATGCATCAAAATACCGAAAATATTCCAAAAATGCATTTTATATGTTTCAGATGCAAAATGTTCAAAAACAAATGAAAAATGAGCAAAGTTTGCATAATTGGCGCTTTAGTCCCCCAAGTTTCAAAAGTTGTCAAAAACAGTCCCCGAGCACATAATTTCAAAAGTAAAATCACCAAAGGTCCTTTTTAAAGTCATAACTTGTCAAATTTAGTCCTTTGGTGAAAAATATAAAAAGTTTGAGAAAATTACAAGTTTAGTCCTTCAACTTTGAATTTTGGCAGAAATGGCCCCTGGAAAATTGCAAGTGGCAATTTTGGTCCTTGTTCTATAGAATCTTGTCAGTTTTGGTCCCTTGAAATAACTTTGATGAATTGGCAGAAAAGGTCCCTTAATTTTCAGAAATTGCAATAAGGTCCTTATGTTATTAATACCCTTTTACACACCTTTGGACCTATCATATACCCAATTGGACCCTGCCTAGTCCTTTGGACCCCTGTCAAATTGCTATTGTGAACCCCCTTTGATTATTAACCCCGGTCAAATTTGGTTTGACTTACCCCTTGGCGCCAAACATTCTCCTTCCCCACTTGTTCCCTGCTTCACCACTGCAACACATCTCCAAGCCATCCCCCCTCCATCACCTTATCTCCTCATTGTCCCCCCACCTCCACACAACTACAAAAATCATTAAATGCATTCCTTCTCCCTTTACTCAACCTCCACCTGTTGATATCCATGTTTCCCGCCAAAAATCCAATCAATGGCTAAGATTGTCTCAAAGCCATCCAATGGCTCTTAAGCATGTGGGATATGCTCAGAATTAAAAGAAAAAAGAAGATGGGTATAAAAGGAAGGAGGAAAGCTAACAAAAGGGGCAGTAGTTAGATTTTATTTTTTCTGTAATGTCGTTTTAATATTTTTAAGATTTCCAGCAGTTAATTAAGTTTCAAAGTACTCTCTTATGTAATTTCAGTGTTTTATAAACCTTTTTCAGTGTTAAATCTCAAGTACGAATTACTCTTATGCAATTTGCAATTTCAAGAATTCCAGTTCATGTGAATGTTGTTTGTATTTGATGTTATGCAGTTATAAGCCTGTATAAGCTCACATTTAAGCTTTTGTATGCTCACTTGTACTTATTGTTTACCCAGAAAAATCACTACTCAAATTTTACTCTTAAAATTGCCTCAGTCAACAAAAGTCAACTGAAGAAGATCAAAATGGATTTGGTTATGATTTGGGTTGATGCAGAGCTGTTTTATGGGTGGATATAGGTTTAGAATGGGTTGGTTTGGTTCTGTAATAAGCTGCACATGAGCATTGATCATTTGTAAGTTAAAACTTCCTTTTTAAGGTACTGTTTGGATTTGCTTTGTTTACTGCATCTAAGGTTGTTTGAGTTGTTAATTGTGGTTGATACTTGTTACATTAGTTCCTAATAGTCTAGTTTAAGCATAAAATCTAGTCCTAGTTTAATAAAAAGTCAACATAGCTTCTAATCTAAATGTGCAATTCACTGTTGAGATTTTAAAATAGCAAAAGCTTATTTTGTGTTCAAAATACTTAGCTATAGCTTGTAGTAGCTTTACCTCATGTAATTACATCAATCTAAGTCCTTTAAATCAGGTTCTAAACTCATATAAGTCAACTTTTAAGTTTTGTCAAAAATCAAATTTTGGTAAAACTCAGTTTTGAGCCATCTGAGATTGATTTTTATTGTATTCATCTCTGGGCCAAAATCATAGAAACTTGTTGCTTTGAAATCTTCCACTGGTCTACTTTCCTATGGTCATTTTAGTAGATTTTTGCAATTTTTTCTTTAAGCTCAAACTAGCTTATCAAACTGCTACTAAATCCCCTGTGCAGGGCCTGTTAACTGCACATGGGTTATGCAGTATTTGTAGTTCTTGCACAAAGCTTGTTAGAGTTCAGATAGGTCTGATTTTTGGTTCACAACTAGCCAACCAGGTCTAGTATAGGTACCAATACCTGTTTTCCAATTTCCAGCTTATTTCAGTGCTCATTCATATGCTTAAATCTGATACCCTCAACTGTTTTAGCACAAGAAATCAAATTCATCAAATCTGTTTAAGCTTGCAATCAAGAGGGTTAGGATAGTTGTTTTTAGTTCATTTTGAGGTCTTTTAGCTTAATATACTTTCTGTTTCAGTTTGGTACTTGTTGTGTCCCTTTGGCTTATTCAAGTGCTTATTTCAATAAGCACTTGTATAGCAGTTGCATAATCCTACAAACAAGTACCTGTTTTTCTATTTTTCTCAGATTCCTAATATTATTTTAGACTTAACTTGAATTTTTCAGATTTTTCCTAGCTTGTTTGGTATTTTTCTTAATTTAAATTAGTTTTTAAGTATTTTTAATTAGCTTTAAATACAAATAATTAAGAAAAAGTTCAAAAAAATAATTTTTCATTTTTCTTAAGTTTAGATAAATATAAAAAGCCAAAAAAATATTTTTCTAGATTTTTCTTAGTTAAATTTGTATTTTTAAATAATTTAATCAGTTTTAAATAGTATTTAATTCCTAGAAAATAGAAAAATAATCTAAAAAATACAAAAATAGTTTTGAAAATTCTAGTTTGTTATTTTAGACTTTTCCATTTCATAATTTCAATTTTCTAGTTTTTTTCCTAATTTCTTGTATTTTGGTTAATTCTTAATTAGTTAAAAATAGTTTTTAATTAATAATAATTAATTAAATAGTTGTAAAAATAGTTTTCTTTTCTAAAAGTTTCTTTTATCATTAGGATTGTAAAAATGTATTTTTCATATTTTTAGGATTTATATTTTGTAAGTTTCACTTTTTATTTTGTGCGTTTACGTAGTTTTTAATTTAAACGTACGTTTTAGGTTTTAAACGTTCATCACTTTAAATATAGTGATAGCGTTTATTTAATATCTTTTATCTTTTTAATCTTCTTAATTTGCATTTAAGTCGCTTTATTTTATAAGCCTTTTTCAGTAGTGTAATTATCCATCCCAATTCCTTACTGATCACTATCATTAGTGATCATTCTACCGTCTGATCTAGTGCTTGCACACCATTGAGTCTCCGTGGGACATAACGACCCGGGAATCCACTGTATTCTCTGATCTTCATTGCATTTGTGTTTAAGCTGTTTTAAGTCTGTTAGACTTGACGGTTTAGCGCAGATCAAATTTTGGCGCCGCTGCCGGGGAGGCTTTAGCGTGTGTTAGCCTTTTTCAGATCCATTCTTGCACATATTCCACCTTTTTGTAAAAAGTTTTTTGTAAAGTTTTCAAAAACCCAAAAATACCCATCCTTTATCCTCCAATCTGTTTAATTCTACATTTCTTTATCCTCAAACCTGTTTAATTCTCCATTCCTTATCCTCTATAACCGTTTAATTCTTCATCTCTTATCCCTCTTATCTGTTTAATTCTCTATGTCATGGTATTTGACATGTTCCCGTGTGGAGGTCCATTTAATGGTGGAAATTGTCGGCGATGTACCAATGTGGGTTTCGGAGACAAGTTTGTCGGTAATCCCGATCCTATTTCAAATGAAACACCTGATTTTTCCTACCTACCTCCACAGCCCCAATACGAATCCTACTCATGCGAGTTTTGTGGAAATGATTCTCATTACGGTTTTGATTGTCCACCACGGGTCCCGCTTGTCTATGAGCCGAACCGTGTTACAATCAAAACTTTGGTGAAAGTTATTTTCCCAATTATCTCTGTTGTGAGAATTGCGGGGTCCTCATGCGACTTTTGAATGTCGGTACCGTGAATCAAAATTTTAAAATTCCAATTCTCCGGTTTTGACAATTTTCAACCCCACAAGATTCCATCAGTCATCGACTTCGAGCCTTCACATCATTTCAATGATTACGAGGAGTGTAATCTTCCTCAAAGTTCAAGAAATACGATTCGAAAGAAACTGCAAATGAAAAGAATGGTGTGTAAGCTTCAGCAGATGAATATCAGAATCAGATATGATGACGATGATGATGAGGATAGTATTCAAATGAGGGAATACTATGATTGTGACGAGGAGAGTGTTACTCAATTGAACGATATCATTTCTCAACTCCCTCAGTCTATTGCTATCACACCTATCTTACCTATTATTGCATCCAAAGACTCTCTTATAATGGGGGACGAGCCTCTTAGCACTATTCCAGAAATGGAATCATCTAGTGTTGAGAGCCTTGTTCCAACACCAAGTGAGTCCGAGGTTATCTCCGGTAATATGTGTGATGAGCCTCTTAATGATGATTCTTCTCCTCCTCTTGACATTCCATATGATCATGTCGAGATGTTCTCCGATTCTGATAACGATTGTACTTCGTTTGACGATTCTTTATCCTATGGAGACATCGATTATGTGGAGGAGCTACCTTCTGAGCTAGTTAGCTTAGAAGATGTGAGAGATTCTGATGATCTTGAAATTAAGGATGAGGTACTTCGTGAACAATTGTTCAATATAAATCTCCTCGTTTCTAAGATCGAATCATTTTGTGCTAAACCAGCTTCATCTCCTATCCCCGTTGTGGATAGTGACTCTACATTGGACAAGCCTGAACTTGAGGCTTTTTCCAATGATTCTCTTCATGAAGAGTTCTCCGGTGAACTCTCTCATGACATATCTCCTCCGGAATATGATCATTTCTATTTTGATCTTGAGGATGATATTGGCTCGGAGGAAGGTGTACTCTATCATAAGAGTTTGCTTATTGATGATACTACCTTCACCCTTCCTCCCGATATGTCCACATTTGAGGATGAAGAATGGATCTTGATTGTTATCAACATCTTTCTTCCATTCCTCACATATGATGTGACTTCCTCTCTTCTTCACTCCTTCGGGAGTGAGGACACTATCTTTGACCCTGGCATTTTCAATTATCAATTTTTGAGCCGGTTCTCGCTATATCTCATCGGTGTGGAACTTTCACGTGCTTCGAATGTTTATCCAAACATCTTGAATGAAAGTCCGATGGAGATTGTTTCTTCCACTTTGCTTCCCCATGAACCAATTAATTCGGGGTCGAGTCAAGCTAGCGACTCGGTAATCAAAAACAATAGCACACTATATGGGTTTTCACCCATATTTCTGACTTCTTTCTATTTTCTACCACCCTAGTGTGGGGGGGTTGCCCCACATGTTGTGTATATATATAAGTATAAAAAAAAAAAAAAAAAAAATCTTCTTTCTAAATAATGGCCGTAGTATTTCCCTTTTACGTTCTTTGTTTCGGCATAGCCGCCGGTACTTTGAATATTGAGGGCAATATTCATTTCTAAGTGTGGGGAATTCTCACGAATTTTATCATATTATCCACCCAATTCCCCGTTTTGGCCAAAAAATTTTTTTTTGGAGTAAGTGTTTTACACTTACTCAATTGGTTATCAGTCCGCCATGTTTGATAAACAAAAGGATTGGCTAATCCAGGAGCAAACGGCTCTTGGTAAAGATTTCTCAAATCCGTTTACATGGCTTACAATTTGCCCAAAATTGTATGGTTCTCAACTCACCATATCCTAAAAAGTGAAGAGTTGGCTAGCCCGCAAGGTTATGGCTTGTGGTAAAGGCAGTGGAAAAACCATAATTGGTAATCAGCTCACCAAAGATAATTTTGATAATTTATCTAAGAGTTGGCTAGTCCAGAAGGGTACGGCTTCGGGTAAAGACAAATCAAATCCGTTGAAAGCCGGTGGTTTGCTCAAAATCACATGGTTATCGGTGTACCATGGTTCTTACTTGAACTAAAACATTTGGCTACTCCGTAAGTAATGGCTTCGGTAAAGAGATCAAAACCATTAAGTTTTCTCAAATCATTGCTAGGGACTAGCAATATCTTAGTGTGGGGATTGATGAGTGTCTAAATACTCATCATTTTAGTCAATCAACTGCAAAACGCCTAAAAATGCTCAGAAATGCATCAAAATACTGAAAATATTCCAAAATTGCATTTTATATGTTTCAGATGCAAAATGTTCAAAAAACAAATGAAAAATGAGCAAAGTTTGCATAATTGGCAGTTTCAGTCCCCCAAGTTTCAAAAGTTGTCAAAAATAGTCCCTGAGCACATAATTTCAAAAGTAAAATCACCAAAGGTCCTTTTTAAAGTCATAACTTGTCAAATTTAGTCCTTTGGTGAAAAATATAAAAAGTTTGAGAAAATTACAAGTTTAGTCCTTCAACTTTGAATTTTGGCAGAAATGGCCCCTGGAAAATTGCAAGTGGCAATTTTGGTCCTTGTTCTATAGAATCTTGTCAGTTTTGGTCCCTTGAAATAACTTTGATGAATTGGCAGAAAAGGTCCCTTAATTTTCAGAAATTGCAATAAGGTCCTTATGTTATTAATACCCTTTTACACACCTTTGGACCTATCATATACCCAATTGGACCCTGCCTAGTCCTTTGGACCCCTGTCAAATTGCTATTGTGAACCCCCTTTGATTATTAACCCGGTCAAATTTGGTTTGACTTACCCCTTGGCGCCAAACATTCTCCTTCCCCACTTGTTCCCTGCTTCACCACTGCAACACATCTCCAAGCCATCCCCCCTCCATCACCTTATCTCCTCATTGTCCCCCCACCTCCACACAACTACAAAAATCATTAAATGCATTCCTTCTCCCTTTACTCAACCTCCACCTGTTGATATCCATGTTTCCCGCCAAAAATCCAATCAATGGCTAAGATTGTCTCAAAGCCATCCAATGGCTCTTAAGCATGTGGGATATGCTCAGAATTAAAAGAAAAAAAGAAGATGGGTATAAAAGAAAGGAGGAAGGCTAACAAAAGGGGAGTAGTTAGATTTTATTTTTTCTGTAATGTCGTTTTAATATTTTTAAGATTTCCAGCAGTTAATTAAGTTTCAAAGTACTCTCTTATGTAATTTCAGTGTTTTATAAACCTTTTTCAGTGTTAAATCTCCAGTACGAATTACTCTTATGCAATTTGCAATTTCAAGAATTCCAGTTCATGTGAATGTTGTTTGTATTTGATGTTATGCAGTTATAAGCCTGTATAAGCTCACATTTAAGCTTTTGTATGCTCACTTGTACTTATTGTTTACCCAGAAAAATCACTACTCAAATTTTACTCTTAAAATTGCCTCAGTCAACAAAAGTCAACTGAAGAAGATCAAAATGGATTTGGTTATGATTTGGGTTGATGCAGAGCTGTTTTATGGGTGGATATAGGTTTATAATGGGTTGGTTTGGTTCTGTAATAAGCTGCACATGAGCATTGATCATTTGTAAGTTAAAACTTTCTTTTTAAGGTACTGTTTGGATTTGCTTTGTTTACTGCATCTAAGGTTGTTTGAGTTGTTAATTGTGGTTGATACTTGTTACATTAGTTCCTAATAGTCTAGTTTAAGCATAAAATCTAGTCCTAGTTTAATAAAAAGTCAACATAGCTTCTAATCTAAATGTGCAATTCACTGTTGAGATTTTAAAATAGCAAAAGCTTATTTTGTGTTCAAAATACTTAGCTATAGCTTGTAGTAGCTTTACCTCATGTAATTACATCAATCTAAGTCCTTTAAATCAGGTTCTAAACTCATATAAGTCAACTTTTAAGTTTTGTCAAAAATCAAATTTTGGTAAAACTCAGTTTTGAGCCATCTGAGATTGATTTTTATTGTATTCATCTCTGGGCCAAAATCATAGAAACTTGTTGCTTTGAAATCTTCCACTGGTCTACTTTCCTATGGTCATTTTAGTAGATTTTTGCAATTTTTTCTTTAAGCTCAAACTAGCTTATCAAACTGCTGCTAAATCCCCTGTGCAGGGCCTGTTAACTGCACATGGGTTATGCAGTATTTGTAGTTCTTGCACAAAGCTTGTTAGAGTTCAGATAGGTCTGATTTTTGGTTCACAACTAGCCAACCAGGTCTAGTATAGGTACCAATACCTGTTTTCCAATTTCCAGCTTATTTCAGTGCTCATTCATATGCTTAAATCTGATACCCTCAACTGTTTTAGCACAAGAAATCAAATTCATCAAACTGCTTAAGCTTGCAATCAAGAGGGTTAGGATAGTTGTTTTTAGTTCATTTTGAGGTCTTTTAGCTTAATATACTTTCTGTTTCAGTTTGGTACTTGTTGTGTCCCTTTGGCTTATTCAAGTGCTTATTTCAATAAGCAATTGTATAGCATTGCATAATCCTACAAACTAGTACCTGTTTTTCTATTTTTCTCAGATTCCTAATATTATTTTAGACTTAACTTGAATTTTTCAGATTTTTCCAGTACTGTTAGGTATTTTTCTTAATTTAAATTAGTTTTTAAGTATTTTTAATTAGCTTTAAATACAAATAATTAAGAAAAGTTCTAAAAAATAATTTTTCATTTTTCTTAAGTTTAGATAAATATAAAAAGCCAAAAAATATTTTTCTAGATTTTTCTTAGTTAAATTTGTATTTTTAAATAATTTAATCAGTTTTAAATAGTATTTAATTCCTAGAAAATAGAAAAATAATCTAAAAAATACAAAAATAGTTTTGAAAATTCTAGTTTGTTATTTTAGACTTTTCCATTTCATAATTTCAATTTTCTAGTTTTTTTCCTAATTTCTTGTATTTTGGTTAATTCTTAATTAGTTAAAAATAGTTTTTAATTAATAATAATTAATTAAATAGTTGTAAAATAGTTTTCTTTTTCTAAAAAGTTTCTTTTATCATTAGGATTGTAAAAATGTATTTTTCATATTTTTAGGATTTATATTTTGTAAGTTTCACTTTTTATTTTGTGCGTTTACGTAGTTTTTAATTTAAACGTACGTTTTAGGTTTTAAACGTTCATCACTTTAAATATAGTGATAGCGTTTATTTAATATCTTTTATCTTTTTAATCTTCTTAATTTGCATTTAAGTCGCTTTATTTTATAAGCCTTTTTCAGTAGTGTAATTATCCATCCCAATTCCTTACTGATCACTATCATTAGTGATCATTCTACCGTCTGATCTAGTGCTTGCACACCATTGAGTCTCCGTGAGACATAACGACCCGGGAATCCACTGTATTCTCTGATCTTCATTGCATTTGTGTTTAAGCTGTTTTAAGTCTGTTAGACTTGACGGTTTAGCGCAGATCACCCTACAACAAATTTCAATAGTTCAAGTCAACTTATCTCTAACTTGTGAACTTAGCTAACACATACAAATCTGTGTGAGAGAACCCAATTTTTTCAACTCGGCAGTTGATATATTATTTATCATTCATGGACATTAATAAGATTCATCCATTTAGTAGCAAAAATATAAGTTCAAAAATAATGCCTAATATAAAAGAACTAATATGTTATTTTTTTCATCACCCACTAATATTGGCACTAATAGTACGTAAATGTAACTCATTTTTTAAACAGTGATTCAAAATTCTTAGAGCTCCTTGTTAGGCTTCCTGGATTACTCGTTATCAAGCTTGATTATTGTTATTTTATCCGTTCAAAAATAAATTGTTTCATTCTTGTAATATTCTAATTGTTCCAAAGTCGTATGCATTTTATTTTTCTTGCTCTATCTCAGATTTTCAATTTACGGAAAAACTGGTCTGCTTTTTGGTTTGTACTTTTGTCAGCAAGCCTGAGCCCGGACTTTTTAGCCCTTTCGAAAATCCTTCTGAAATTTTAATCGTGTTTGATATTTTAATATTTTTTTATTACTTAATAAGGTTGTGGAAAACTAGAAATGGGGGTTGAATAGTTTTACCGATTAAAACTTGGTTTTAAACTATTTAGATCGACTTATGTCAATCTACTTGAACGTCTATGTTGGATGTTGATAGACGAGCATATAGATAAATAAAAGCTAAGATAAAGAGTAAGAAGCACAAAACCACAACGCGAGTATTTATAGTGGTTCGGCTACAAGGACACCTTCTTTGCCCTACTCCACTCCCCGAGTCACCTACTCGAGAGTTCGTAATCACTACACGACACCAACTCCTTATGGAGGAGAAGCATTCACAACGTCGCCTACTCTTTTTCCGGTACTAGGCTAGACACCGGGTTCTTCCACAAGGTAGAACCACACCTATCACAACGTCGCCTACCCTTTATCCGGTACTAGGCTAGATACCGAGTTCCATTACAATTGAGGAACTACTACCCAACACTACACAACAACTAACCCAAAGGATATCCACTCCTAATTACAACATCATCAAGGATATCAATATCCTTGGATACAACCTATCTCTATTTGTACATCGATTCACCTCATCGATTATACACCTTTGGCATCTATCACTAATGCCACTTGACTTGACTTCTAGGCACCCTTCACTAATGCCCTTGACACGGATGTTTGGCACCTTTCACTAATGCCTTCGTCTTGACTCCTTTGGCATCCTTCACTAATGCCTTTGACTCGGACGTTAAGCACCTTTCACTAATGCTTTAGTCTTGACTCTTTCGGCATCCTTCACTAATTCCTTTGACACAACATTTCTATGGAGAAAGAAAGAACTATCAACAAGAGAACCTCAGTAGTCTTGATGATGACGAAGTATGGCAACTCATGGACTTGAGCTTGCTTGACTTCAAGAGGTGGTGATCTCGCCTTTAAGAGGAACCTAGAGAATCACACAAAAACAAAACTACATACAAAGATCACTTGGATCTGTGGTTAAAGAGTTTACAACTCAAAGAGAAAGTAAATGTGAAAGAGGTTTCTTTACAATAAAGAAATGGCTCACTATTTATAGAGAGAAATGTGCTACTGTCCCACGGATCCCATGGATCCCTTACTTGAGGGATCCGTCCAGTGTAAAGTGGAGGAACCGTGGGACGCTCCTCTTTGCCCATGGGTTTTGGGTCATTGGTCATGGGTTTTGGGTCATGGGTCCTAGACTTTGGATCATGGGTATCTAAGTAGATACAATGTATCTACTAGATGCAATGCATCTAGTCCATGGGTCATGGGTTAGCTCCATGGGTCATGGATAATATCCATTATGACTTATGCATGATGTCATGCAATGGGTTATGGGTAATGCTCCATGGGTATGGGTCATGGACTTTGGGTTATACCCAACTATATTCAATGTATTTGGTCAATGGGTCAAATATTTCAAACTTCTACCCATTATATTACCCTTATAATACATATTAGTTATGTATATATCTACCCAATTGTTGGAATCACTCCTAAACTAGAATTCAAGTGTTAGTCATTAATATGTAATAGTTAGCTTAATTATGGCTTTTATGTTAGTAATCAAGGTTAGGCTCATGTAGAAAGCCCATGATCCTATCCAAAGCCCAATAAGTAAAGAATGGGAACTTGGTGTGTTGCCCTAGTTCCCTCCTATAAATACCTCTTGTAAACCCTCACTTGAGGGTTGGTTGTTCATTTTATTCATTTCACTCTACGCATAACTTGTCTCATTCATGCGTGCGTGTGTGTTAAGTGTTCAACCGATCATCTCTTCTCTATTTCTACATATAGATGCTTATGTTACTAATATGGTGACCTAACAGTGGTATCAATCGCCAAATAGTTGGGTGAAAAGGTTTTGTTTTTTCAAGGTTTGTAGTTTACGCGTAAAGCTCTCGGTTTAGAAACTTTCATACGCATAAAAACTCATTTTTTACACTTTCAAATCCAAGATTCTTGTACTTTCAAGGTTATTAGGTGTTAAAGTTTAAGTTTTTGGCAAAAAGTTTCAAACTTTACGTGTAGATCATTGTTTTTAAGCTTGATTTTAAACGTGTGTCTATTTCTACGCATAACGTGTTTAAGAGTTTTGGATCATCAAGTTTCACACTTTTGTGTTATTTTGGTGATATTGAAGCTGTCCCATCACAAAAATCGGGTTTAGAAACACTTTTGGACGGAAATAATAGTTTTGGAAAAATCTACGCATAACAAAACCCTAGTTGTTACGCGTAAGGTTTCCTTGGTTTAATCTTCGTTTCTTGGTTTACTCAGTTTTTCTTGCTTGGATAAGCCTGAAAACACTTCGACTTTGGATATCTTTTACACTGAGATTAGTGTAAAGGATTTTGTGGGCAAAACCCTAGTTTTACGCCTAAGCATAAAAGCTTACTAGTAAAAAATCTTACGCCTAAGCATTTCCTACGCATAAGCACGTCTTACGCCTAAGGAAAACTTACGCATAAGTTTCTTCGCTAAGCCTTTAGTTTACGCATAACCTAAGGTTTAACTAACCCTACGCGTAAGCTACTCCTACGCGTAAGTCTCATTCTTACGCGTAAGTTTGGTGTTTTTACGCCTAAGGTTTTCTTTGCCTAAGCTTGGTTTCTACGCCAAAGGACTCTTCATCAACAAAGTTTCATTCGACTACAAAGATCCATTTTACAACACAGTTTTCAAGATGTCTCAACCACCATACTCTAACTATTTTCCTCATGTGTATCCTCAACAACAACAACAACAAAAACTTAGTCCTCAACAACAACAATTCAATCTACAACAACAAGTTTATCAACAACAATTTAACCAATAACATTTTCCACAACAAGGAGCAATTCCACCACAAATGGTTCAACCACCACCTAGTCTTCAAGTACAACCTTACACAAACTTTAACAATCAGCATCCATCCAGGAATACTATGAAGGAACCGACTTGGTTTGCAAAGATGTGTGAAGCTTTAAGTAGCCAACAATCCATTCATGAGGCTGGATTACTTGATAGACCTCCAATGCTCACTCCCGGAAACTATGATCAATGGGTGATTAGGTTCTTTAGATTCTGTGATCTAAAGAAGCCACATGGAAAGTTCTTAAAGAAGGTTATCCTGGAAGGACCATTTCAAATGCCTACTGTCACTACACCCGGAGATCCAAATGCTACTCCACCAAGAGGTGATGTCACCAACATTGCAACTCTTTCTGACCTCACTGCTGATGAACTTCTTCATTTCGAAGATGATGAGCTAGCAATGCAATACATCCTTTTGGGATTACCCAATCCGATCCTTCAAAGTGTAGATGCTCAAAAGACTGCTAAGGCAATGTGGGAACATATTCATCTTCTCATGGAAGGCACTGAACTCAATAAAGAAGACACGGAATCCAAAATCTACTTGGCTTATGAACACTTCATGATTGAACCTGGAGAGACATTAGAGTCATATCATCATCGATTTTCAGACATCATCAATGACTTGGACAAACATAATATAATTATGCCAAGAATTGCAGTCAACACTAAGTTCCTGAGTAGTCTTGGTCCTGATTGGGAGAAGTATGTCATTTTCATCCGTCAAGCTAAGAATCTTCATCATGCTACATACGGATTGTTGTACGACTATTTGAAGCCTCATCAAAAAGAAGTTGACAAAGAACGGGTTATCCGTGGACAAAATGTTTCACCTTCACTTCCGGATAATCAACAATTAGCCTTGTGGGCTCAAGCTTGTTATCCTCCACAACCCACTGCTCAACCAACAACCACAATCACACCATATGATCCATCAAAGCAACAATCTAAGGAAACTCAATTGGTTCCATACAATAACAACACTGATCAAGCACTTTACAGTGAATCCAATTAAGATGTTGAAGCCTTCGATGCATTGCAACAAGGGTTTGTCATGATTGCTAGAGCATTCGGCTGATAAACAAACAAATCCAACAATCACATTCGTTCCTCATCCAACACAAGGAATCAGGCTGTTGTTAACAATGGACGTGTTGAAGTTCAGAATCGTGGTAATGGTCGTCAGATGGGCGGTGGTCAAGGGTTTAATGCTATGGGAAGGAATAACATGGGTACTCCACAGAGAGCTCAAGTGGTTGAACAGGGTAATACTCAGAATGGGATTAATGGTCTTCGATGCTATAACTGTAATGAGAAGGGTCACCTGGCTAATGCATGCCCTAAGCCGAGGACTAGAGGCGGTGCTTATCACAAGGAGGCTTTACTCTTGGCTCTTAAGGATGAAGCTGGTGGAACCCTCACAAACAAGGAACATAGTTTCAAGGTCGCAGATTCTGATGATGACATGGAGGATTTGCAGGCTAATGCAGCAGTGATGTTGATGGCACACATGCAAGCTCTCCACATGAGTGACACAGGCCCAGTGTATGACACTGACGGCTTGTCTCAGGTACCGAATCAAACTATACTCATTAATAATCTGATATCTCAGCCAAAATCTACATCCGACAGGGTGAGTGTTCAACATGAGCCGTCTACATCTCATTCCGATGATCATCACATAGACCCCGTAGTTATATTTGACGATCAAGATGACCTTATGGTTACCTTTGATAATCAAGTTGACTCCGTGGTTATACTTGAGGATCTGACTAATGATCATGTTGAGACTCACGTTGAACAAAATGAACCTTCCTCTAATCTAGAAGTTGAGCTCATGACCTTAATTAAAGACCAAGAATCTCGACTGGAAATCTGCAAGGAATTAAAAGAAAACAATGCACCGTTGACTAGGGATAATGAATGCTTAAAAAGGAAACTCAACGTTTTTAAAACTCAAGAAAAACGCGAACAAGGTTTTGAAGTCACTTTTGCTAAATCTTCACAGTACGAAAAATCACAAGAACGACAGATACGTGATCTAGTCGCATCTAAGAATGCTTTGTTGTCTCAAATAGAACAACTGAAACATGATCATAAAAAACAAATTAACGCTCTTACTTTGGAAAATCAAAAAGCCAAGGCTGAGTTGTTAAATTTTCAAAAACAGTTCTCAGAATACAAAAAGCATTCAACGAAACGAAAAGATTCCTATCTTGAGGAAATTGTCGACTTACAAAACAAAGTCAAAGAGTTTCGAAATGTTGTTTATAAACATGGTGAATCAATCACAACGATTCAAAAGTTTACTTTTAAACCAAATTCAAATGGATATGGACCGAATCTTGCTGATTATAAACCTAAGTTCTCAAATAGAGCATTCAAACCAAATCCTGAAGTTTACAGTGCAGAACATAGAATTGATGATTCCATTATGAGTGTTGTTGAATATAATCGTCAAAAGGAATTAGATGCAGAAGAAGAGAGTCGATCAAAATTAGAAAATGTTGTTTATAACTATCCATTTAACTATTCAAAAGTTGTCACTTTCGTCGCACAAAAGGATACTTCTAACACACCTTGGGTTATCACACCTAGGTCTGAGTCTTCTAATGTTGGTCCCCAACCCAATTCTGCACAAATTAATGGTCCTTTACCTTCACTCAGTGAAGTAAAATCAATACTCGAAATCGTCAAATTCTTAGATATTTTGACATTTTCACTTCTGACATAAAACTTTTAGAACGTGAGATTGAATTTCATTCTGAAATAAAAGTTGAACATTTTCAATCACCTCAGGCGCGAGAACAAAGAGATATTTTTCAGAAAAGAATTTTACCCCATGTTAAAATTTTGAAAAATTGTGTATTGTATTGGGAAAGGGAATTTCATAAGGAACTTGGACTGATGAAAATAGTTTTCGAGAAAACAGAAACATCTATTTCAAATACAAAACGTAAAAAGAAAATGTTGAGAAAAGATGTTGATCGACTCTTGGAAGATGTTATCTGTGCTGATATCCATAATGTTGTGTTACTTCATTCTTTTGCACATGCATTTGATTATATCTCTGCTGATTCTGTTGATTCTGTTGCAAATGTTGAGAATACTGATTTTGTGTCACAAATCAAGTCTTTAAAAGTTGAAAATGAACGAGTGACTGATTTGTTTAAATAAACACAAATATCAAAATATCAAAGTAACCGTAAAATTCAACAAATCAACCTTTTAGGAAAAGGGTTAACGTGCCAAACCTTACGGGTGTGATAAAAGTGATACCGGGAAAGTGATTTCCCCGGGTCGTGTCCCAACGAGGTGTGAAATTGACGGAGTCGTTGAGTTTTGTGATTAGGACTTGAATTGGTTAAATGAATTTGGATTTTGATTTCGTTATCCTACAAATTAAATAACGGGAATGAAAATAAGGCATGGGAACCCTAATAAACTATAAATTAACAATTACTAAGCCTAAGGAATGATAAAACGAAGCTACACTAAGTCCTAGGGTGCTAAAACGTAAAAACGTAAAAACCGGCAAATAACCCGAGCCATAAACGTAAAAATTTTGCAATTTAAGGGCTACGGGGGTGAAATTAATTTTCCTACGTTCTATTTGACAAAAAATAATTTTAGAAAAAGACCGGGTATTTTTTGACTTTTAAAATATTTTATATGAATTAAAAACTAATTAACACTAATTAAATGATTAAAAATATTAAGGTAATGTTGAAAAATCTGAGAAATTCACAAAAAGTACTTTGAACAGTGTTCAGTCAGAGAAAAATAAGAAAACACATGGTTGTTTTGGAAATAAGCTGCAGAATAAGCCAAGAAGTGCTTAAACCAAGAACTGCTAAAACTAACTTAAGGGATTAATTGTGCAAAGAATGAACGAGACAAGTCCCAAGGGCAGTTGGTTGTGTGGTGTTGTGTTGTGGTCGTGGAAGGCTAGAGGTCACAGGTTCGAATCCTGGCCTCTACCCTTTTTGCAACTTTGTTTTTTTTTTCAACTTTTTCTTTTACAACTCATTTCAAGACCCAAAGTTAAACATTTTTTGTAAAAAAAACTTTTTGAAGAAAAGCTTGCTAAGAAGCTGTTGGGACAGCTTAATTTCAACAGATTACAAACAACCCTTTTTAACTTGAGATATGCTACAGCTTTTGGACAGCCACAAAACCAAACACCCCTTTAGCACATTTTCATTCACTGTTTACACCAATTAACAGTAAGCTGTTTTGACAAAGAAAACTTGATCAACTAAAATGTAAATAAGCTGAACCTAAGCACAATAAGCCATGAGAACAAGGGAGAGCAGTGGGCATAAGCAGTCTTGGGGAGTCCTAAAATAAGCTAATCCAAGGATCCTAATAAGCACCAAAGTCTGAAAATAAGCCTAAGGGTATAGCTCCTAAACTATCCTAACTAGATTACTTCTAAGATTCACAATAAAACTAAATCCTATGACTGATAAGCAATTCAAAAGAAGCAAATTAGTGACCTGTGGACTGCTGGACTGTTGCAGGCTAAAAAAACCTGAGGGACCTGTTTTGAGCTTATTTGGAATAAGCTGAGGACTGAGTGAGCATTTGAGCTTCTGACCACTTAAAGTCCACCTAGCCAACTGCCTTTTGCCCCCTGTCTGGTCACTGAAGAGCTCAATATAGCTTATAAATAAGTCGAGTCAACCTTTGCAAAACCACCTGTTCTGTGCCAAGTAACATTAAACTGCCAACCCACCCACTTCAACCCATAAGCGCACCTAGCTACACATTTTTTTGAATTTTTTCCTCTTGACCATAGTTCCACAAGCTAGTCAACTTATCATTTTTATTTTTTAAAATTTTTTAACACAACTGAGAAGTAACTAAACTGCTTAGTTAAAACCTTACAGAAGCCAAAAAAAAAAATCAAGCCAAAGAAATCTTTAAGATCAGTTTAACCTTGTAAACAACTTTTCCAACTCTTAAATTGACTCAAATGCATTAAAAATGGTTTGACTAATCAGGTCAAAGTGAGTAAAGACCACTTTGACCCAGATTTTTCTTTTTAAACCAAACACTCCTTTGTGGGAGTATGTCCTGATGTTGATTGAAGAACTTGGATAAAAACTGAGTATGGACTGAAATGAACACTAAAGAACTTAATTAGAATAAGTAAGAAACAAGATAAGCACAATGTGCTTATTTTTAAGCTAAGACGTAATAAGCACTTTTTCATAAATTGAAACCGATATTAAAAAGACTAATTAAAAAGTTAAAATTAACTTAAAACTGATTCTCCACTACTCTCTACTGCCTTATACATGGCTACATGAATTCTATTTATACCACTACTAAGTCTTCAAATCTTCTTGGGTCTTCACTTGTTTGTGCTTTCTTCACTACAATCCTAGCCCTCCAATAAGTAGGTACACTTTAAGCATCAATCTGAGCCATTGGTTGGGGTCCTTTTGAGTTTGGATTGCCACAGTGGCAATGGATTCATGTGACTTTGTCTTGGGTAGGGGAATGAGTAAGTTTGGGAAATGGGAGCTACCGGGTACATGTGGTTAAGGTGGATTTGGGTTTTGATGTAGCTGGGTAAAAGGGGTCTTTGGAGGTGGAGTGTTTTGGGTGAAGGGATTTGGGTAATGGAGAGAGTTTATGGGTAGCAGAGAAAGGGGAGTAGGGTATCTAGGGTTCTTGGGCGGGAAAATGGGGAAGGAGAGGAGGGTGTTGGGTTTTTAACTCGGGTTGGATAGGTGTGGACCGGGTATTGAATTGGGTTTGACTGGTTTGGGCCTAAGGTATAACTTTGGACTTAGGATTAGTTATTGAATCCATTTAATATTTAGGGACTAAACATGCCAAAACTGAATTTCCAAGGACCAATCATGAACATTCTAAAATTATACTCCCAAGGGTTAAACTTGACCATCTCCAATAATCCAAGGACCAAATCTGTCATTTGTGAAACTCAAAGGACTAAACTTGTAATTTTCCAAAATTTATCAAAATGACCAATTTTGACAAGTAAGAATTACCAAAGGACTAAAAATGTTCATTTTCCAATTTAAAATGTCCAGGGGTAAATTCTGTCAATCTTTGAAATTCCAGGGACTAAAGTTGCCATTTTAAAAGTTGGGGGACTGAAACTGCCAATTATGCAAACTTTGTTCGTTTTTCATTTGTTTTCCATAATTTTGCATCTGAAACATATAAAACATAATTTTGAGATATTTTCAGTATTTTGATGCATTTCGGAGTGTTTTTAGATGTTTTGCAGTTCAGATTTGACCTAAAATGATGAGTTTTTACACACTCATCAATCCTCCACACTAAACCATTGCTAGTCCCTAGCAATCTTTTGAGAAAACTTAATGGATTTGAATCTCTTTACCAAAAGCCATTACTTCTGGAGTAGCCAAATGTTTCAGTTCAAGTAAGAACTATGGTACACCGATAACCATATGATTTTGAGCAAATCACCAAACTTTCAACGGTTTTGATTTGTCTTTACCGGCCGTTTGCTTCGGACTAGCCAACTCTTAGATAAAATATCTTTGGTGAGTCGATTACCAATTATGGTTTTCAAACTGCCTTTACCACAAGCCATAAACTTGCGGGCTAGCCAACTCTTCACTAATTAAAGATATGGTGAGCTGAACACCATACAATTTTGGGCAAATTGCAAGCCGTCAACGGATTTGATAAATCTTTACCAAGAGCCGTTTGCTCATGGATTAGCCAATCCTTTTGTTTATTAGACATGGCGGACTGATAACCATAAAAAAAAATTTGGCCAAAAATGGGGGAATTGGGTGGTATAATTTGTATTATAAAATTCGTGAGAATTCCCCCCACACTAGAAATGAATATTGCCCTCAATATTCAAAGTACCGGCGGTTATGCCGAAACTGAGAACGTAAAAGGGAAATACTATGGCCATTATTATTATTATTATTATTATTTTTTTTTTATTTTTTTTTTTATTTTTTTTTTATTTTTTTTTAGGAAAACTTATGTACAACAGCGGGGGGCAACTCCCCCACACTATGGTGGTAGAAAGTAGAAAGAAGTCAGAAATACGGGTGAAAACCCATATAGTGTGCTACTGTTTTTGTTCCTCGAGTCGCTAGCTTGACTCGACCCCGAATTCATTGGTCCATGGGGGAGCAAGTGGAATAGAAAATCTCCATCGGACTTTCATTCAAGTGGTTTGGATAAATATTGAATGTGTTGAAAGTTCCACTCCGATGAGATGCAACCGGCTCAAGAGAAAGAGAAATGCCGGGGTCAAAAATGGTATCTTCACTCCCGTAGGAGTTAAGACATGGAGAAGTCACGGGATGAGAAAGTAAAGTGTCAATTTCTTGACAACGGGTGGGCAAAAGATTAGATTGATGAACATTAACGGAATGTTCAGAAATCTTATCCACCACAAGAGAAGTCACAACATTCGTGTTGGACTTAAGAAATATCCGAGAGTGAACTCCCTTAAAAGGTAAGATACCGGGTTTGAAAACTTTGTCCTCGGAGAGGAATGAAACACAAGTATCAACCATGGTAAAATCCTCAAGGGTAGATGAGTTACTCATGGATAGAAGAGGATGCGGAGCATTTTGCTCAAATAGCTCGTCCTCAATGATGTGAGCGAGTTCACCGGCGAACTCCTCATGGAAAAGCCTACTCCTTTCGGAAGGAGGAAGCAATTCAAATGTGGATGACTCATACTCGGGAAGAGAAAGATGAAAAGTGGGAATGCCACTACTCTCCTTTTCAGTATGATAGTCATCAAAGCGAATACTTCAAATTCGGAAGAGAATCATTGGACAAAGCCTCAAGTTCGAAAATGGTTCGGCTTTTCCAAGATATAGTCACTATCCACAACAGGGATAGGAGATGAAGCTGGTTTAGCACATAATGATTCGATCTTAGAAACGAGGAGATTTACATTGAACAATTTTTCACGAAGTATCTCGTCCTCAATTTCCAAATCATCAGAATCTCTCACCTCCTCTAAGCTAACTAGCTCAGAAGGTAACTCCTCGACATAATCGATGTCTCCATAAGATAAAGAATCGTCAAACGAAGTACAATCGTTGTCAGATTCGGAGAACATCTCGACATGATCGTTTGGGATGTCAAGAGGGGAAGAAGAATCATCATCAAGAGGCTCATCAAACATATTACCGGAGATAACCTCGGACTCACTTGGGGTTGGGACAAGGTTCTCAACACAAGACGGTTCCGTTTCCAGAATAGTGCTAAGATTTTCGTCCCCCATTAAAAGATTATCCGACGGTTCTAAGGTAGATAGGCAAGATAAGGGCGGAGAGTGAACATGTGCGGTACTTTGTGGGCTTGAAATATGCACCTTGTCCTTTGTCATCTCCCAATCTTCCTCATCCTCGTCATCGAGACGGCAAGCTTCGTTAAAGAGGATAAGCTTTTGAGCTGCTCGCTCATCGGCTAGTAATCTTTCGTTGCGAGCAGCTTGTTCCTCGGAAAGTTCTTCAAGAATTATACGAGGAAATTGATCAATGACGGAAACTGTGGGGGTTGGATGTTGTCAAATTCGGAAGTCCACGATTGACATTGATAATCATCATGAGGACCCCCACACTTAGCACAATGAGGGTATTGGGGAGAGAAATTTTGAAATGACGTTTGATCATTGAAATGATGAAAATACGGTTCTGGTTCGTATGAATTTTGTGGAGGGTAATTGAAATTGTTTTGAGGATAACTGAAAGATTCCGGTTAGAATCATAAGCAAATGAATTCTCAAGCAAATCGAACAACATCCAATGACAAGATAGTTTCCACACCACTCGCACATACATTTGAAACAACGAAAACCTTGTGGTAACAAGTCTCCACAACCGTAGCAATAACTTTGATCAAACGAAGATATTTCGGCTCGAATAGGAATCGAGGGTTTAACAACATCACATAAAGCGGTATTTCCCGAAGTTGAATCATGACGAAGTTCAATTAAGAAGTTTTGAATCATGTCATTTCTAGCCCTAAAGAAATCGTCGGTAAAACGTCGAAGATTCCGAGGTGGGACAAGTGGTGTGCTCTTAGAGCTAGCAAGTTCCACCACTTCCGTATGGTCTCCGGTGTTTGAATGGGTTCATCGTAATCAATTCTAATTCTCGACCTTTTTTCATCGGCTTGAATTTGCTCGATTAGATTACGGGCTCTAAATTCAAAGAAATCGTCCTCGTAACCCTCGGTGAGTGCTTGAGGTAGCTCCGACGTATGAACGGGTTTGTCAACATTAGAACGTATTTCGGGTTGTGGCGGGTGGTCAAAATAACCTTGAAAAGAATTTTTTATGGATAATTCGCACAAATTGCAAAATTTGCTTGAACTAGGCCTTCCACACCGCTCACACACACTTGTGACGATGATGTTGATGATTGTCGACATAAGAATTAAACATATAGAGGGTTAAAGAGATAGAATTAAACGATTTTGAGGTTAAAGAAGAGTAGAATCAAACGGTACGAGAGGGTAAGAGAAATAGAATCATACGGATAAGAGGAATGAGAAGAGTATTTTTTGTATTTTTCAAAAACGGTAACATCACGAGGAAGGTTCTTCAAGTCACTAATCGCAAAAATCACGATATTGTCGCAACACACCTCCCCGGCAGCGGCGCCAAAATTTGATTCGTTTAAATAAACACAAATATCAAAATATCAAAGTAACCGTAAAATTCGACAAATCAACCTTTTAGGAAAAGGGTTAACGTGCCAAACCTTACGGGTGTGATAAAAGTGATACCGGGAAAGTGATTTCCCCGGGTCGTGTCCCAACGAGGTGTGAAATTGACGGAGTCGTTGAGTTTCGTGATTAGGACTTGAATTGGTTAAATGAATTTGGATTTTGATTTCGTTATCCTACAAATTAAATAACGGGAATGAAAATAAGGCATGGGAACCCTAATAAACTATAAATTAACAATTACTAACCCTAAAGAATGATAAAACGAAGCTACACTAAGTCCTAGGGTGCTAAAACGTAAAAACGTAAAAACCGGCAAACAACCCGAGCCATAAACGTAAAAATTTTGCAATTTAAGGGCTACGGGGGTGAAATTAATTTTCCTACGTTCTATTTGACAAAAAATAATTTTAGAAAAAGACCGGGTATTTTTTTGACTTTTAAAATATTTTATATGAATTAAAAACTAATTAACACTAATTAAATGATTAAAAATATTAAGGTAATGTTGAAAAATCTGAGAAATTCACAAAAAGTACTTTGAACAGTGTTCAGTCAGAGAAAAATAAGAAAACACATGGTTGTTTTGGAAATAAGCTGCAGAATAAGCCAAGAAGTGCTTAAACCAAGAACTGCTA
The DNA here is from genome assembly GCA_910596185.1 of Chrysanthemum makinoi. Lineage (NCBI taxonomy): Eukaryota > Viridiplantae > Streptophyta > Magnoliopsida > Asterales > Asteraceae > Chrysanthemum > Chrysanthemum makinoi. The sequence continues at coordinate 85,699,134 of OU343216.1, forward strand.
AAACTAACTTAAGGGATTAATTGTGCAAAGAATGAACGAGACAAGTCCCAAGGGCAGTTGGTTGTGTGGTGTTGTGTTGTGGTCGTGGAAGGCTAGAGGTCACAGGTTCGAATCCTGGCCTCTACCCTTTTTGCAACTTTGTTTTTTTTTTCAACTTTTTCTTTTACAACTCATTTCAAGACCCAAAGTTAAACATTTTTTGTAAAAAAAACTTTTTGAAGAAAAGCTTGCTAAGAAGCTGTTGGGACAGCTTAATTTCAACAGATTACAAACAACCCTTTTTAACTTGAGATATGCTACAGCTTTTGGACAGCCACAAAACCAAACACCCCTTTAGCACATTTTCATTCACTGTTTACACCAATTAACAGTAAGCTGTTTTGACAAAGAAAACTTGATCAACTAAAATGTAAATAAGCTGAACCTAAGCACAATAAGCCATGAGAACAAGGGAGAGCAGTGGGCATAAGCAGTCTTGGGGAGTCCTAAAATAAGCTAATCCAAGGATCCTAATAAGCACCAAAGTCTGAAAATAAGCCTAAGGGTATAGCTCCTAAACTATCCTAACTAGATTACTTCTAAGATTCACAATAAAACTAAATCCTATGACTGATAAGCAATTCAAAAGAAGCAAATTAGTGACCTGTGGACTGCTGGACTGTTGCAGGCTAAAAAAACCTGAGGGACCTGTTTTGAGCTTATTTGGAATAAGCTGAGGACTGAGTGAGCATTTGAGCTTCTGACCACTTAAAGTCCACCTAGCCAACTGCCTTTTGCCCCCCTGTCTGGTCACTGAAGAGCTCAATATAGCTTATAAATAAGCCGAGTCAACCTTTGCAAAACCACTGTTCTGTGCACAGAACATTAAACTGGCCAACCCACCCACTTCAACCCATAAGCAGACCTAGCTACACATTTTTTTGAATTTTTTCCTCTTGACCATAGTTCCACAAGCTAGTCAACTTATCATTTTTATTTTTTAAAATTTTTTAACACAACTGAGAAGTAACTAAACTGCTTAGTTAAAACCTTACAGAAGCCAAAAAAAAAAATCAAGCCAAAGAAATCTTTAAGATCAGTTTAACCTTGTAAACAACTTTTCCAACTCTTAAATTGACTCAAATGCATTAAAAATGGTTTGACTAATCAGGTCAAAGTGAGTAAAGACCACTTTGACCCAGATTTTTCTTTTTAAACCAAACACTCCTTTGTGGGAGTATGTCCTGATGTTGATTGAAGAACTTGGATAAAAACTGAGTATGGACTGAAATGAACACTAAAGAACTTAATTAGAATAAGTAAGAAACAAGATAAGCACAATGTGCTTATTTTTAAGCTAAGACAGAAATAAGCAGAAGCACTTTTTTCATAAATTGAAACTGATATTACAAAAGACTAATTAAAAAGTTAAAATTAACTTAAAACTGATTCTCCACTACTCTCTACTGCCTTATACATGGCTACATGAATTCTATTTATACCACTACTAAGTCTTCAAATCTTCTTGGGTCTTCACTTGTTTGTGCTTTCTTCACTACAATCCTAGCCCTCCAATAAGTAGGTACACTTTAAGCATCAATCTGAGCCATTGGTTGGGGTCCTTTTGAGTTTGGATTGCCACAGTGGCAATGGATTCATGTGACTTTGTCTTGGGTAGGGGAATGAGTAAGTTTGGGAAATGGGAGCTACTGGGTAACAGGGTTAAGGTGGATTTGGGTTTTGATGTAGCTGGGTAAAAGGGGTCTTTGGAGGTGGAGTGTTTTGGGTGAAGGGATTTGGGTAATGGAGAGAGTTTATGGGTAGCAGAGAAAGGGGAGTAGGGTATCTAGGGTTCTTGGGCGGGAAAATGGGGAAGGAGAGGAGGGTGTTGGGTTTTTAACTCGGGTTGGATAGGTGTGGACCGGGTATTGGATTGGGTTTAACAGGTTTGGGCCTAAGGTATAACTTTGGACTTAGGATTAGTTATTGAATCCATTTAATATTTAGGGACTAAACATGCCAAAACTGAATTTCCAAGGACCAATCATGAACATTCTGAAATTATACTCCCAAGGGTTAAACTTGACCATCTCCAATAATCCAAGGACCAAATCTGTCGTTTGTGAAACTCAAAGGACTAAAGTTGTAATTTTCCAAAATTTATCAAAATGACCAATTTTGACAAGTAAGAATTACCAAAGGACTAAAAATGTTCATTTTCCAATTTAAAATGTCCAGGGTAAATTCTGTCAATCTTTGAAATTCCAGGGACTAAAGTTGCCATTTTAAAAGTTGGGGGACTGAAACTGCCAATTATGCAAACTTTGTTCGTTTTTCATTTGTTTTCCATAATTTTGCATCTGAAACATATAAAACACAATTTTGAGATATTTTCAGTATTTTGATGCATTTCGGAGTGTTTTTAGATGTTTTGCAGTTCAGATTTGACCTAAAATGATGAGTTTTTACACACTCATCAATCCTCCACACTAAACCATTGCTAGTCCCTAGCAATCTTTTGAGAAAACTTAATGGATTTGAATCTCTTTACCAAAAGCCATTACTTCTGGAGTAGCCAAATGTTTCATTTCAAGTAAGAACTATGGTACACCGATAACCATATGATTTTGAGCAAATCACCAGCTTTCAACGGTTTTGATTTGTCTTTACCAGAAGCCGCTTGCTTCTGGACTAGCCAACTCTTAGATAAAATATCTTTGGTGAGTCGATTACCAATTATGGTTTTCAAACTGCCTTTACCACAAGCCATAAACTTGCGGGCTAGCCAACTCTTCACTAATTAAAGATATGGTGAGCTGAACACCATACAATTTTGGGCAAATTGCAAGCCGTCAACGGATTTGATAAATCTTTACCAAGAGCCGTTTGCTCATGGATTAGCCAATCCTTTTGTTTATTAGACATGGCGGACTGATAACCATAAAAAAAAAAAAAATTGGCCAAAAATGGGGGAATTGGGTGGCATAATTTGTATGATAAAATTCGTGAGAATTCCCCCCCACACTAGAAATGAATATTGCCCTCAATATTCAAAGTACCGGCGGTTATGCCGAAACTGAGAACGTAAAAGGGAAATACTATGGCCATTATTATTATTATTTTTTTTTTAGGAAAACTTATGTACAACAAATGGGGCAACTCCCCTACACTAGGGTGGTAGAAAGTAGAAAGAAGTCAGAAATACGGGTGAAAACCCATATAGTGTGCTACTGTTTTTGTTCCTCGAGTCGCTAGCTTGACTCGACCCCGAATTCATTGGTCCATGGGGGAGCAAGTGGAATAGAAAATCTCCATCGGACTTTCATTCAAGTGGTTTGGATAAATATTGAATGTGTTGAAAGTTCCACTCGATGAGATGCAACCGCTCAAGAGAAAGAGAAATGCCAGGGTCAAAGATGGTATCTTCACTCCCGTAGGAGTTAAGACATGGAGAAGTCACGGGATGAGAAAGTAAAGTGTCAATTTCTTGACAACGGGTGGGCAAAAGATTAGATTGATGAACATTAACGGAATGTTCAGAAATCTTATCCACCACAAGAGAAGTCACAACATTCGTGTTGGACTTAAGAAATATCCGAGAGTGAACTCCCTTAAAAGGTAAGATACCGGGTTTGAAAACTTTGTCCTCGGAGAGGAATGAAACACAAGTATCAACCATGGTAAAATCCTCAAGGGTAGATGAGTTACTCATGGATAGAAGAGGATGCGGAGCATTTTGCTCAAATAGCTCGTCCTCAATGATGTGAGCGAGTTCACCGGCGAACTCCTCATGGAAAAGCCTACTCCTTTCGGAAGGAGGAAGCAATTCAAATGTGGATGACTCATACTCGGGAAGAGAAAGATGAAAAGTGGGAATGCCACTACTCTCCTTTTCAGTATGATAGTCATCAAAGCGGAATACTTCAAATTCCGGAAGAGAATCATTGGACAAAGCCTCAAGTTCATAAAATGGTTCGGGCTTTTCCAAGATATAGTCACTATCCACAACGGGGATAGGAGATGAAGCTGGTTTAGCACATAATGATTCGATCTTAGAAACGAGGAGATTTACATTGAACAATTTTTCACGAAGTATCTCGTCCTCAATTTCCAGATCATCAGAATCTCTCACCTCCTCTAAGCTAACTAGCTCAGAAGGTAACTCCTCAACATAATCGATGTCTCCATAAGATAAAGAATCGTCAAACGAAGTACAATCATTAGACTTCTAATATATCCCAGAAAAAGTTTGGTGACAATCCTATGGCTAGAACTCTTAGTCGTAATTCTTGAATTATTAGGGTTTAAGTTTTACGCATAAGTTTCTCTTCGCATAACTGTTTAATTGATTATTCATGATTAAAACTGAATAGCATTGAATGTATGTGTTAATATTGGTGTTATGATGAACTTATTTTAGGATTTCTACGTGTGAAAATTCAGAATCAAGGTTACTTGAACTTCTACGCATAAGGATCACCTTACGCGTAGAATGTTATGCGTAAGAGAAATCTTACGCGTAAGGTTCTACAATGGGGTCTACGTGTATCCTGTGAAGGATATGCGTAAACAGTAACCTCTACGCATAAGGTTCACTCTTACGAGTAAGCCTTACGCGTAAGGTTCCATATACGCTTACGCGAAAGCTTTACGCCTAAGGCTCTCTTTTCCTACGCGTAATATTTCTTACGCGTAAGTCAAGATCCTACGTATAGGCTTATGCTTACGCGTATAACCACTCCTGTTTATGCATAAGCTTGCAAAACCTACGCCTAAGCCTAGCTTTAACCAAAATTATGAATTGTTACACGTGCAAACTTGTAAATAAATAAATCATAACACCACGAAACCAAAATGTCACTAATAAGCTTAAATGTTTAATAAGTTGTGAAAAATATGTGAAAACTTGGACTATAAAACTCAAAGTTAATCAACTCACAAAACTTATCACGACGTCTTTGGACTATTAGACTAACAAGTGACATTGGACTCGTGACAATCATCGACATATCACATTCAATAAATAGACAATAAAATCAACTGTTGACTAAAGTAATGTCTTTCGATATGTTGGTTCTTTTGGCTAAATATCTTTCAGATCACGACATGGACGTTCAAATGCAAAATGTGGAAGCACCAAATGTTCTCACTGTTGAAGATATCTTGCCTCATGGTTACCCTATGAAGATCGGAAAGAACAACCTCAGAGTTGATTTTGATACCTTCTCTTATTCTGAGTCTTCATGCCAGATTGTTGCGGATATTCTGAAGACTCACCCTTATCAGAACATGCTCACAAACTCAAGCATCATCGAGATCTACATTCACCAATTATGGCATACAATGCAAAAGATCAATGGTCAAAATGTTGTGACGGTGACGCTTAACAACAAACAAGTCACCATCACACCAGCAGATTTGAGGGCCATTCTTCTCATTCCTGTCATCGAACCTACTCAATTCAATGCCACTCCAACTGAAGAGGTCGTTCTCCAATTCATGGTCGACATCGGCTATGATGAAGCTACCGGGGTTATCACAAAGCACTCATCTGTTGATCTCAAGAACATTCCCCAGCCATGGAGAACCCTCTACATTATGATTGCGAAATCCGTTTCTGGACGTGATAGTGGTCATGAGCATCCCAAGCTCATGGAACTAAAAATATTTTGGGCTTTGGTCAACAAGAAAGACATAGAAGTTGAAGCTCTGATATGGGACAACATGATGACTTTCCTTAAAAAGCTTGGCACCAAGATCCCGTATATCAGATACACCAAACTGTTGATCCAAAGAGCTCTAGGGTATAATCCTGATATTCCCTTGAGACTTGATGACCCCAAACAACACTCCGTGTTGTATGAGCCCACACTCACCGTCCGATTTAAGGACTTTACAACAAAGAAACAAGGTGCAAGTGCTTGCCAGATTATCTTATTATTGATGATATCAAACAACCGATTCGCATACAAACGATATCTGGTAGCAGTTGAAGAAGGAAAAGTAGGTTTCCTTGATGAAAAGTTCGCTGGTACACCTACTAGGAAAACCAGGAGAGGCAGTGCAGGAAGCATTACAAGCACTGAGAGTACGAGGAAGTATCCTAAGAGGACTCATGTTCACAAAAGGAAAATTCCCTCTAAAGAAGCCATTCCTATTCCCAAACCTGAACCACAATAAAAGCTTTTGGACGAGGACTCAGAGGACACTGACACGAACAAAGAGGTCATCTACTCTGAAACTCCAATCGATGACACTCAAACAGTAGCTAAACCTCCAAGTCCAAAAGCTGATAAAGGTAAAGGTAAAACTCCAGCTTGTGCCGAAGAAGAAGGAGAGCTCGAAGAAGAACAACCGGATAAAGACTACAGGAAAAAGGTGAAGAATATCGACTCCAACACGCTGCCAAAGAGTTCGTAAAGTAACAAACTCGTGGCCCCGGAGGGTCAAGTGGTGGTGCACTATCTTCACCAGCTTCTTGATGCGTTAATCAACCCGATAAAGGAACTGGTACCACCACCCACGAT
>OU343216.1:85705739-85740679 GCA_910596185.1 Chrysanthemum makinoi
AGTGATTAAATCTTGAAACATCAAATCCTTTGGTGAGTAAATCAGCTACATTATCATCTGTATACACCTTAACAACATTAATGAGCCTATGTTCATAAAAATCTCTGATGAAGTTGTGCCTAATCTGAATATGTTTGGTCTTGGAATGATAAACTAGATTCTTCACAATGCAAATGGTACTCTCATTATCAATATTGATAGGAGTATTCTTGAAATTGAACCCATAGTCCAAGAGTTGATTCTGCATCCACAAAACTTGTCCACAACAGCTTGCAGCAGCCACATATTCTGCTTCAGTTGATGATGTTGCTGCAATTGTTTGCTTCTTACACTGCCAAGAAACTAATCTTCTTCCAAGATATTGGCATCCACCTGTGGTTGATCTTCTGTCATAGTTGTCACATGCATAATCACTATCCAAAAGCTTCCAAGTGAAAAGGTGAATCCTTGGGATACCACAACCCCAACTTAGGTTGTTGTTTCAAATAACTAAAAATTCTCTTCACTGCATTCATATGAGAGATCTTTGGTGAGACTTGATATCTTGCACATAAACATACAGCAAACATGATATCAGGCCTTGATGCAGTAAGATACATAAGACAGCCAATCATTGATCTGTATAACTTGACTTCAACTGGTTGTCCATCTTCATCCTTGCCCAATGAGTTGATAGATTTAATAGGTGTAGTAACAGGCTTCATTTAATCAAAATTGAACTTCTTAAGTATGTCAGCTACATATTTGTCTTGACTTATAAAAATTCCTTCCTTTGACTGCTTAACTTGAAGTCCCAAAAAGAAAGTTAACTCACCCATTAAACTCATTTGAAATTCATTCTGCATCAGCTTCTCAAACTCCTTAACCATAGATTGTTTGGTAGCTCCAAAGATGATATCATCTACATACACTTGAACTAGCATGATATCCTTCTTATCTCTCTTGATAAACAAAGTCTTATCTATAGCTCCTCTCCTATAACCATGTTGCAATAAAAAGGTAGAGAGCCTTTCATACCAAGCTCTAGGTGCTTGATGTAAGCCATAAAGAGCTTTGACAACTTTGTAGACTTTGTTTGGATGTTTAGGATCTTCAAAACCAGGAGGTTATTTGACATATACTTCCTCTGTAATCTTGCCATATAAAAAGGCACTCTTGACATCCATTTGATAAACCTGGAATCCCATATATGATGCAAAAGCAAGGAAAATCCGAATTGCTTCAATCCTTGCTACAGGAGCAAACACTTCATCATAATCAACTCCTTCTTCTTGTCTGTAGCCTTATGCAACTAACCTTGCTTTGTTTTTGATAACATTCCCTCTTTCATCTCTCTTGACTCTGAACACCCATCTTGTACCAATGACCTTCTTTCCATCCGGAAGATCACATAATACCCAAACTTCTTGAAGTCTGAATTATAGCAGTTCTTCTTGCATAGCTGCAACCCAACTCTCTTTAGTCAATGCTTGAGCAATATTCTTGGGTTCCTCTTGAGAGATAAAGCCAGTAAACATGCATGTTTGATGGTCCTTATGATTCAGCCTGTTTTGTTTATAGACAAAGCTAAGTAAAGCATTATGAGGTTTAGTAAAACTCTTAGCTTTGTGTCTTGTCATCACTCCAGAAGTAGAAGGACCAATGATTTGATCAGTAGGATGATTATTATGAATTCTTAAGTTTGGAGACTGTGGAACTCCATAAGTATCATCCAAATTAGTGAAATCAGCATCTTCATTGGAATTTGAGAAAATACCTTCATCTTCAAACTCATCATCAGTATCTTCTAAGCCAGGCATGGTAGGATCATCCAAATCATCCAAAGTGCTGGTAACTGGTGCAACAGTACTTTGGTCAAAAGTATGTGAGAGTACTCGCAGTTTTGTTCTTTTTATTTGCTTCTTCATAAGCTCTTCTTTGGTCATCAGTATAAGAATGTGCTAAGACATCTTGAAGAAGCATCTGATTAAGTTCATCTTGAATAGATTGATCCTCAGCAGACAATGAGGATTTTGGCTCATCAGTACTTTTCTCTGTCTCAACAGTTTTAAGTTCTTCATCATGAACAGCATCTGGTCTAATATGGACTCCATGAACAACATATTGTACCTCTTCTCCATTGTGTACAGGTTGATTCTCTTCTCTAACAGGAACATAATTCATTGAAGGAGTCAAAACATCAAGATCAAACATCCAATCAGGACCTTTACCCTTCTGAATTTCTTGATCTTCTAAAATGTAACATATTGGATTTCACAAATACACTAAACCATAATCATATGAGGCATAAAATATGTTTAGAGAGAGAAAGTTCTAGAGAGAGAAATGGAAGAGAGTTGGGAACTTTAGTAAGATAAAGAAAAATCTTATTATGAGCTCCAACTCTCTACCTTGGGAGGTAGAGAGTATTTATAGTCATTACATAAAACGCCACCTGACGGACTGTGGATCAGGCATACAGTGGGTAAAGACCCGTCCGTCCTCCACGGTGTTACTAAACTAAATACTACTTAACATCAAATAACTACGACCACGAGCTTTCTAACGATTACATATACTTGAGGTGACCGACACTTTAACTACTGGATTTTCCAAATCCTAACAATCTCCCCCTAAGAGAGGTCACCTCAAACACACATTAAAATTACATAGAATGCAAACAAATATTACATTGAGATTTTTCTTGGATTCTTGTTCATGTTCTTTGTTCTGCAGCTCGTAGTCTTTGATTCTTCATTTTCGCATGTTTGGATAATCTGAGTGGAGGTCTTTGACTGATCCACGTGATAATGAGTTTTGAGCCAGCTTTGAGATCATCATCCACATTAATCTCTGACTCATCCATTGTGGTGTTGGTATTATGTGATGTTGTGACTTTTGGACCGACATGCTCACATTCTGGATCATGATATCTTCTTATCAGAGTAGCGGAAGATTTCGTTGATTCATGATATTGGCAGCAGCGTAAGCATGGAGTGAAAATATCAGAGTCATTGATGCACTAATCATGATTTCTTTATATATGATTATGTTGTGTGAGCATGCGGCTATGGATTGACCGCTTCATTCTGATCAGCTGCAAACGTCGGGGTGTACCTGCATAAGACAGTTAGCAACAAAGCGCACGAAAGTGTCTTTGATCACTTTCGATGAATTGAGGTACACGGCCCACGGTTCCCCGTTGATCAGTACAAGTACTGCCTGTGATCGTATAATTGAAGAATTTCCTTGACAGGGTTTCGCAGCTGCTCTAGCTATTCTCAAACAGGAACGTCTCAAAGAAGACAACACGGAGTGAGTGAACCAGCGAAATGAGATTCACTGATTGATGAAAAGATATTTGAAAAACAATCGTGTATTGCTCAATAGAAATTGTTTTTGCAATTCAACGAGGGTTTTAATGAAAATCAATTATCAATCATAAACACCTTTTATTTTGAGAAATGAGTACACAGTCGATGTGCTAAAGAAAAGAGTTTTTAAGCAAAACAACCGGTTTTTCAAAGGTATCCGTCAATCCATAACCTGAACCAGGATTGATTCAAAAGATTGAATCGCTCCATTGTTTCTGTTCAGTTGTCACATGGTTGATCTATTGGATAGATCTCACATGCCACCTACCAGGAGCTTGTTTGATGTTGGCTCCAGAAGGCTTTCCATCTTCATTGTGAATATGTTTGCATATCACTCAGATGTTCTGGCAATACCACAAGGATAATGCGTAGGACTCATAAGATATAATCTCTCTTTCCACATTGTGTGAAACAGAGAGTCTTCATTGAAAGTGTCCTAATGAGATTTATTGATGATCTCGTGGCTCTAGACTCAATTGTGCATATTTGGTTCCTATGTCGGAGACTAGGGAGAGGGTCTCCTTCTTCAATATCAACAATCTCTAAGAGAAAGTCGATAGATTATGTCGGTTCCCCGTGAGAATGAAACAAGTCCTTTTAAGAGGAACTTGAGTGGTTTGGAAAGTTGAAGTGTAGTGTGTCACTGGGTCCATGACGTCTTGTCTTCAATACCGATGTTACCTTGGTAACCACCAGTAGTATATGAATTGAACCCGGTTTCTGCCCTAAGGTTGAATAAACGGAGGGCTATTTCTTTTCACCCTTTTTTTCACATTCAATTCTTTTTCATTCTTCAACCCCTTCAATGCTTATCGAGACTTCATAACTAGAACCTTGTTGGGTTTATTCCAGTACTAGCTCAGTCTCAGTCCGCACTCTTCCCATATCTTACTTTTCTCCCTTTTTTTTCATCAATCCTAAGGACTTCTACAATATCTAGTGGATTGTCCCTGGGTAGATCCCTCCGGTTCTGGCGGATCATGGGAACTCAACCTAACATTATCATCCTTATATCACCATGCATAAAGTAGAGTTGGTCAGTCTTTTGGTGTAGTTCTTCCACCTTGAAACCAATTGAAAACCATTTGAAAATCAATCAAGATACTTGTGATATAGAATCAAAGCATTTTGTATCTTAATTGTTTTGATATTTTAGAAATGCTCCCCCTCAACATATGCATAAAAATTCAGAATTTGTTTAGCACATGGAGGCAAGAGATCTTTGAAATCGTTAGATTAAGAATGAAAGGTCCAATCTTTTGATTAACATTTTCTAAAATGATCATCATCACTTCCCAATCAATTTGAGTAGATAAAACATTTTGAGGAAGGATGAGGTTTTCAAAATTTTGCTCCCCCTCAATATGTGCCTCGAAGTTTGAAAGAGTTTTGCACATATTAGAGGGAACCTGCACTTAGAGACAATTTCAATCACGTTCAAATAATTTGAGGTTTAATGTAGATGCTCCCCCTCAACATGTGCATGGAAAATTTGAAATCGTTTGTCACATGCGGGAAATTTGAAATCGTTTGTCACATGCGGGGAGGAAAACATGCTAAACACTTATGAAACCATTTATCGAATTATCAGTTTAAATCCAATTTAAATCACAAATTCTCCCCCGATCACAATTATCAAATCATTTGAGATTAGTGATCGCTGTAGATTTAAATTGATTTTGAAAGATTTTAAGGAGAATTGTGACTTGATTATGAAAAACGTTTTAACTGATAAGGATTTGATTTTTAGACTTTAAACTCCATTGGTTGAACATGCATGATTATCTTTTGAAAACATAATAATAACCAAGGTCTGGAACCAATTGTGTAACATATTGTAAAACATCTAGAGTAGACCTTACTCATTTAAGTGCTAATTGTTTGAAAATAACACTTTTTGATTTAATTGAAAAATCATTCTCCCCCTCAATCAATGACGAAAGTTATTGATTGATGGATTGAGATTTTGACACTTGATAAGTTCTTTTGTTTTTCATAAATAGAGTCCGAAGTGTTTTCAAAACAATTGAGTTTTCATAAGATTGCAAATATTTTTTAGAAGAATCATTTAGAAGAAAAAAATATTTGAAATTAAACATTTGTCTTGTTAATGACAAACATTTGTTTTTAGAATCAGAGCATTAGGTTTGAAATATGTGATAAAGCATGGCTCTGTTCTTTCTTTGAAACACGGGTTACTGCCTGAAATGACAATAAACCATTGTTTTACTTTCTCTCAAAAAAATTTTAATTTTTTATTTTTTTTTTATTTTTTTTTTTATCTTTTTTTTAAAAAAACATTCGAACAACATCTAAAGTCCCATGTCATTCTTTGAATGATAGCACAAAGACCATAGATATATATCGAATCAAGGTAAAAAAATATGACAAAAAAGACAATATTTTTGAGATTTTTCGAGATTTTCAGATTTTTATGGATTTTTTTTGAAAGTTTTATATTTTTCTATTTGCTTTTAGTTGGTTTTATAATTTTGTATTTTGCTTTTTGGATTAAATATATACAAAGTATAGATGAAGAAAGACCTTTACTCCTCGTCTTCCTCCTGAAGACGTTTGAGTGTTTCTGGTTGAAGGCTTTTCAAGCCAAGTCGTGGAAGAATAAACTCAAAACGTTCTCTTGGAAGAGCTTTGGTGAAGATGTCAGCTAACTGGTATTCTGACTTCACAAAATAAAGTTCCACTACACCATTTTCCACTTGCTCCCTGATGAAATGATGTTGAATGTCGATGTGCTTTGCTCTTGAGTGTTGAACATTGTTGCATGAGAGAGCAATAGCACTTTTATTATCACAGTACAGAGGGATTTTGTTGAATTCAAAGCCATAGTCAGATAATTGGGATTTGAGCACAACAAGATGACATGGCTATGTATTCAGCCTCTGTAGAGGAAATAGAAGTACTCATTTGCTTCTTTGAAGACCAGCTCACAAGCTTATCACCCAAAAACTGAGCACCTCCTGACGTACTACGACGAGTATCTTGACATCCTGCATGATCAGCATCTGCATAGGCTGTTAGTGACATACCGGTGTCCTTCGGGTACCAAAGTCCCATATTGATGGTTCCTTGGAGATACCGAAAGACCCGTTTAACCGCTTCAAGATGCTTTTTAGTAGGCTTAGCCTGATATCTAGCACACATGCACACAGCGAACAAGATGTCTGGTCTGCTAGCTGTGAGGTACATCAGGGATCCAATCATACTACGATATTTCGTTTGATCTACCATGATCCCTGAGTGGTCCTCATCCAGTTTAGTACGTTCTATCATGGGAGTGTCAACAGGGTCACTAGAATCAAATCCAAATTTCTTTAAAATCTCATTTGCATATTTAGATTGATTTATAAAAATGCCTCCGGGACTTTGTGAAATTTGTAATCCCAAGAAAAATGACATTTGTCCCATCATTGACATTTGAAATTTGGAACCCATTTCATTTGAAAAATGATCACATTCATTGGGGTCAGTCGAGGCAAAGATAATATCATCAACATAAATTTGAACGTGAATTAAATGTTTGCCGACTTCCGGTGAACAATGTCGGATCAACTGCTCCTTTGCTGAATCCAATAGAAGAAACTTTGATAGCGTATCATACCATGCCCTTGGAGCTTGCTTTAAACCGTAAAGAGCCTTCTTCAAATGATAGACGTGAGTAGGATGCTCTGGATTCACAAAGCCTTCAGGTTGGCCGACGTATACGACTTCTTTAAGATCTCCATTAAGAAACGCCGTCTTTACATCCATTTGATAGACTACCATGTTCTTACTTGCAGCATTAGCCAAGAATTCGATAGCTTCGATACGAACAACAGGAGCAAATGATTCTTCAAAGTCAATACCCTCCTCTTGACGGTATCCTTTTGCAACCAATCGAGCCTTGTTCTTTAAGACATCACCATGCTCATCAAGTTTCACTTTGAAGATCCATTTTAGAGCAATGATCATAGCACAATCTGGAGCAGGTACTAATTCCCATACATCAAGTCGATCAAACTCATGAATTTCTTCTTGCATGGCATTGAACCAGCAGTCTTCATTCATGGCGGTTTTAATGTCTTTTGGTTCGACCTTAGAGAGTACGGAGTTGAAGAAGCACCATAAGGCATCGGTTGCAAGTTGTTTCCGTGTGGATACTGGACAAGAGGGGTTTCCAATGATGTTATCTAATGGGTGATCATGAGTCCATTTTCTAAGGTGTTCATGTGGTTGTTGTTGTGGAACTGAAGTAGCAGAGTCGATGTCTCCTGATGAAGATGGTTCTAATGATGATTCAGGAGCAAATATGTTTTCAAATGGAGCATCTTCCGGAGTAGCAAAGGGATTAACTTCATCACTGATGCCAGAAACAATTCCATGACGTACATTTGATGATTGATGATTTGTTGATGAGACAGAGTGATCAGCAGCAGGAGCTTCCTGACTTAATGATATTGAGACTGAAGGGTTGACTTCATTCACATTGATAGACGCAGCCTCTGTTGATGGAATTGACATTTCAGCAGCATTTGGTTCATAGTGTTTATCAAACATTGGATCAAACAATTTCTTTAAATCATCTTCAGATGGAGGTACATATGGAGTTGCTGGAAATGAATTTGGTACAAGGAATGTACCAATGGGACTGTTTTGAAGTCGGGTCCAGAATTGGATTGTCCAGAAGCCATTTGACCGGTCAGCTCATCGAACGTAACGTGAATTTTTTCCATGATATTTCGAGTTCTCTTGTTGTAGATTCGGTAACCCTTCTTGTTTGGTGCATAACCAACAAAAAATCCAATATCTGCCTTTGCTCTTAATTTACCTAAGTCTTGACCGTCATTCGTTGGATAGCACAAAGCACCAAACACACGAAGGTAGGAGAGATCAGGTTTTCGTTTATGAACAAGTTCATATGGAGTTTTTCCATGAGAGGTGTGTATAAGGAACGATTTTGGGTGTAGCAAGCAGTGGCAATGGCTTCAGCCCATAGAAACATTGGAACCTTTGAATAAATTAGCATTGTTCTTGCGGCTTCCACAAGAGTTCGATTTCGTCTTTCAACTACACCGCTCTGTTGAGGAGTTCGTGGAACACTTCTTTGATGACTGATTCCAACACTTTCATAAAACTGAATTAAGTCTTTGTTAACAAACTTTGTGCCATTGTCTGTTCGAACAATTCTGACTGTATTGTTGAGTCGAACCTGAAGCTGTTTGATTAGTTTGATGATGACATCTGGAGTTTCATCCTTTGTCCTCAAAAACTTTACCCAAGTAAATCGAGAGTAGTCATCAACAACTACTAGAATGTATTTCTTCCCATTTATCGTTTGCACTCTCATTGGTTCGCACAGATCCATATGAAGGGTATGAAGAACTTCCATTACTGAATTTGTGGGTTTTGGTTTGTGGGCATATTTCGTGCTTTTACCCAATTGGCAAGCTGAACAAAGATGATCTTTTTCATATTTTAATCTGGGTAAGCCTCTGACAAGATCCTTTCTGGAAAGGTTATTAATGGTGCCGAAGTTCAAGTGATTGAGACGACGATGCCATAACCATGACTTTGTTTTAGAAGCCTTTGACAGCAGGCAGATTGGAAAAGACTTCATCATGTCTTCGATAGAGATGGTGTATAGGTCAGAACCTCAAGTACCTCTTAATAATTCCACACCATCAAGTTGTCTAACGAACCGATTATGTTTTCTAAAGGCCACCTCTAGATCAGAATCACAGAATTGACCAACAGAGAACAAATTATGACCAAGACCTTCCACATAATATACCCTGGAGATTACACTTTTTCCAACTACATAATCACCATAACCCATAATTGCTCCAAAATGGTCATTCCCGAATCTAACAGTCCCGATGAATTTACTCACGAAGTTCATGAGCCGCGACCGGTCTCCAGTCATATGCTTGGAACAGCCTGAGTCCAAGTACCACAGAACGATTTGAACGATCTGCAGTTAAACACATACAAGAATGGATAACTGGATAATTGGGATCCCCATGCAAGAATGGGTTCCACTTGGTTAGTAACAGTGATTGGAACACCCACATCAGAAATAGAAGCACCCATATCAGAACTAGAAGCAATGGAATCATTAGGAATAGATGCAATGCCGGTGTCTGTATTTGACCTATTCAAAGTATGTTCACTTCTTAAAGGAATAGTTCTACCAGTAGGCATCCATTTTCTAGTGGGCATTGTCTTAGCAGTTTGAGGGCAAAACTGATTGACCTTATGGCCAAAAGGTATCCATTGATAACCTATCTTACAAAATGTTCTTCCTGTGGGTTTCCACTATTTTCTAACTTTCTTAAGCTTTTGCCTTTTAGCCTTCTTTGCATGATTTTTAGCATTAACAATCTTAACTGGGCATTTGACAACATTAGACAAACCATTCACACCATAATCATGATTAGCAACAGAATTCAAACAGACATCATTACATGGTTTGCAAATAGTATCAGAATACGAATTAATTACAATACGCCTATTACTAATACTAGAATCAACACGATTCGTTTTATTCAACTCAAGCTTAAAGTTCCTAGGTTGGTCTTCTAATCTCTTCCAATGCACATTCTTAGCTTGCGAGGTCCTATCTTGCTTGGTATTTCCTGGAGGCTTTGACCCGCTTGCTTTAATGTCACTGATTACTCCTGTAGAGGCAATGGGAACATTAGTTGGTTTTGCTACTTTTTGCATTTCCTGTTTAGATGTGCTGGGATGTGAACTATTTGAAGGCGCACTGAAGTTCACTTTCTTAACACTAGAGGTGTTGGGATCTGAACTACTTGAGGGCATACTAGAGTTCACATTCATAACATTGGGCATTGAATGAGTTGTATACTTGGCACTAGGCATAGAACAAGGTATCAAGGGATTGACTTGCTCACCTAAGGTTTTAGGGCATATTGTAATTAAGCATTCTAGAAGTTCTTGAGATCGTTTGGCATATAAGCATGCATGACCAATTGCATTATCAAGTGGTTTCTCTAACTTATCCTCTTCTACAATCTCACGAAGACATTCTAGGCTGTCCTTAAGGTATGAAAAATATGTTTGAATAGCAAGTTTGTTATTCCTAAGATGAGGAGGAACATATTTCACAGACAAATCATATTTATTACAGACATGCACCTTTGAAACACCATTCTCCCCATTTGTCATTGGCATTTTCCCTTTTGCCTGACTCTTCAGATTCTTAATTTCCTTTTGCAACGAAGTTATTTTTTCATTATTTTTGTTACGAGTGACTTTTATTGACTCAAATAACTCATTGAAATGACGTTTAACCTTTTCATTTCTTCTAGAAAACTCTCATTTTCTTTTTGTAAAGCATTAACCAAGTTTTGAAGATGAAAAGTTTGAGAATTCCGAGAATCTAAATGAGGAGGCATTTGGGAGCCAGTCACATTGTTCATTTCACCCTTTAATTGAGAAATTTGGGCTTTCAACTTTCTGATCATGTTACAGTGAGCTTGAATCTGTTCATCACGTTTGTTTATTTCAAAAACTGCATCAAACTCGAAACATCTGAGGATATCTTGATGTTTGAGGTTTTAACATTTTCTTTGAGATGTTGATATTTTAGTTGTAACTCAAAATGTTCAACTTCTAGTTTAGAAAAATGTTTTACTAGATTATCATGATCATCCTATTCAATTTTCTCACTTAGTTTAGCGTTTTTGATTTCAAGCTCAATGACATGATCATGGGAGACTTTCAAAGCAACAGATAATTCATGAAATTGAGAAGCAGTAATAGAACAGTTAGTGGTAGTATAGAACACATCTTGAGAAATACAATTAGAAATCAGATTCTCATTTAAGATATGTAAGTTCTTCCTCTCAATTTCATTATATTTTAATGCTCGCTCATAGTCACTAACCTCTACAATCATTGCATCAAATTCCTTTTCCATTCCTTTAATATCTGAATCAAAACCCTTTTTAAGACTCTCAAAATGATCTTTTAGTTGTTTAAAGAAAGGCATGACCTCCGTTAGATAGCATTCTTTTGTTTGTTCAAAACCCCTTTCCCCTTCAGTTATCCCAGTGGGTGTGATCCTTTTCTTACAAGTTTTCTCAAAATCGACAAATAGTTGAAAAATAACATATTGACTGATTAAGGTCTTGCTCTTAGTGGCAATAGTTCTAGGAACTAAATGCATTGGTGTATTTGGAGGATACACAGTCGCTGCAGGCATTTTCCTAAGGGGAGGGTTTGTAACAACAAGAATCTCTGCTTTTTGCTTATCTAAGTCCTTTTTCCAAAACACTTGTTCAGGTGTTAACAACGTTTGAGGCTTAAACTTGTTTAAGGAAATCCAGTTTTCCATCTTGTAATCATGGGGTTTGATTGTTATGTTATTCTTTTTACATTCAGGATTTTCAAGCTTCTTATTCATTTTCTCTCAAGATGCATCATCTAATTTTCTGTCTTCCTCAGTGCACTCAACGCAACTAGGTGTCTGTCTAGGTTTAAGAATCTCATTGCCATCATAAATTACTTTATGAGTAGTTCTAGCCTTTTTAATGACCTCTGAATTTGGTTCCTCAACAAGGGGAGTACTATGCTTATCACTCAACACTCTGTGCTTAGTGATCAAGTGAGCAGTCTGAATGGTATTCCCTTGTACGTACAACTTATTTTCAAGCTTGTTTTTCAAAGTTTTTAGATTGGAAAAATCATTCAAACGTTTTGATTCCTTAGCAGTGAATTCTTGCTTAAGCATTTTAACATTTTCTTGAAATTCCTGTTTTTGCTTAGCAGTTTTAGAAAGCTTTTCTTGTAAGGAGTTTAACTCTTGTTTTAAGACTTCTTCTCTAAAGTTACTTTTTCTAATAACTGTACGCATTTGGTCATCCATTTCATGCTCACGGGTGGTTAATTCAAACTTGGCTCGTTGTTCATAAATAGCAACACGTTCTTTATAGGCATTGAATTCAGAGATAACAGAATTATCAGGGGCACATGCAGTGTATTCATCAAAAAGATAGTCATCATTGACTGCAGAAGATGCATCACTTGGTACTACCTCACTTTCACTTTGTTTCACATATTGATCATATGGGACAACATTGATATTACCCATATTTTCAATATCTAACTCAATAGTTTCAGTTGATTGTACTTTGTCATGCATTTTTTGTACATCAGCATCATCGTATAGTTTTAATACCTCAGAAATGATTTTGTCTTTGGATGGAACAGCTTGTGGTGATGAATATACTTTAGGAGGGACCATTGGAGAAATGCTAGCCATGAAAATGGTTTGTGCAGTAGGTTCATCATCAATGTCAGAGTCGTATGCATCGCAATCAGCGACTTGAAAGGCATTCTGATGATTGTGGCCTATCTCCTGAATTGGCTGCTCATCCACATCTTCATTATATGTCTTGGCATTTCCCTCAGCAAGAAACAACAACTCCTCTTCATCCAAAGCTGCACCATTATCCTGAGCTTACACAAGCAACATCTTATCCCTGAAGTACTCTGCATTCTGAGGGCGTTTTGGTGATGTGCAGTTCCTTGCAATATGTCCCTCACCACCATAGTTGTAACATTTGATCGGCTTTGCTTGTCTTTGATTTCCATTCCTTCCCCTATTCTGATTTGCCACATATCCTCTACCAGCTCCACCTCTCCCTTGTTCATACTGCCTTACTTGAATTGGTTGTACCATAACCTTCCCATCTCTGACAGTGGCTTGATTGTGAGGATTGGATGCTGTTCTGAGGTTGTTGTTGGTGTGTGGGAGAGAGTTCATGTTTTGACTAATCATGAGAGCCAGTTGATTAATGAAGTTTCCCACGTGTGCATCAACATTAGCATGTTTGAACATTGGATCAGGAATGAGTTTGTGGTTACCATTACCCATGGGTATAACTTGAGATGCTTTGGTGGTAATTCCAATGTTTGAGTAGAAGGCATTTGAATCATTTGATGAGCTTGTCTCTCCCTGGTTGGTTTTGAACTGATCAAGAATCTTTTTTTCAAACATAGCATGTCTCTCATTCTGAAGAAGGAAGACATATAGTTGCTCATAGTTTGTGTTCTTCAATCCTTTGGTTAGCTTCACAGAGGTGACAAACTTGTGCCATTCTGGATTCATGTTGTTCACAAACTTTGAGTTTAGCTGAATGTTTGGCATAGTCATTCTGATGTTCCTCATGTCATTAACAAGCTTATGGAATCTCACGTAATACTCATAGACACTCTCATCTGGTTTCATCTTGAAGTGCTCAAATTCATCATAGAGTTGTGATTCTCTGTCTTCCATAGTTAATTCAGAACCAGAAAGAAGCATCTTGACATTATTCCACACTGCCTTGGCTTCGGTGTTGTGATTGATAAGCTTGTAGATATCTTTTGGAAGACCTTGAAGTATGATGTTAGAAGCCCTGATATCAACATCGAATCTCTTTTTCTCCTTATCATTAAGCTCATCATATGTCTTTGGTCTGTCTATTCCATAGATCATTGTTCCATCTGCAGCTGTATCAATTAAGTCTCTAGTAGTCTCAATCTGGTAAGGTCCTTCATCGATTGAATTGAGAATGTTGACTCCGTTTTCTTTTCCCAAACAGTACAATCGGATTCGTTGTGCCCATGAGTCATAATCAGTTCTGTCAAGCATTAGTGGACGAGTATCTGACGCTGCAGCTTGAACGTCCTCAGCTACGAAAGAGACAATAGTAGGAACGATGTTTGCCATGATTACAAGTTCTACGGGATTTTACTATTCTTTGATTAAACCGGGAAATTGATTCTTTCACGGGATTTTACTAAACCAAAAAAACAACCGTTAGAATGTATCACGAAGAAGTAACAAGTCTAAATAGACAAGTAGCTAAACACTCAACTCGCTTAGGTATCAACTCGCTAAACAACCAACTCGCTCAAAGAGTCAACTCGCTTAACGAATCAACTCGCTAAATAGCCAAGTCGCATTAGTATCAACTCGCAACACAATCAACTAGCTTAATGAAACAAGTCGCTAAATAGCCAACTCGCCTTAGTACCAACTCACAACACAATCAACTCGCTTAATGAAACAAGTCGCTTTAATAATCAACTCGCTTAATAGCAAGTCGCAAACAGACACAACTCGCTTAACCACCAAGTCGCTTAAAAGCTTAACTCGCTAAATAGCCAAGTCGCATATAACAACTCGCATCCAGTAAGACAACAACTCGCTTCGAAGAAATGTATATCCGAGACTCAACTCGCTTAGTACAAAGTTCAAAAATAACCAGTTTATCAATCAAAAACAACCAAACCACAATGATTTAAGCTTGCCAATTCAAAGCATAAATACATATGATGATCCTAAATACAAAAGTACAAGCAAAATTCAAACTTTAACACTAAAATTTGTCCAAATGAATCAAACTCTTCTAAACACTTAATACCCCAAAAACCTTATAAAATCCACCAAAACAAAGAGCATGAAAGATGAGTGATCAAACCATGGCTCTTGATACCATTTGTAACATATTGGATTTCAAAAATACACTAAACCATAATCATATGACGCGTACAATGTGTTTAGAGAGATAAAGTTCTAGAGAGAGAAATGGAAGAGAGTTGGGAACTTTAGTGAGAGAAAGAAAAATCTTATTATTAGCTCCAACTCTCTACCTTGGGAGGTAGAGAGTATTTATAGTCATTACATAAAACGCCACCTGACGGGCTGTGGATCAAGCATACAGTGGGTAAAGACCCGTCCGTCCTCCACGGTGTTACTAAACTAAATACTACTTAACATCAAATAACTACGACTACGAGCTTTCTAACGATTACATATACTTGAGATGACCGACACTTTAACTACTGGATTTTCCAAATCCTAACATAAAAACTCAACATGAAGACAATCTTGAACCTTCTTGGTGACTCTGTTGTACACTCTAAATCCCTTGCTGTTGGTGCAATATCCCAATAAATAACCTTCTTCTGACTTGCCATCAAACTTACCCAAATGATCAATTGTATTAAGAATAGTGAGAGGGCATCGAAAAGGCTTCATAAAACGAATATTAGGTTTGTTTCCCATCAGCAACTCATAAGGTGTCTTCATCTGTGGTTTGGTGACTGATACTCTGTTAAGTACATAGCAAGCAGTACTTACAGCTTCAGCCCAAAATTGAATAGATAAGTGTGAGTCTGCAAGCATTGTTCTGGCTGCTTCAATCAAAGTCCTATTCTTTCTCTCTGCAACACCATTCTATTGTGGTGTTCTGGTAATACTGAACTCCCTCTTGATTCCTTTGTTAGCACAAAATTCATCCATAAGCTTGTTCTCGAATTCAGTTCCATTGTCACATCTAATACCTCTAACTTTCAGTCTCAGTTGGTTTTCAAGTGCTATAATAAGATCATGAATAGCATCAAAAGTATCATCCTTAAATTCCAAGAAAAATACCCAACTGAATCTACTGCAATCATCTGTCACTACTAAGCAATACTTCTTCTTGTTCAAACTTGTAACAGATACAGGACCAAATAGATCCATATGTAACAGCTCCAATGGTTCTCTAACAGTCCTTTCCTCAAGCTTCTTAAAAGAAGCTTTATGTTGTTTACCCTTCTTACATGCCAAACAGGAGTGATCATTCTTGTAAGTCTTTGAAGGTAAACCTCTAACTAAATTTCCTTTGACCAACTTGTTGATATTCTTGTAATTCACATGGCCCAATCTTCTATGCCACTGATGTGCTTCTTCAAGTGATGCCTTTGCTACTAAACATGTAGCTCTTTCAGAAGAGTGAAGACTCTTCATATCCAAACTATACACATCATTGGTTCTTGGTACTTTGAGTATCACCAAGTTATCATCATCAAGTTTGAAATCAGGTGAAAGTATGAGACATTCTGTGTCAGTGAACAATACAGGATGCTTTTTGTCACAGATCTGAGAGACTGACAAAAGGTTGAACTTGAGCTCCTTCACATATCTAACATTCTCAAAATCTATGCTTCTTGTCTTGATGGTTCCTTTTCCACTAATTCTTCCTCCACTTGCATCATTCCCAAATGCAACTCTTCCTCCACAATATGGCCTAAAATCTGACAGAATCTCCTTGTCTCCTGTCATGCTTCCAGAGCAACCACTATCCACAATAAGATGATCTTTAAGCTCCTCTTCTGGGTTGCCCTGCACAAAGATAAAAAAAGTTAGTGTCTTTTATGAACCCAAGCCATTACTGACTTGTGTTCCCCTTGTGGAGTAACATACTCAAATTCCTTGAGTATGTAATCTTCACAGTTTTTGTAGACAGAATCAAGCATTATCTTTTGTTTCAAAACTTGTGGTGGATTCTCAGCAAAACTTTCTTTTTCAACAAAAACCTCCTTTTCTTTTTCAACAAAATTATCTTTATCAAAAATCACTGTAAGCTCTTAGACTAGGTCTAATATTATATCTAGGAACACATAATAATGAAGGCGGAATATTCAAACATAGAATCAACATTATTATGAACAAGGTTTTTCATTATCATCTCTACCACAAAACACTAATATACTAAATACTAACCTAGGCGTTTACATGAACATACGCCTAGGAACTAACTAACTAACCATTACCCTAGGCGTTTTCCCAAAGGATCGGTCGACCCAACACTTTTTATTCAATATCACGGGGCACACATTTTAATTGTTCATATTTATGTGGATAACATCATTTTTGGTTCTACCCACAAAAAGTACTCAAATGCTTTTTCAAAACTAATGAAAACAAATTTTGAAATGTCAATGATGGGTGAACTTACATTCTTCATAGGACTACAAGTTCATCAATCACCCCGTGGAATTTTCCTAAGTCAGTCCAAATTTGCTCTTGAAATATTGAATAAACATGGAATGCAAAATTGTGACACCTATGCAACACCAATGGCACATACCAACAAACTGGATGCTGATTTGCATGGGAAATTGGTTGACCCTGCCAAATACCGAAGTATTATTGGGTCTCTCATGTATCTAACAGCCAGTAGACCCGTCATTGTATTTTCTGTATATCTTTGTGTTGGAATCACTCCTAAACAGTATTTCAAGTATTTATATTTCATATGTAATAGGTAGCTTTATTATGGCCTTTATGTTTGTTTAAGGTCAAGCTTATGTAGAAGGCCCATAAGCTTAGGCCCAAGCCCAATAAGGAATAGGGAAGGAGAGGGAGTGTTGCCCTAGCTCCTTGCCTATATAAACCATGTAATAACCCTCACTTGAGGGTTGGTTGTTCAAGTTATTTCCTTTCATACTCCTACGCGTAAACCGTATCATATTATCGTGTGTGTGTGTGGTTTTACTTGTTCAATCGCCTCATCTCCTTTCTATATAACTTGTGTTTGTAAAACTAGTGACCTAACAGTGGTATCAATCGCCAAATAGTTGGGTGTACTCGTTTGTTTTTGAAGTTTTGGTTTTGGGTCTTACGCGTAAAGATAACGCAATCTTTGGTTATCTTAAAAACTCGTTTTTTACACTTTTTAATCCAAGATTCTTGTACTTTCAATGTTTTGAGGTGTTAAAATACTTGTTTTTGGCAAAAAGTTTCAAACTTTACGCGTGGATTTACGTTTTTAAGCTTGTTTTTGTTCGTGGGTGTCGTTCTACGCGTAACCCGTTTTGCAGTTTTGGTACATCAAAATTCACACTTTTGTGTTCTTTTGGTACTATTGAAGCTATTCCATAACAAAAATCTGGTTTAGAAACACATTTGGGCAAAATCAAAGTTACGAGTAATCCTACGCGTATCAAAACCCTAAAATTACGCGTAAGATTTTTCCTTGGTTTGATCTTCATTTTCCTGGTTTATTCCGTGTTTTCTTACTTGGATAAGTCCGAAAATACGTCGACTTTGGATATCTTTTGCACTGTGAAGTGTAAAAGATCATTTGGGCAAAAACCCTAAAATTACGCATAAGCATAAGCTTACGCGTAGAAATCCTACGCATAAGATTCACTTTACGCGTAAACTTAGGTCTACGCATAAGGTAATCCTACGCCTAACTTTCTACGCCTAACTTTTGTCTACGCATAACTTTAGTGCTTTTATCCTACTTACGCGTAAGCTAAAACCTACGCGTAACTCCTCATTGTTACGCGTAACTTTTGGTGTTTTTACGCATAAGTGCTACTTGGTTCTTGTCTTTTCTACGCCTAAGGACACTTCATCAACAAAGGTTCATTCGACTACAAAGATCCATTTTACCACACAAGTTTTTCAACATGTCACAACCACCATACTCTAACTATTTCCCTTACACTTATCCTCAACGACAACAACAACTAAGTCCACAACATCAGCAATGGAATCAACAACAAGCAATTTATCAACAACAATTTAATCAACAACATACTCCACAACTTGCTGCAAATCCACAACCTCAAATGGTTCAACCACCACCAAGTCCTCAAGTTCAACCGTACACAAATGAATTCAATCAACATCCATCAAGGAACACTATGAAGGAACCCACTTGGTTTGCAAAGATGTGTGAAGCTTTAAGCAGCCAACAATCAATTCATGAGGCTGGATCACTTGATAGACCTCCAATGCTCACTCCAGGAAACTACGATCAATGGGTGATAAGGTTCTTTAGGTTTTGTGATCTGAAGAAGCCACATGGAAAGTTCTTAAAGAAGGTTATCTTAGAAGGTCCATTTGAGATGCCTACTATCATTGTACCCGGAGATCCAAATGCCATTCCACCAAGAGATGAACAAACCAACATTGCTACTCAAGTTGCAGATTTAAATCCCACAGAACTTCTACCTTATGAAGCTGATGAACTTGCAATGGAATACATCCTCTTAGGATTACCAAACCCAATTCTTCGTAGTGTTGATGCTCAAAAGACTGCACAAAAAATGTGGGATCATATTCGTCTTCTTATGGAAGGATCTGTACTCAATCAGGAGGATTTGGAATCCAAAATTTACTTGGCTTATGAACACTTCATGATTGAACCTCGAGAGACACTAGAGTCCTATCATCATAGATTTTCAGACATCATCAATGATTTGGATAAACACAACATCATCATGCCAAGAATTGCAGTGAATACTAAGTTCCTGAGTAGTCTTGGTCCTGAATGGGAGAAGTATGTCATTTTTCTCCGTCAAGCGAAGAACATGCATCATTCTACCTACGGATTGTTGTACGATTACTTGAAACCTCATGAAAAGGAAGTTGATCGGGAAAGGATTCTCCGTGCTCAAATTGCTCCACCAACACATCCGGAAAATCAACAACAACTTGCCTTATATGCTCAAAACCGTTATTCTCCTCAACCAGCAACTCAACCAAATGCTTCAAACACACCTTCACAACAACAACCTCAACAAAATCAATTGGTTCCATACAACAACAATGCTCAAGCATATGTCAGTGAAGCGACTGAGGAATCCGATCCGTTCGAAGCATTGCAACAAGGATTTGCTATGATTGCTAATGCCTTTAGCCGTTATACCAACAAATCCAACAATCGTATTCGCTCCTCATCTAACACACGGACTCAAGCTGTTGTGAACAATGGACGTGTTGAAGTTCGGAATCGTGATTATGGTCGTCAGATGGGCGGTGGTCAAGGGTTTAATGCTGTGGGTAGGAATAACAACAGAGCTCAAGTGGTGGAACAGGAAATGCTCAGCATGGGTTGAATGGTCTTCGATGCTACAACTGCAATGAGAAGGGACACTGGCTAATGCATGCCCAAAGCCAAGGACTAAGGGCAGTGCTTATTTCAAAGAGGCTCTTCTTTTGGCTCTTAAGGATGAAGCTGGTGGAACTCTCACGGACAAAGAACAGAGCTTTATGGCAAATGCTGACTCAGATGATGATATGGAGGACTTGCAGTGCCAATGCAACTGTTATGTTGATGGCTAATATGCAGGCGTTACACATGAGTGACACAGGCCCAGTGTATGACACTGATGGCTTGTCTCGGTACCCGAACAAACCATATTTATCTCTGATCTCATATCTCCGCCAACATCTGAATCCGGCAAGGCTCAGAATGTTCAAAATGAGTCATCCACATCTCATTCCGACGATTTTCAACTAGACCCCGTAGTTATATTTGACGATCAAGATGACCAAACGGTTTCCCTTGATAATCAAATTGACTCCGTGGTTATACTTGAGGATCTCAAAAATGATCATGTTGAGACTCACGTTGAACACGCTGAACTTTTGCCTCATCCAGATTTTGCTCGATTAATACAAGACCAACAAACCATAGTGGAAGAATGTCGTGCAATTAATCAGGACTTGAAAAGTAAAAATGCACTGTTAACAAAGGATTTTGAATGTTTACAAAAGCAACTCAACTTTTTCAAAACTCAAGAAAAACGTGAAAACGGTTTTGAAGCGGCCTTTGCCAAATCTTATCAAAACGAAAAATATTTAGAAAGACAGATGCGTGATCTAGCCGCTTCGAAGAATGCTTTGTTGTCTGAAATAGAACAACTGAAACATGAACATAAAAAGCAAATTAACGCTCTCACCTTGGAAAATCAAAAAGCTAAGGCTGAGTTGTTAACTTGTCAAAAACAGTTCTCTGCATACAAAAAGCATTCAACGAAACGAATAGATGATCATCTTGAAGAAATCATCGGCTTGCAAAACAAACTTAAAGAGTTTAAAACTGTTGTTTACAAACATGGCGAGTCGGTCACAACCATTGAAAAGTTTACTTTAAAACCAAATCCAAATGGATATGGACCGAATCTTGCTGATTACAAACCTAAGCTTTCAACCAAAACATTCAAACCAAATCCTGAAGTTTCCAGTGCAGAATATAAAATTGATAATTCTGTTATGAATGTTGTTGAATATCATCGTCAAGAGGAATTAGATGCGGAAGACGAGAGTCGATCAAAATTAAAAACTGTTGTTTACAACAAACCTTTTAATTATTCAAAACCGGTCACTTTCGTCACACCAACGGATTCTTCTAACACACCAAGAGTTATCATCAAACACCTGAGTCTTCTATTGTTAATCCCAAAACAGACTTTGCACAAACTTATGGTCCTTTACCTTCCATTAGTGAAGTAAACTCACAACCTGAAAATCGAAAAATTCTTCGATATTTTGACATTTTCATGGCCGACCTCAAAATTTTACAACATGAGATAGAATATCGATCTGAAATCAAAGTTGAACATTTTCAATCGCCTCTGGCGCGAGAACAAAGAGACATTTTTCAGAAAAATCTTTTACCTAATGTTAAAAACTTGAAAAGTTGTGCAATTGCCTGGGAAAAGGATTTTCATAAGGAACTTGGGGTCATGAAAAACGTTTTCGAGAAAACAGAAACATCTATTTCTAATACTAAACGTAAAAAGAAACTCTTGAAAAAAGATGTTGATCGACTCTTGGAAGATGTTATCTGTGCGGATGTTCAAAATGTTGTGTTATTGAATTCGTTTTCATATGCATTTGATAATATCTCTGCTGATATCGTTGTTTCGTGGTAAATGTTGAGACCACTGATAATGTGCTTCAGATCGAGTCCTTAACAGTTGAAAACAAACGATTGTCAAACGAACTTTCAAATGCAATACGTCGTCTTAATTGGTGTCAAAAAGATATTCACGATCAACAACTTGTTTTTCAACACAAAATCAACCAGTTGCGTGCAAAACCTTCTGATTCTAAAATTGAGCAACTGGATGATCAAAACGTGTCTTTCAAGTGTCAAATCTCAAAATATGAACAAGAACTTGTAAAAGTTAAAAAGGAATATGGTGTCATATTTGATTTACTCAAAAAGACTCGTGATGAAGCATCAAATGAACTTGATCATTATCTTGCACACACTAAAGAAGTTATGCATTTTGCTGGAATGTTCGGTTTGAAAATCAAGATCCGATTCACACTATCATCAAGTTAAGAGAAATGTTAGGAAAGTATGAACAACTTCCGCCAACAATCATTAAGAGATTAGCCCCCGTAACACTTAGTACTCATGCACCTAGAATCTCTACTGCCAAATCACAAGTAGCTAACGTGCTTCCTTCTACTGAAACAGAATAGTTGAGCCTTTTCCAAACGTCCGCACTTCACAGCCTAAGAGCACTCAATCGAAGAATAGGAAGTTGCGACCTAAGAAAAGATCAATCAAGAATGCTAAAGTAGAAGAACACCCTAGGACTATGAATAAGACTCACGTTGCCTCCACTATAGATATTGGCCTGCAAATGTAATAGAAATAGTGATGTAACGAATGCTAAACCTTTAAGTACTTTTGATATTCACTCTGATGCACCTTGTGTTATTTGTGGTAAAAGTATGAATTCTGATTGCCATGATAAATGTGTTGCTAAAGCTATAATCTCTCGTTTAAGGAATCCTAAGAACCGGAATACCTCTAGGCCCACTAATCTTTCTAAGTCTGTGCTTGGTAGACCGCCTTCTTCAGATTCTAAGAAACGCATTGCTGTCCCTGTAGCTCCAGTTTCACCTCCTAGGAATGTAGTACCACCTAGTGCATTCACTAAGACTAAAGCAAAGAGTAGTTATAGATGGCATAAATGGATATATAACACACTAGGATTTAAGTGGATACCTAAAGCTATTGATGTGTGTATATCTACTATAACTGCTATGGAACCCTCTAACATTTCGGGTTCCACATCTACTTCTATTCCATCTGTGTCGCCTGTGTGTAATGCAGGTGATACAGATCATTCTCTGGATTGTTGATAGCGGATGTTCCCGACACATGACAGGCAATCTTAAACTGTTATCAAACTTTATTGCAAAGTTCATTGGCACTGTCAGATTCGGCAATGATCACTTCGCAGCTATCATGGGCTACGGAGATTATGTCAATGGGAACATCGAAATTAGCAGGGTTTACTATGTGGAAGGCCTCGGTCACAATCTGTTTTCAGTAGGTCAATTCTGTGATGGAGATTTGGAGGTTGCTTTCAGGGAGAAAACTTGTTTCATTCGTGATCTACAAGGAAATGACCTTATGTCCGACTCGCGTAATTCTAGTCTCTACACTATCTCTATGCAAGACATGGTTGCTTCCTCTCCCATTTGCTTACTTTCTAAGGCAACATCAACAAAATCCTGGCTATGGCACCGCGTCTCTCACATCTAAACTTTCAAACCATCACCAACCTTGCTCGACACAAACTAGTTGAAGGACTCCCACGATTCCGGTATTCAAAAGATCACCTTTGCTCAGCTTGTGAACAAGGGAAAAGCACTCGTGCTCATTTTCCTTCAAAGGTGGAACACAGCTCTCAGCATGTCCTTCATCTTCTTCACATGGATTTGTGTGGCCCGATGCGCGTGCAAACGATCAATGGCAAACGCTACATCTTAGTAATTGTTGATGACTACTCACGATGGACTTGGGTCTACTTTCTTCGTAGCAAAGACCAAGCTCCACAAATGATCATCACCTTTCTCACAAAAATACAGGTTCAGCTCCGCAACACCGTCAGAATCATCGAACATAAAGGAACTGAATTTGTTAACCAAACCCTTCGTGAATTCTATGAGAAAGTGGGAATTCAGCATCAGACATCTATTGCACGTACACCTGAACAAAACGGAGTTGTTGAAAGACGAAACCGAACGCTAGTGGAAGCTGCAAGAACAATGTTAATCAATGCTAAACTTCCAGATTACTTATGGGCAGAAGCTGTATCTACTGCATGCTATACTCAAAACCGTTCTATGATCACAAAACGCCACAACAAAACACCTTTCGAGCTTGTCCATAACAGAAAACCGAATCTAAAACACTTTCATGTATTTGGATCTCTTTGCTATCCGAATAATGATCGTGATGACTTTGGAAAGCTCAAAGCCAAAGCTGACATTGGAGTCTTTATTGGATACTGTGATAATTCCAAAGGTTTCCGAACTGGAATCGTCGAACAAGGAGGTGAATGGAAACGATTCACGCTCATTTCGATGAACTTACGGAAATGGCTTCTGAGTATAACAGCTTAGAACCCGGTCACAACCGCTTTAACTTCCCTCAAACCCCATCATCAGCTGAAGAAAGCCCTCAGCTTACTCGTCAACAAATGGAAAGGTTATTTGCTCCTCTGCTCTGTGACGATATTGATGAACGTGCTCCAGGTGTATCCGCTGTTTCCGCTGCACAACCTGATAATATTCCTATACCTGATACACCTGCTACAACAACTACTGTTGAAGATGCACCTACACCAGTTGACTCCAACACAACAGTTGAACACACCGCTTCCAACAATGATGAACCAACTGATGATATTCTGAATGAAGTACCCCCACCTGCAGATTTTGATCCAAATGCGTTCTTCAACCCGTTTGCTAATGAGACTGCTGCACCAGATGTCGCGGAATCTTCAACAAACCATTTGAATCCTCAAAATCTGCACAATGTATACCAACATCAACCCTCCACACATAGATGGACGAAAGACCATCCTCTGAAAAACATTATTGGCAACCCGAATCAACCAGTCGTTACGAGACAACGTCTTCACACAGACGGTGAACATTGCATTTATGCACTCACCGTCTGCCAATCTGAACCTAAAACATCAAAGACGCAATGACAAAAGACAACTGGATTGAATCCATGCAAGAAGAACTCAACCAATTCAAACGTCTTGAAGTATGGGAACTGGTTGAAAGACCAACAGGGTCTACGTCATTGGTCTAAAATGGATTTGGAAAAACAAATTGGATGCTGAAGGAAATGTTATCCGAAATAAGTCACGTCTGGTGGCTAAGGGTTATCGTCCGGAAGAGGGAATAGACTTTGAAGAATCTTTTGCTCCGGTTGCTCGTCTTGAGGTTGTTCGGATATTTCTAGCGTTCGCGGCTCATATGAATATGACGGTCTATCGGATGGATGTCAAAACTGCGTTTCTCAATGGACAACTTAAAGAAACGGTTTATGTCACCCAACCAGATGGATTCGTTGATCCTGAGTTTCCGAATCATGTCTACAAACTGAACAAAGCTCTGTATGGTCTCAAACAAGCTCCTCGGGCATGGTACGATAAGCTATCATCTTTCCTCATTGCTAATAATTTCACCAAAGGCTCGGTTGACCCAACTCTTTTTATACAATATCACGGGGCACACATCTTAATTGTTCAAATTTACGTGGATGACATCATTTTTGGGTCTACACATAAAAAGTTTTCAATCGCTTTTGCAAAACTAATGAAGAAAAATTTTGAAATGTCCATGATGGGTGAACTTACGTTCTTTCTAGGACTACAAGTTCATCAATCACCCCGTGGTATTTTCTTGAGTCAGTCCAAATATGCCCTTGAATTGTTAAACAAATTTGGAATGAAAACCTGTGACACCTATGCCACACCAATGGCTCATACCAAGAAGCTAGACGCTGATTTACATGGGAAATTGGTGGACCCTACAAAATACCGTAGTATTATTGGGTCTCTCATGTATCTAACAGCTAGCAGACTGATATTGTCTTTGTCGTATATCTATGCTCCCGTTATCAGTCGCGACCAACTGAAACCCACCTCTCTGAGGCTAAAAGAATCCTCCGATACATAAAGGGAACCATTAACTTGGGGATCTGGTATCCGAAGGATTCTGGTTTTGAACTAATCGCTTTTTCAGACGCCGACCACGCAGGATGCTTAGACTCACGGAAAAGCACTTCAGGAGCTTTACAATTTCTTGGTGATAAACTGGTGTCATGGCAATCGAAGAAGCAGGATTGTACATCGCTGTCATCAACCGAAGCAGAATATGTAGCCATGTCCGCATGTTGTGCTCAAGTCATATGGATGAGAACACAACTCAAAGACTATGGTTACGTATTTGACGAATCCCGATGTATTGCGACAATCGGAGTGCCATTGCAATCTCGTGCAACTCAGTTCCAAAGACTCGAAATCAAAGCAGATCGATCTTCGATATCATTTCATCAAGGATCACGTGGAACATGGTACTGTTGAATTATATTTTGTGGGTACAGAATACCAATTGGCAGATCTTCTCACCAAAGCCTTGCCTCCCGCTAGGTTTAATGAGTTGGTCCACCGGATTGGTATGAGGTGTTTGACTCAAGAGGAATTGGATGATCTCCTAAAACAGTCTTAAAACCTGTCAAACACCAAATTCTCTTTTGTAAATAATTTTTCAAAAACAAAATACAAAATTATAAAACCTGATAAAAACAACAAAAATATTCTTCTAATCTAATTTTCTTTCAACATTGCAAGTACATTTCTTCCGTCAACACTTTAATCTTTCAAAATTCAGTATTTTTCCGATCAAGTGTTGAGGGGAGAAAATAATCTTTTAACCGCTTCAAAACATCTGTGTACTTGCATGTTATCATATCTCGGTTGACTCTTTTACAAATGGTGGTACATTTCTTGGTTCAAAGACACTCCTCGGACTTTAATTAATAACCTTTCATTATTTTCTCAAGTCGAGGGGAGTGTCGTCAAGTTTCTTTCCTAAAATCTTCATTTGGTAACCAAAATGGAAGTTAAATGGCTTTGGATGAAAAAGGAAAAGGTGGAGGGACCAAAACTGTCAAAAGGTTAAACTCACTTTTAATAAAACACCCTCCCACCTACTTTCACTTCTCATTTATTACAAAAACCTAAAACCATCCTACGCACAAAATTCACTCAAGAAATCCGTGTTTTGATCATCATTTTGTAAGTGGATTAATGTTTCTAACATGTTTTTGAACATTGGTTTTGATTTTCAAATGAATTCCAACGGTCAAATCTATGATATGAGTGATTTTGTGTTCTACGCTACGCGTATGAACACATGATCATGTATTATGTGTTTATGGTTAAAAGGAATGTGTCAAAATGTTTTAACAACATCTATGATATAGTTTCTAAGCTCAAAACAAACCCAGTTACACGAATTAATGATTTTTGAATATTAGGGTTTATGAGTCGAATTGGGTATTTCTAAATGTGAAGTGTTTTGGTCAAAAAGATTGTTGGGTTATGCTCTTGTGTTATTGAATTGATGATTTCCAAGGTCTATAACCACCCAGAAACACTAATTGGTTAACAATTTGAAATTAGGGTTTAAGGTTCTTGAGATTGGGTATTTTTGATTCACTGCAAATTAAGTGTTAAAACTTAGTCATTATGCTCTCACAACATCTAAGATATACCATAAAAACTTTGGTGCATATTCCATGGCTAGATCTCATACGCGTAGATTTAGGGTTTAGACTACGCGTATGCAGTTCTACGCGTAACTGTTTAAACTGTCCAAATGTGTTTTGATCTGTCATAAAATGAATGTTATGTGTTTAACATTGATGATATGATGCTTTATTTCAGGCTTGCAACACTAAATATTCAGAATCAAGGTTAATATATGCCTACGCATAAGGATCACCTTACGCGTAGCTTGTTATGCGTAAGATTTGTCTTACGCGTAGCTTCTACGCATAAGGTTCTACATATGGGACTACGCGTATCCTGTGAAGGATATGCGTAAACAAGTGACCTCTACGCATAAGGTCAACTCTTACGAGTAGCCTTACGCGTAAGGTTAATATATGCCTACGCATAAGCTTTACGCATAAGGTCCTCTTTTCCTACGCGTAACACTTCTTACGCGTAAGTTAAGACCCTACGCGTAAGTTTACGCCTACGCATATATCATTCCTGCCTACGCATAACTTTACCAATCCTACGCATAAGCCGTGATCATACCTTCGTTATGAATTGTTACGTGTACAAACTTGTAAATAAACTAATCATATCATCACGAATCCTAAAATGTCACTAATAAACTGAAATCGTTTGATATGTTGTGAACAATAAGTGATAAAATAAACTTTAAAACTTAAAGTTAACTAACTCACGAAACATTTCACGACGTCATTGGACTATTGAATATACAAGTGACTTAGGACTCGTAACAATCATTGACACTGTACATTCAATAACTAGACAATAAGACCTTCTGTTGACTAACATTATGTCTTTCGATATGTTGGTTCTTTTGGCTAATGTTATTTCAGATCACGACATGGTTGAACAAATGAATATGGATGCACCTGAAGTTCTCTCCATTGCTGATATCTATCCTCATGGCTATCCAATGAAGATAGGAAAGAATAATCTCCGTGTTGACTTTGACAACCTCACTTGCTCAAAATCTTCATGTTTAATTGCTATTGATATTCTGAGGACTCATCCGTATCATAACATGCTTTCACACTCTGCAACTGTTCCTGAGATCTACATCCAACAGCTTCTGAACACTATGGAAAGGATCAAAGGACAAACTGCTGTGACGGTGACTCTGAATCACAAACAAGTCACCATTACACCTGCAGACTTAAGGGCTGTTCTCCTAATTCCTGATGTCGATCCAACCAAACTATATGCCACACCTGCTGAAGAGCTCACTCTCCAATTCTTAATCAATATCGGTTATGACGAGGCTACAGGAGTAATCACCAAGCATTCTCACGTAGAGCTTAAGAGTATTCCTCAACCCTGGAGAACTCTCTACATGATCATCACCAAGTCTGCTTCTGGTCGTGATGCGGCTATGAGCACCCAAAGCTCATGGAACTGCAAATATTCTAGGCATTGGTCAACAAGAAACACATCGCTATCGAAGCTCTGATTTGGGATGACATGATGTCATTTCTCAACAAACTTGGCTCAAAGATTCCCTACATCGGATATACTAAATTGTTGATCCAGAGAGCACTTGGACTTCACCCTGACATTCCCAAGAGGCTCAATGACCCCAACAATCACGACATGTTGACGGAACCCATTCTCTCTGTCAGAATCAAGGAAACGTCTACAAAGAAACAAGGTGTTGTGCTGCCAGATTTCCTTCTAACAAGATGTCGAAAGCTCGAAACGCATACAAAAGGTATCTGGAAGCATTCAGACAAGGCAAAGTTGGTCATCTCGACGAAAAATCTTCTGGAACACCTGTAAGGAGAACCAAAAGAGGAAGTGCAGGAAGTACGGCAAGTACTGTGAGTCAAAGGAAGTTCCCCAAGAGGAACCCTCCCTCAAAGAGGATTGTTCCATCTAAGGAAGCTGCTCCCATCCCAATTCCCAAACCCGAACCGCAAAGAAAGCTTGTGGACTAAAGCTCTGAAGGTACTGACACAGATGAAGAGATTACCTTCTCTGAATCTGCAACCGTATCCCTCCTTCAGCAGCTAAACCTCCAAGTCCACCTGCTGACAAAGGAAAAGGAAAGACTCCTGTACTTGAGTCTTATGATGATAGCTCTAAAGAAAAAGAAGAAGAGCAACTGGATCAATCATACAGGAAGAAGTTTAAATTAGTTAGACAAATTCAAAAAGCTGAAGAATTTGCAAAAGATCAAATGGGTGGCCCCGGAGGATCGAGTGGTGCTATCCACTCTTCACCAGGTCCTGATGCGGTTAATCAACCCGATAAGGGATCCGGTGCCACCACTCTTGTGCAACAACAAACGCTTGTGAAGGAGTCTACTGATCTTAACATTTGAGGAACCGAAAAGAATAAGACCGAAAGAGAAAACTGATGAAGAAGCTAAGGAACGACGGAAGAAAAGGCTAAAATCTGACATGATGACGAAGAAGATTATGATGACTTTCTTCTCAACAGTCCAACTCATTCCAAGGAGGATACTTCTGCACCTCCAAAGGACCCCGAATCTCCTCATGTCTCCTCCTCATCAGATTCTTCATCTCACTCATCACCACCACCATCAAAAAGATCAACAAAATCATCATCCAAATCTGTGAAGAAACCACCTCGATCTTGGATTTCTCAAGCTCATAAACGAATTCACAAAGCTGTCAAACAAGTCAGAAAGAAAAACGTGCTCTACAAAAGCTAAATTTCTTTGCTGATCACATACAGCATATGTATGACGAGCATGACAAGATGGAGAAAGAAAGGGAATTTGTTCAGAAGTTCATGAAGAGTCATCGTAAAGAGGAACTGAACGAAATGATCAAAGGTTACACTAACAAGTACCTTCAGGATATCGTTCCTAAAGTCCAAAAGGAACTGGAAAAGACAGAAAGAGATCATACTCACAAGTTTCTTCTCGACACTGTCCCCGGTGTGACTAGAGAAATATTTTCCGACAAACTCACCCCTAACATCATCGCATTGGTTAAACATACAATGGCCAAAGAAGCTGATCTCTCTGAATCTGAATTAATCGCTAAACTTGTGATACAAATGTCAAAGCGATCTGAACGTTTACTTCGGATGAAGCTAAATTTTTCAAAAATCTACTTGATTTTCAACTCAGATCATCATGCAAGGAGTCAGCCGATCAACCCAAACGACCAAGAGATGACGATGATAAGGATAAGGATTCTGCACCTAAACGCCGAAGCCGGTAAATCTACCTCTATGCCACCTCCTCCACCACGGACTTCTTCTCAACAAAGTCTCCTCCACCTCGGTCTTCTACTGATAAACCTCGGGACGATTCCGAAGTTACCACCCCGACTCATAAAACAGGTATTACTTTGAGTATACGGGTGGTGACGATGAAGAGGTCCTTGAGCCCCGACAACAACCCACCTCACCCAAACAAGTGCAAAACCAAGTATCATCATCAAGGCCTTCCAAAAGAAGAAGAAGACGACTCACCGGAGTCGTCTCATGGCTAGCTGACGATAAAACCAAAGAGTTTGAATGGTTCTCCACACTTGTCAATCAAACTCCCTACCCTGATGAAGGTCAAGAATTGGTAGACGGTTCTACATTGGAGCACGCAAAACTTTTGCAAGAAAAGTTCCATGTGAAGAAAATGACGAAATCTGAGTTGAAGCGAATCAAGAATGAAGCATTCCAACTTCTTAAAGACAGCTCTGAAAGCTATGTCTAACGACATGGATTGGCTCAATTCGGAAGCAAACATTGACTTCACACAAAGGGACAACCCTCCATACTACACCGATTGGACCAAACCCCTACCGACCATTGGCCAAACAGACGAACCACGGATTCCATTCCGATACTTCTTTAACAGAGACCTGGATTTTCTCTTACACGGTAGCGATGGTTCGCGAAAATACGCTACATCATTGACTCTTCCATTCCCAGCGGCTATTTACTCAAACTGCATAGCTATCGAGGAACGTGCAAATCACTTGTTTTCTGACAACGTGCAAGCATACGACCAAGATGCATTGTATGGGATTCATCATTGGCCTGAACGCCAAAAATCTACTACGTAAGCTGCCTGGTTCAGAAATCTCAACATGCAGTGTATAGTTCTAAGGACATCGTGGCCATCAAACACATTGATCTCAAGTCTAAGTGGGACTACACATTCTTAAAGAATATCATAGTCAAACGACAAGATGAACAGGACTATGGATTCTCCGAGGCTGACTTTGAGAACTTGTCCCTCAACGACATCGAAGACATGTACCTTGCCAAAGTACAGGGTCGTATGAGACAATTCTCGACAGAAGTTCAACGTGAATTTATCAAGTCAG
This sequence comes from Chrysanthemum makinoi, assembly GCA_910596185.1. Taxonomy (NCBI): domain Eukaryota; kingdom Viridiplantae; phylum Streptophyta; class Magnoliopsida; order Asterales; family Asteraceae; genus Chrysanthemum; species Chrysanthemum makinoi. Next base: position 85,737,595 of record OU343216.1, read on the forward strand.
TTCTCATCTTCATTAGACGCATCGTGATCAAAGAACGTGTTGAAGATATCCGATGGTGTTGAATCTTATCGACGCGTGTCAACCTCTCTCCTCCAACGCTTACTCTTCCCGATCTCAATCAGCTACCTCAATATACGCTCATCAGCAAACCTTTCGGAGTTGTTTACCGCAGTGAACTTCAAAGAAACCGCTTAATGGCGTGTAGTGATCTTCAAATTCGGGATCATACTTTGAATCTGGTTAGGGACGGATTAGCGTACAGGTTGAAGGATATACGCCTGAAAGTTGGGTCTCGTAAGCTCTGGAATTCTCAGGAAAGGAGGGATGTGAGAAGGATCATCACCATGATTGATGAACGGTTGTTCGAAGGGATCAGCCTTCAGACGATTGGAGAGCTATGTTGGTGGTCGACCCAGGAGAAACATCACCGCTTTCAACGCCTGCGCGCACTCCTGGGAACATCACTGCACTTCCTGGTACCCCTTGAATTGTTTCCTTCATAATTTTGGATGTGTGATTAAATATGTCTATGGCTTGTGCACACATAACAGTGTACAACCCGTAATTGTCAATAAAGGACCCGTGGTACGCTGTGCCACAATCCTATATCAGGAGCGAAAGCTTCTTACTTTTGAGTAAAACCTATCAAACCTTTCACTTTTCAAGGTTTTGCTCAAAAGAACAAGTACTTTCCCTTATGATTTTCAAAACCTCAACCGCTTATATCACTTGTTGAGGGGAGTATTTGATTCAAAACTTTGTTCAAAAATTGTTCACAAGTGGTCATTCTTCCCGCAACACTCGAAATGGTCATATTTATTCTCAAACGCTTCAAAAATAACACTTTAATATGCCATTTTTGAGGGGAGAAAATTGTGTGATAAGAAATATGTTGTACAAAATGCAAATGAATCTGTGTACCTCGAACTTAACCAACGAATTGACGGTACTAAACTGTTAGTAACTCGAAAAGACTTGTCCCGGACGGGTAATAATTTCAAGCTAGTTCGCTAGTGATGTAAACGTGTCTCGCAAAGGACTTGTCTGAGTAGAATGTACCATTCGAGAAACTTTTGATAGACATGAACTCTGACGGGTTTGACAACCTTCCAAGGTTTGTCTACACCTTCAAGGTAGTTATTAGAGCTAGTTGTCACCTAAAAGCTGACAATGTAACTCTTTAACTATGCAACGTAACCGTGTCTCGCGGGGGTTTGTCTATCTTCAGTGGATCAATTCAAAAGTGCGCGCTCTTTCCTCACTGTGCATTTAACCATTAAAACTATTAAGCACATGTGGAGGGGAGTATTTATGCAAAACATCATCTCTCACAATGGTTCAAACATGTTTTTCATTAACAAACCCTTTGAGAGACATTTTTTCATACAATGGTTTTAATGGCAAACATAGGTTAGTCATGGAGTTATAAGGTGACTAAGGTTAGGAATAACCGTCCTATGATCCGCCAGAGTCGGAGGGATCTACCCAAGGACACTACAAATAGTTAGTATTTAGAAGTCCTTAGGTATGATTGTAAAAAGGAGAAAATGAGAATCGGAGAAAGAAGGAGTTGAAGAATTAAAAAGAAATGCAAAGAAAAGGGTGAAAAGAAATAGCCCTCCAGATTATTCAACTTAGGGCGCATAATCGGGTTCAATTCATAAACTACTGGTTGTCACTTAGTGACGCCGGTATTGAAGATTAAAAGTCGTCATGGACCCAATGACGCATGCACTAAACCTTCTTATCCACTCAAGTTTCTCTCAACAGAAGCTTGTTTCATTCTCACAGGGAACCCTACGTAAACTATCGGCTTTCTCCTAGAGATTGCTGGTATTGAAGAAGGAGACCCTCTCCCTAGTCTCCGCCCAAGAAAACCAAAACGCACTATTGAGTCTAGAGCCACGAGATTCATCAAAAGATCTCTTAGGAACACTTGACATTTAATCACTTGATGATCAACTAATAAGATCATCGGTGGTTCATATCGAGTCCTTCACAGATCTTAGCAATCTGTCGAGAACATTTATGAGAGGTTCACATCTGTGATCCTCGGTGATTGAATGGAAACTCCTGCCAGGGTCAACATCAAACAGCCCTGTCAGCAGGTCACTTCGGTAACTCCCCGTGGATTACGCGGAGTGTGTCTCAAACGGTCTACAGTCGTGAGGTGATGCTTCGTTGTACCTCAGCGACTCATCTGAACTGTAGATGTACTTCGGTACATCGCGTTATCTCACTTGTGGGACTCCAGTTCAGAACGGCCTTTGTGAGAATTAGAGTTGTGTTTTCACACTATGCTGTTAACACTCTCGAAGTTCAAACTTGTAAGTGCCGGAAACCGCTTATTACTAACCGTTTGAAATGTTTTCTTCTTATGGAAGCTCCGAGCGGGATGATCGTGCTAATTCTTCTCATGCTCACGCCAACATCATCACTAATGGAAGTTCTATTCAAAAGCAACACAACAGTCAGAATGATTCTTCGTCAAACCAAAGAATCTACAAAGTTAAAGACTTAAAGAACTTCATCAAGATTGAATTTCCAACGTCAAAAGATCATGTGAGCATGTTGAAGAATGACGTGGAGACACTGGAGCAGCGAAGCAGACTGAGGCAGACTGATGCATACAACAACATACTATCACTCTCACCACAAAGAACAATGATCAAAGAACAAAGTTAAAGATGACGCCAAAGCATAACTGTTCAAAGATAACTATCTCTCTACACCGGGGAGATTGTTCGAATCAAGGCAATTCTTCTCACAAGAAAGAAGAATGTCGAAGACGTCATGCTACTATTACATCAACGCTTTCACCGTTTACATTCATATATACTTGAGGGGGAGATTGTTAGAATCACTCCTAAACAGTATTTCAAGTATTTATATTTCATATGTAATAGGTAGCTTTATTATGGCCTTTATGTTTGTTTAAGGTCAAGCTTATGTAGAAGGCCCATAAGCTTAGGCCCAAGCCCAATAAGGAATAGGGAAGGAGAGGGAGTGTTGCCCTAGCTCCTTGCCTATATAAACCATGTAATAACCCTCACTTGAGGGTTGGTTGTTCAAGTTATTTCCTTTC
>OU343216.1:85740779-85759049 GCA_910596185.1 Chrysanthemum makinoi
ATTTCTGCAAAAATACAAAACTCTCACAGTGGTACAAAATGTTTTTACTCATAACCACATTGAGAGATTTTCATGAAAATGGTTTTATGGCAACATACGTTAGTCATGGAGTTATAAAGTGACTAAGGTTAGGAATAATTGTCATATGATCCGAGGAGCCGGAGGGATCTACCCAAGGACACCACCAATATTTAGAATTTAGAAGTCCTTAGGTATGATTATAAAAGGAGAAAATGAGAATCGGAGAAAGAAGGAGTTGAAGAATTAAAAGCGTAATGAAAAGGGTGAAAAATAGCCCTCCAGTTATTCAACTTAGGGAACATTAGGGTTCAATACATATGCTACTGGATGTCACTAGATGACACCGGTATTGAAGATAAAAGTCATCATGGACCCAGTGACACATGCACTAAACCTTCATAGCCACTTAAGTTTCTCTCAACAGAAGCTTGTTTCATTCTCACAGGGAACCCTACGTAAACTATCAGCTTTCTCTTAGAGATTGCTGGTATTGAAGAAGGAGACCCTCTCCCTAGTCTCCGCTTAGGAAAACCAAAGCGCGCTATTGAGTCTAAAGCCACGAGATTCATCAAAAGATCTCTTAGGAACACTCAACATTTCATCACTTGTCGTTCAACAATAAGGACGCAAGTGATACTATTAGAGTCCTACAGGATCTTATTGCGGTCGAGAACATTTATGAGGGGTTCACAACTTTGATCCTTAGTGATTGAATGGAAACTCTGCCGGGGTCAACATCAAACGGCCACAGCCAGGTGAGGTCACTTCGGTAACTCCTTGTGAGTTATGCTTAGTGTTGTCTCAAACGGTCTGATGGGTAGGGTGATGCTTGGTATACCTCGTGACTCACCTGACCGTAGGTGTACTTTAGTACATCGTGTTATCCTACTTGAGGGACTCTAGTTTAGGAACAACCTTTGCTAGAATTAGAGATGTGTTTTCACACTATGCTGTTAACACGCTCGAAGTTCGAACTTGTAAGTGCTAGAAATCCCGCTAAGGAGATTCCTTCAAGAATCGAGTCCTGAAGATGTGGGTCATTACTTGAACTTGTTCAATGTAATGCCAACTGATCCCTTATGGGATTGAGGACGGTGGTCCGGACCAAGGTGAATGGAATCAAGACATTCATCAGAAGAACAATCGTAGTGGTCCATTCTCTAAGAATCGACTACGATGATCGATTGGTGTTTATCACTAACCAATTCTTATGTTTTCTTCTTATGGATGCTCACGGAGATGATCGTCTGATTCTCCACATGCTCATACCAACACAACTTAAATTGAAGTTCTCGAAGGCAACACAAAAGTCGAATGATTCTTAGTAAGCCAAAGAATCTACAAAGTTTAAAGACAAAGAGAACTACATCAATCCCGAAATCCAACGTCAAAGAGCGTGTGAGCATGTTGGAAGGAGTGGAGACACTGAGCAACAAAGGGAGACGTCGCATTACAACAACATAACATCACTATATCCACACCATAACAAAGAACAAAGATAAATGAAGACGTCAAAGCTGAAAACTTCAAAGAAAACAAGATCCTCACACTAGGGAGATTGTTAGAATCAAGGCACTTCTTCTCACAAGAAAGAAGAATGTCAGAAGACGTCAAAGCAACTATTTCATCAGCACCAACAACGTTTAAAGATTACTTAAGTCATTAATTACCAACACTTAGGGGGAGATTTCACTCCTAAACTATATTTCAAGTGTTTGTAATCAATATGTAATAGGTTGCTTAATTAGGATTTTATGTTTGTATTTATGGCAAGGCTTATCTAGAAAGCCCATAAGCCTTGACCCAAGCCCAATAAGGAAAGGAAGGGAACTTGTGTGTTGCCCTAGTTCCTTTCCCTATAAATAGTCTTGTAAACATTCCATAGAAGGTTGGTTGTTCACTTTTCATATCACACCTACGCCTAACGTTTCTTTCTATATCGTGTGTGTGCTTTGTGTTCATCCGATCATCTTATCTTATTTCTAACATATTGATGCTTGTGTTACAATATGGTGACCTAACAATCTTCGTGTGATTAGACTTAACCAATGAATTGACGAGATCTGAACTGTCATAAATCGAAATGATTTGTCTTCCAAGACTTATCCGAGTAGATCGTACCTATTCGAGAAACTCTTGATAGACATGAACTTTGACGGGTTTGGCAACCTTTTCAAGGTTTGTCCACACCTTCTAGGTAGTTATTAGAGCTAGTTGTCACCTAAAAGCTGACAATGAATCTCTTTAACTATGCAACGTAACCGTGTCTAGGGAGTAGTATCTATCTTGAGTCGATCAATTCAAAAGTGCGAGCTCTACCCTCATGCAGTTACATTCTAAACACTTAAGCACATGTGAAGGGGGAGTATTTATGAAAATACAAAACTCTCGAAGTGTTACAAACATGTTTTCATTCATAAACACTTTGAGAGATTTTCGAGAAAATGGTTTTATGGCAACATTGGATAGTCATGGAGTTATAAGGTGACTAAGTTTAGGGATAAACATCCTATGATCCGCCAGAGCCGGAGGGATATACCCAAGGACACCACCAATAGTTAGTACTTAGAAGTCCTTAGGTATGATTATAAAAAGGAGAAAATGAGAATCGGAGAAAGAAGGTGTTGAAGAATTAAAAAGAAAAGTAAAGAAAAGGGTGAAAAGAAATAGCCCTCCAAATTATTCAACTTAGGGCAGACACCGAGTTCAATTCATATGCTACTTACTGTCACTAGATGATACCGGTATTGAAGATTAAAGTCGTCATGGACCCAGTGACTCACTGCACTAAACCTTCTTAGCCACTCAAGTTTCTCTCAAAAGAAGCTTGTTTCATTCTCACAGGGAACCCTACGTAAACTATCGACATTCTCTTAGAGATTGTTGGTATTGAAGAAGGAGAACCTCTCCCTAGTCTCCGCTCAGGAAAACCAAAGCACACTAATCGATTCTAGAGCCACGAGATTCATCAAAATATCTCTTAGGAACACTTGAACTTTCATCACTTGTCGTTCAACATTAAGGACGCAAGTGATACATTCTAGAGTCCTTCGCAGATCCTAGAAATCTGCCGAGAACATTTATGATGGGATTCACACTTGTGATCCTCAGTGATTGAATGGAAACTCCTGCCAGGGTCAACATCAAACAACCTTGACAGCAGGTCACTTCAGTAACTGCTTGTGGGTTACGCTTAGTGTTGTCTCAAACGGTCTACAATCATGAGGTGATGCTTCGGTGTACCTCAGTGACTCAGTACATCGTGTTATCCTACTTGAGGGACCCGGTTGAGGGACGACCTTTGCTAGAATTAGAGATGTGTTTTCACACTATCTGTGTAACCCTCGGTTCGAACTTGTAAGTCTGGAAATCCAACTAAGGAGATTCCTTTCAAGAATCCAGTCTTGAAAATGTGGGTCATTACTTGAACTTGTTCAATGTAATGCCAACTGTCCCTCCACGGGATTCGGACGGCTGATTCGCCTGACCAAGGTGAATGGAATCAAGACATTCATCAGTAAAACAATCGTAGTGGTTAATTCTAAGACCACCGTGATCGATTGGTGTTTTTCACTAACCCAATTCTATGTTTTTTCTAATGGATGCTCCTAGGAGGAAGGATCATGCTGACTCTCCACATGCTCATATCAACATCAACACTAATGAAGTTCTCTTAAAAGGCAACTCAAAGTCAAAATGATTCTTCATCAAAGCCAAAGAATCTACAAAGTTTAATGACTAGAGAACTACATCACATCTGAGATCCAAAGTCAAAGGGCATGTGAGCATGTTGGAGAAAGACGTGGAGACACGCAGCGAAGCGGCGGACGGATCGGACAACAACATACTATCATCACATCCAAACCATAACAAAGAACAAATAACAAAGAATTCGAAGACGTCAAAGCTAAAAACTTCAAAAGAAACAAGATCCTTATTCTGGGAGATTGTTGGAATCAAAGCACTTCTTCTCACAAGAAAGAAGAATGCTAGAAGACGTCAAAGCAACATCTATTACATCATCACCAACAACTTATTCAAGATTATTGGAGTCATCACTAACACTTAGGGGGAGATTGTTGGAATCACTCCTAACTTGTATTTCAAGTGTTAGTCATTAATATGTAATAGGTTGCTTAATTAGGCTTTTATGTTAGTAATTATGGCAAGGCTCATGTAGAAAGCCCATGAGCCTATGCAAAAGCCTAATAAGAAAGGAAGGGACTAGATATGTTGCCCTAGCTCCCTTCCCCTATAAATAGTCTTGTAAACCCTCATTTTAGGGTTGGTTTTTCACACTTAATACATTCCTATGCATAACTCTTCTTCATTATCATACGTGTGTGTTTGTGTGTGTTCATACGATCTATCTCTACCTTATTTCTTACATATTGATCCTTGTGTTATATTATGGTGACCTAACATAAACCAAATTTCTTTAACATTTCTTTTATGTATTTGGATTGATTAAAGAAGATACCGTCTTATAGTTGTTTGATTTATAGACTAAGAAAGAAACTTAGTTCTCCCATCATACTCATTTCAAACTCATCATGCATGATTTTTGAGAAATCATCACACATGTCTTGACAAGTCGATCCGAATATAATATCGTCCACGTATATTTGAACAATGATTATATGTGATTCCTTTTTCTTAGTGAAAAGTGTATTATCAACTAACCTCATGGTGTAGTTGTTTTTGATTAAAAATGATTTGAGTCTATCATACCAAGATTTTGGGGCTTGTTTAAGACCGTAAAGAGCTTTCTTTAATTTATAAACATGTTTAGGTTTTTCAAAATCGATAAAGCCTGGAGGTTGAGCTACATAGACTTCTTCATTAATAAAGCCATTTAGAAAATCACTTTTAACATCCATTTGAAAAAGCTTAAGATCATTAGCACAAGCATAAGCAAGAAGTATTCTTATAGACTCTAATCTAGCCACGGGAGCATAGGTCTCATCAAAGTCTATGCCTTATTGTTGATTATACCCTTGGGCAACGAGTCTAGCTTTGTTTCTAAACACTACACCGTTTGCATCTAACTTGTTTTTATATACCCATTTGGTTCTTATTATGTTTTGGTTGTTAGGTGGAGGGACAAGAGTCCAAACATCGTTATAAACAAACTGATTTAACTCTTCTTGCATAGCCATTACCCAACTTTCATCTTTTATGGCTTCTTGTGTATTTTTAGGTTCTATGGTTGAGACAAATCAAAATAAACTACTTTGGTTTTGGACTTGAGATCATAAGGTTCTTTCATTTAACTTTCCTATGACTATATCTACGGGGTGATCTTTAGACTCTTTAATATTGCTGATTTCATTGTTTAATGTTTCATCTTCTTTGTTTGTATTTTTCTTTATTTTTATGGCTTCACTTTCGATTATCTCGTCATCGACAAGAGGTTGGGTAGGTTTGGGTGGACTTTCATCAAATCTTACATTTAATGACTCTTCAACCTTTATTGTTTCTTTATTTAATATAACATAAGCTTTACTATTAGGAGAGTAACCTAAGAAGATACCTTCGGTTGATTTAGGATCAAACTTAGTTAGGTAATCTTCAGTGTTAAGTAGAAAACATTTGCTACCAAAAACTCTAAAATGTTTTAACGTGGGCTTTTGCCTCAAGTAACTCGTATGGAGTTTTTCCTAAGAATGGTCTAATTAAGACTCGGTTAAGTATATATGTTGATGTATCAACGGCATTGCACCAAAATTTCTGAGGAATAGATTGCTCATTAATCATGGTGCGACTCATTTCTTGTAGGGTTCTATTTTTCCTTTCAACTACCCCATTCGATTGTGGAGTGCCAGGAGCCGAGAAATTGTGAGTAATACCATTAGCGTCATAAAAAGCTCCAAATTGCACTTCATTATCGAATTCCCTACCATGATCCGTTCTAATAGACACTATAGGACTTCCTAATTGTCTTTGGATTTTCTTACTTAATATTTCAAAGTAATCGAACGTTTCAGTTTTATTCTTTAAAAATTTAGTCCATGTGTACCTAGAGTAATCATCCACTATGTCCAAAGTATAGTAGTTACCTCCATAACTTTGAATAGCGGATAGAACAAATAAATCCATGTGGAGTAGTTCTAGACACTTAGTAGTAGAAACCATATTTTTAGCTTTGTGACTAGCATGGACTTGCTTTCCTAGGTTACAAGCATCACAAAAATGGTGTTCATATTTTAATTTTGGTAGATCTCTTACTAGTTCTTTAGATGATAGCGATTGAAGAAGTCGCATATTGGCGTGACCCAATATTCGATGCGATAAGGTTGAAGTATCATCCATAGAAGTAAGACAAAGTTTGTCTTTAGGTTCATTACCGATTTTAATGACATAGACTCCATGTTTTCTAATGCCTCTTCCTATGGTAATACCGTTTTTCAATATTTTACTACCGGTTTCACTAGAAAGTACGTTACACTTTTTATCACATATTTGTCCTATACTTAGAAGGTTGAAGTTTAGGTTTTCTACGTGACACACATCATTAATGGTTAAAAATTTGTGAGAAATTGTACCTTTACTGATGATTTTGCTCTTGCTATTACCAAATACCACATTCCACTCCATTGAAGGATTAGTATGTGGAAAACAAGTCTTTATTACGATTAGTATGTGCCTCATGCACCCGCTATCCTTGATCCATTCATCCGGATCTAGGTGCCAACTTTAAGCACACCTAAGGAAAAAATTAACTCAAAAGTTTGGTCCCCATTTGTTCATGGGTCCATTAGTGTTATACATTTCATTCATGTTAGGCATATATGGAAAAGGTGAGAATGCATTTCATGGTGTAAAGTTTTGAAAAGGATAACCGTTTTGTACATTAGGATTTCATCCCATTTGATGGTGGTTGCTTCTCGGATAAACATTATTAGGTCTCCTTACAAATGTGTTTGGTTTTGAAAACAATGGACCATTGGTTCTCATAAAACTTTGATTATTCGATGCCATAACGTGGGTTGGTTTCTTCTTGTTAATGATGACAAAGTCGGTTCTAGATGAAGTAGCTACATTATTTCTACTGTTTACATCTCTGAGACCCACGGATCCCTAGTTTTACATTAGACGGTTCCATTTTCAATGGATCTGTGGGATCCGTGACTACAATAGTTTGTTTTTCAGTTGCTTTGACGAATTGTGTTTCTTTATTCTCGCTATGTTAGGTCACAAGGTTTACCACACAAGCTTATAAGAAAGGGATAAGGCGATTAAACAAGTAAACAAACACACACACGTAATGGTAATACGGTTTACGCGTAGGTGATATGTGAAAGGAATAACTTGAACAACCAACCTTCAAATGAAGGTTTACATAAGGTATTTATAGGCAAGGAGTTAGGGCAACACTCCTACTCCTTCCCTTTCTCCTATGGGCTTGGGCCTAAGCTCATGGGCCTTATACATAAGCTTAAGGCTAATAACAAACATAAAGGCCATAATAAGCTAACTATAACATATGTGTAACTAACACTTGAATAAGGTTTAGGAGTGATTCCAACAATCTCCCCTCAAGTGTTATTACATATGAGTAACTAACACTCAAGTGTTGGTGATGAAAAACGGTGAAGGCGTTGATGTAATAGAAGCTTTTGACGTCTTCTGACATTCTTCTTTCTTGTGAGAAGAATTGCCTTGATTTGAACAATCTCCCAGTGTAGAGAGATAGTTTACTTTGAATGGTTATGCTTTGACGCCATCTTTAACTCGTTTCTTTGATCATTGTTCTTTGTGATGAAAGTGATAGTATGTTGTTGTGCATCATATGCGCCTCGAGTTCGCCTTATTTCACGGTGTTTCCAAGTCATTCTTCAACATGCTCACATTCTCTTTGACGTTGGAATTCAGTATTGACGAAGTTCTTTAAGTCTTTAACTTTATAGATTCTTTGAATTGATGAAGAATCATTCTGACTGTTGTGTTGCTCTTGGATAGAACTTCTATTAGTAATGATGTTGGCGTGAGTGATTGCTCCCGAACCGTCAAGTTTATCACACAAGCTAACCACTTGTGAATGGTCAACCGTAATAAACTTCAAACAACTCAAAAACAATGCAATGAAGATCTAGAGGTTTAGTGTTTCCCAGTCGTTAAGTCCCAATGAGCTACATGCATTTGAATAATCAAACGTATAGTGATCGGGTGATAATGAACGGGAAGAGGTTTGTGATTGATACTAGATGACAAAGGAAAAATGAAAGAAAATTAAAAAGCTAAATTATATTAAATAAACGCTATCACTATTTTTTAAAATGATGTTTCGATTTTCTTTTATAAATTTAAATTAAAACTACGTAGCGCATAAAAGAAAATGTGAAATTGAAACAGATTAATCCTAAAATATAAAAATGATATTTTTACAAACCTAATGATAATAGAAAATTTTGAGAAAAAGAAAATTATTTTTATGACTATTTATTTAATTATTATTAATTAAAACTATTTTTACCTATTTAATAATACCCTAAAATATAAGAAAATATTAAATAAAGCTTAGAAAAGTGAAATTATGACTTAGAAAAATCTAAAATAACTAAAGAGAAGTTTCAAAACTAATTTTGTATTTTTCTGATTTATATTCTAATTTCTATGATTTAAAAACTATTTAAAACTAATTAAATAGCTAAAAATTACAAATTTAACTAAGAAAAATCTGGAAAAATTATTTTTTGCTTTTTTTATTTATCTTAATCTATGAAAATTGAAAACTTATTTTTTTGAAGCTTTTCTGAATTAATTGTATTAAAAGCTAATTAAAAATTACTAAAAACTGATTAAAATAAAGAAAAATAGCAAACAGACTAGAAAAATCAGAAATTAGGGAAAAGTCTAAAATAATATTCTAAATCTATGAAAAATATAAAAACGATAGCTTATGTAAAGGATTATGAAGTCAGGTTTAAAAGCTTATGAATAAGCTATACAAAATAAGCTAAAAGCTATCTAAGTGCACCAAATGATTACAAAGAACTAAGGTAAGCTAATATTACTCAAAAGCAACTAAATACAACAGCTCTTAACCTCTTATGTGCTTAATGAACTAAATTGACTTAATTGGATTTTAAAATGCAAATAGCTTTTACTCTCCTACTTTAAGCTAGTATAACTGCTTATCTAATAAGCCAAGTGAAACCCCGAGGGTCCTCAAGACCACCACCGAACTCCCTCTAGACCAAGTTTTAGCCACTACCAAGCTAATATGAAGCTTGTGCAGGCTTGTGCAAAGGAAGCACGATTCACACTCAGCTTAAACCGAGGTGTGAGCAGGCAACAATAGCTTAAATGGAAGCTGATTAAGTGCTTATTGAACTTTCCAAAAATTTGACAAAAATCAGTTTTCAAAACTTGACCAATTAAACTTGCTTATCCCAGAATTTCACTTTCTTTGAACCAAAATTGAAGCTATGAAAAATCAACCAAGTTGGGTGAAAAATGGATTTTTCAACTTTTTGACTTTTGACACAGAATTGGATATTTGACTTTAATGAGATTTGAGCTTAATTTGTGAACTGATATTGATGATTTAAGATGAAATGAAACTAATGCAAGCTAACTTAACTAGTTCTAAACCTAAATGTAAGGAAGAAGCCACTGATTCAAACAAATCTGATCACAAGGACAGATTATATGCAATTTTAACTTTGAGAGTACACAGATGGAATCAGATCACTGACATGAGTTCATCTATCCTATATAAACCTCAAACAACAGATTTTGGCCAATGAACAAACCTCAAACACAGGTTTGAACACCTGATCCAAGCACACTTTAACTAACTGATCAGCAGTTTAACTAAACTAACTACTGAACTAGCTTATGCTATCACTTAAACTGAATCAAGCTAACCTAATGACAACTAAGTAAACAGGTTTAAGCTATTAATGACCACAGATTCAAACACAAGTAAATTATGCAGACTATACTAGAAATTGAACTAGAATAAGTACTCACAAGTTCTCCAGCTTATGAGCAGCTTATACCAGAACCATAACTATACTAACTTAAGCTATTCCAACCCAATCCAAGCTCTGCATCAAGTATCTAAACCATTTCAACTTCCCATTTGATCACAGTTGACTTTTGTTGACCGAGTTCCAATTTACTTGCACTTGAGTTATAAGCTTACCAAAAGCTATCAATAGCTTAAATAAGCTTATTTGAATTAAAATGAAGCTACTTGGAGCTTAAGTATAATAGCATGATAACGATTTTAGCATTGAGCATAAAAGCAAGTTTTGGTTCAAACTTCAAATCAATACTTGAAATTAAATTACAACCGATAAAACGGGTTTTTCTTAGTACAATACAAAAGGAAATTAAATATTTAGAACTTAATTTAAGACATTGACATTAAAACGACATATATGGAAATTAAAACTAAGAACTACTCTCTTCTCTTGCTCCTCTTTCTTCTATTTATATGCGAAAGTCCTCCCACTTGACCTCTGAGCAAATCCCACTTGTATTTTGAGCCATTGGATTACTTGAGTGGTTTATAGCCATTGATGGCTTTTTGGGGAAAATGGTATTTGCAATGGGGAGGTTTGGGCAAAGGGGAAACAATAAATATATTTTAGATGTTGTTGAGGTGGAGGACAAGGATGGTGAGGGGGTTGAGTGTTCGAGAGCTGGCGGCAGTGAGGAGAAGACAGTGGAGGGAAAGGGAGTTGGTAGGGTTTGACTTGGGAGTTATATTGGACAGGGGGTCAAATAAGGGTTCAAGGGTCATGGCAGGGGTTCAAGGGTCAAATTGGTTTGGTTTGGTATTAATACAAGGACCTTTCTTGCAATTCTCGAAGTTGGAGGACCAAAGCTACCAATTTTGCAAAGTTATGCCAAGGGACCAATTATGACAAGTTTCAATAGTACAAGGACCATAAAAGACATTTTCAAACTTCCAAGGACTATTTTTGCCAATTTTGAAACTTGAAGGACCAAACTTGTAAATTCTCAAAACTTTTGAAATTTTTCACCAAAGGATTAATTATGACAACTTATGATTTCAAAAGGACCTTTGGTGACTTTTCTTTTAAAATAAGTGCTCAGGGACTATTTCTGACAACTTTTGAAACTTGGGGGACTTAAACTGCCAATTATGCAAACTTAGCTCATTTTTCATACATTTTAAATATTTTACATAAAACATATAAAATACACTTTTGGGATATTTTCGTTATTTTGATGCATTTCAGTGTTTTTAGATGTTTTAGAGTTGATTTACCAAAAATGATGAGTATTTCCACACTCATCAATCCCCACACTAAACTATTGCTAGTCCCTAGCAATCTTTTGAGAAAACTTAATGGATTTGAATCTCTTTACCAAAAGCCATTACTTAGAGTAGCCAAATGTTTCGTTCAAGTAAGAACCTTGGTACCGCGATAACCAAATGATTTTGAGCAAATCACCAACTTCCAACGGATTTGATTTGTCTTTACCGAAGCCGCTTATACGGACTAGCCAACTCTTAGATAATATATCTTTGGTGAGTCGATTACCAATTATGGTTTTCCAATTGCCTTTACCACAAGCCATAAACTTGCGGGCTAGCCAACTCTTCACTAATTAAAGATATGGTGAGAGAACACCATCAATTTTGGGTAAATTACAAGCCGTCAACAGTTTGAGATATCTTTACCAAGAGCCGTTTGCTTCTGGATTAGCCAATCCTTTTGTTTTTAGACATGGCGGACTGATAACCATAAGTCGAGTAAGTGCAAAACACTTACTCCAAAAATTTTGGCCAAAATGGGGAAATAGGGTGGTATAATTACATGATAAAATTAGTGAGAATTCCCCCTACACTAGAAATGAATATTGCCCTCAATATTCAAAGTACCGGCTGTTATGCCGAAACTAAGAACGTAAAAGGGAAATACTACCGCCATTATTTTTGAAATATATATATATATATATATATATATATATATATATTTAGAAAACTTATATACAACAGTGGGCAACTCCCCTAGGGTGGTAGAAATAGAGAAAGTCAAGAAATATAGGTGAAAACCCATATGGTGTGCTACTTTTTGATTCCGAGTAAGCAGCTTACTTCGACCCGCATTCATTTGTCCTTGGGGAAGCAACGTGGAAACCAATCTCGATCGGACTTTCGTTCACAGTGTTAATAAACATATGAACATCGAGAAGTTCCACACCGTGAATACAACCGCGTATTGTTAATAGTAGAAACTATAAAGGATGATACCGGGTCAAAGATGGTGTCCTCATTCCCGAAAGAGAAAAGGGAAAGAGCAACCACACCATCCGTGAAGAATGGAATAAAGATGTGCATGAGAATGCATGTCCATTCCTCATTAGTAAGAAGCAAATCACCATTTTTGACATTTTTAAGCTTAAACTTGAAGCTTGTATGGTGATTGTCAATAAGATGTCCGGGAGGGAGGGTTGGAAACGGTTCTTCAATCAAGATTTTCCGAAAAAGGATGTCCCCCTCCGAATCAAAGTAAGTATTATCAATTCCTGTAGGAATCGACTCATCATTAAGAAAGGCATCGACTTCATTCCAAAAGTTGTCATCTTCCTCATCCGGGGTGAGAGAAGGGATGGAAGAGTCGGGAATAATAAGACTAGGAGATGATGGATCATTTTTGAGCAATTCTTCAATGGGAAGAATGTCTCCCATTGGATCAAAACATCATCATCCAATCAGGATGAAAATAAAGAGAGTTTGGTTTCATCTCTAGAGTTAACAAACTCAATACGATAAACTGATTCCGGAGGTGGGACAAGTGGTGTGCTCTTAGAGCTAGCAATTTCCACCACTTAGATAAAGTCTCCGATTCTAGATCATCATCATCAAGAACACTCTTGACTCCCAATTTTACAACTTTCAAACCATTTGTTTGAACCAGGTTGATTTTCAACGCTTAGCTCAAAGACGTTTTTGGTGACTCCTCTTAAGTGAAATTTGAGAGTGTTGCATTGATTCTTTGATTTTTTGATCAATTGTGGCAACACTCTATTTGGATAGAGGTTTGGAGTTTTGGTTGATATTAAACGTGAGTTCTTAGATTGTGAACCCGTATGGTCAACTCTTCACAAATACATCAATTAGAGCCGCGGCTCGTTCAAGAAAGCTCTCCCCAAGATAAGGGAACTCTAGGATGCATCAAAGTCTACTACAACAAAGTCGGTAGGAAAGTGAAACTTTCCTACTTTCATACGACATCCTCGCTATATCAATTGGGCGAGTTATGAGTGGTCGTCCGCTAGCTCGAGTTTCATACAAGTGGATGTAAGTTTAGGAAGAGACAGTTTCTTCCATACTGATAGTGGCATGAGGTTAATGCTTGCGCCAAGATCGGCCAAGGCGGAGCATTGAACCATCCCAATCACAGGGATTAAAACCTGCGCGGGGTCTTCAAGATTTTTGGGAAGCTTCTTGAGAAGGACCGCTGAGCATTGCTCATTGAGAGGGGTTTTAGCCATCTCGGATAACTTATCTTTGTTGCTCAGTAAGCCTTTAAGCGTGGATGCAAATTTGGGCATTAGAACGAGGCATCAACGGCTTATATCAAAGTGTAGTTCATTGAAAATTTGGAAATTTTTTTCCATTTGCTCTTTGGTTTTGTCTTTGAGCTTCTCATCATGCAATCTTGATGGGTAAGGAAGTTGATTAGACTTTTGAGTCGGGACGGAAGTCATTTTGGCTCGAGAATTTGTCTTGGAACCGGGTTCCGGACTTAAAGCTTGGACTACGAAGGTGGGACGCGTGTCTTATTGCCGTGGGCTTGAGAAATGCACCTTGTCCGTTGTATCCTTGGTAACTTGACTCATTGCTCGTGGTGGAGGAGGCATTGGAGTCGAAGGTCCATTGTGCGTCTTACCACTACGAGTGGTGACGGCTTTCAACTCGGCATTTGGATTAGGAACTGTATTGCTTGGGAGTCCTCCAGAAGATGGCGAAGCTTTGTTCATATTCATGTTCATGAAGCTGCTCATCATATTCTTCAACTCATTTGTGCAGGAGACAATGTGGTATAAATTTCCTTTTTTAGCTCAACTCTCATGTTATTGATCTGAGTTTGCATTGAGCGTATGCTTGACTCAGTAATTTTCATGAAGTCATTTGGTAGGGAGCTTGAGAAGGTTGTTGATAACTTTGCTGATTTGGAGCTTGATATGGTTGGTTGAAATTGTTCTCGTTGAAATTTTGAGAGCTATTGAAGTTTTGTCCTTGATTCGGAACAAAGCGATTTTGATTGCCATGGTTTTGCATGGGAGGAAACCAGGTGGTGTCATACCGCTAGGTGCACGGTAGTGAGGATCAGCTTGTGGTCGATATTGATTGTGGTTTACGAAGCTACGGGGCTTGGTAAAAGAAGCATCGGTTGCTTGACAATCATAATACGCGTGTGGACCACTACAAGTTTCACACACCTTGTTCCCGGCTTTGATTGGTTCCGGCTTATGAATTTCGCTTTTGATTTCCTTTACCTCTTTCATCATACAACGGATGACGTCAGTTAGGCTATTAACTGGCGCTAACTTCGGAAGAGTTACGGATGAAGAAGCAGTGTTGAATATTGACTTTGTTTCGAGAAATAGGAACTTTTGATTTTATCTCGCAAATCTCAATCACATCTTTAGGCTTACGATTCAAGATATTGCCACCTTGCCACTGCGTTCAAAGAATCTTGATCGGTACCGTTCAACCCATTATAAAAGATATTAACTTGTTGAAGCTCCGTGAATTCATGATGGGGGCATTTCCCGAGGAGATCTTTGAATCTCTCCCATGCCTCTCCAAAGTTTTCATCAAAATTTTGAAATCGGAAATTTCATTTTTAAAATTAGTCGTCTTTGATGGAGGAAAGAAATAATTGACAAACTTTTGAACAAGATCCTCCCAAGTTTCGATGGATGAGGGGTTCTTTTTCTAGCCAAATTCGCCCCCCTCAAGTGAGAATGGAAATAGCATCAACTTGATCACTTTTTGTGGTACATATTTGAAATTGATCGTTGAGGTCAACTTGTTAAAACCAGCGGATGCATGGTCTTCTCGATCAAACCCGTGGAATTGATTCGTAGACACAAGGTGGATCAAATGTGTCTTTAATTGAAGTGTGAGAATTGATTACGGTAAAACGATGGCATCTCCATAACCCCGGTGGGTGCCCGGAGCATTTCCTACATAGTTCGTTAAAATCGCCATATTGTTGCTTGGAATATACGAATCTCCTGGTTCGACTATTTGGGCAACACGTCTATGAGAACGTCTTCTAGGAATTTCTGCTAGATCACGAAAAGGACTCAATGATCTAGAAGAACGAGTGTGCATGCACTAGACGTAACTTGAGAGCAAGAGAATTATGAAAATGAGGAAAGAAAATCTTTTGGGTTTATGGTTTTTAAGATGTTTTTGGATTTTTGGATTTTTATAAGAAAATATAAACATATATAGATGGTATAAACAAGGAGTGAATATTCAAATCACTAATCTGCTAAACGTAAGATAATTATACGACTCGGCGTGGCTAAAATTTGATTGCTCAGGCAATCAAAGTTTATCACACAAGCTAACCACTTGTGAATGGTCAACTGTAATAAACTTCAAACAGCTCAAAAACAATGCAATGAAGATCTAGAGGAGTTTAGTGTTTCCCTGAATCGTTAAGTCCCAACGATCGCGGCAAGAATAATCAAACGTTAGTGATCGGGTGATAATGAAGGAAAAGGTTGTGATTGATACTAGATAACAAAGGGAAAATGAAAGAAAATTAAAAAGCTAAATTATATTAAATAAACGCTATCACTATTTTTTAAATGATATTTTTGATTTTTTTTTTATAAATTTAAATTAAAACTACTCAACGCATACAAAAGAAAATGTTAAATTGAAACAGTATTAATCCTAAAAATATAAAAATGAAATTTTTACAAACCTAATGAAAAGAGAAAATTTTGAGAAAAATAAAATTATTTTTATGACTATTTATTTAATTATTATTAATT
Organism: Chrysanthemum makinoi; assembly: GCA_910596185.1. Taxonomy (NCBI): domain Eukaryota; kingdom Viridiplantae; phylum Streptophyta; class Magnoliopsida; order Asterales; family Asteraceae; genus Chrysanthemum; species Chrysanthemum makinoi. The sequence continues at coordinate 85,756,809 of OU343216.1, forward strand.
AGAAACTATTTTTACCTATTTAATAATACCCTAAAATATAAGAAAATATTAAATAAAGCTTAGAAAAGTGAAATTATGACTTAGAAAAATCTAAAATAACTAAAGAGAATTTTCAAAACTAATTTTGTATTTTTCTGATTTATATTCTAATTTCTATGATTTAAAAACTATTTAAAACTAATTAAATAGCTAAAAATTACAAATTTAACTAAGAAAAATCTGGAAAAATTATTTTTTTGTTTTTTATATTTATCTTAATCTATGAAAATTGAAAACTTATTTTTTTGAATCTTTTCTGAATTAATTGTATTAAAAGCTAATTAAAAATTACTAAAAATTGATTAAAATAAAGAAAAATAGCAAACAGAACAAGAAAAATCTGAAAAATTCAGGAAAAGTCTAAAATAATATTCTAAATCTATGAAAAATATAAAAACGATAGCTTATGTAAAGGATTATGAAGTCATAGTGAAAAAACATGAATAAGCTATACAAAATAAGCTAAAAGCTATCTAAGTGCACAAATGATTACAAAGAACTAAGGTAAGCTAATATTACTCAAAAGCAACTAAATACAACCGCTCTAACCTCTTATGTGCTTAATGAACTAAATTGACTTAATTGGATTTTAAAATGCAAATAGCTTTTACTCTCCTACTTTAAGCTAGTATAAGCCTTATCTAATAAGCCAAGTCAAAACCGAAGCTGAGGTCCTCCAAGACCACCAAATTGAACTCCCTCTAGACCAAGAGTTTTAGCCACTACCAAGCTAATATGAAGCTTGTGCAAGGCACATAAAAGGCGATTCACACTTCATTAAAGCTGAGTGTGAATAGAAACAATAGCTTAAATGGAAGCGATTAAGTGCTTATTGAACTTTCCAAAATTTGACAAAATCAGTTTTCAAAACTTGACCAATTAAACTTGCTTATCCTAGAATTTCACTTTCTTTGAACCAAAATTGAAGCTATGAAAAATCAACCAAGTTGGGTGAAAAATGGATTTTCAACTTTTGACTTTTGACCGTGAGTGGATATTTGACTTTAATGAGATTTGAGCAATTTGTGGACGTGTGATGATTTAAGATGAAATGAAACTAATGCAAAGCTAGCAACTAGTTCTAAACCTAAATGTAAGGAAGCCCATCGATTCAAAACAAATCACGATCACAAGAGCAGATTATATAATTTTAACTTTGAGAGTACACAGATGGAATGGATCACTGACATGAGTTCATCTATCCTATATAAACCTCAAACAACAGATTTTGGCCAATGAACAAACCTCAAACACAGGTTTGAACACCTGATCCAAGCACACTTTAACTAACTGATCAGCAGTTTAACTAAACTAACTACTGAACTAGCTTATGCTATCACTTAAACTGAATCAAGCTAACCTAATGACAACTAAGTAAACAGGTTTAAGCTATTAATGACCACAGATTCAAACACAAGTAAATTATGCAGACTATACTAGAAATTGAACTAGAATAAGTACTCACAAGTTCTCCAGCTTATGAGCAGCTTATACCAGAACCATAACTATACTAACTTAAGCTATTCCAACCCAATCCAAGCTCTGCATCAAGTATCTAAACCATTTCAACTTCCCATTTGATCACAGTTGACTTTTGTTGACCGAGTTCCAATTTACTTGCACTTGAGTTATAAGCTTACCAAAAGCTATCAATAGCTTAAATAAGCTTATTTGAATTAAAATGAAGCTACTTGGAGCTTAAATATAATAGCATGATAACTGATTTTACAACAGTGAGCATAAAAGCAAGTTTTTGGTTCAAACTTCAAATCAATACTTGAAATTAAATTACAACCTGATAGAGCGTGTGTTTTTCTTACTACAATACAAAAGGAAATTAAATATTTAGAACTTAATTTAAGACATTGACATTAAAACGACATACATGGAAATTAAAACTAAGAACTACTCTCTTCTCTTGCTCCTCTTTCTTCTATTTATATGCTTGAAAAGTCCTCCCACTTGACCTCCGAAAGCAAAATCCCACTTGTATTTTGAGCCATTGGATTACTTGAGGTGGTTTATTAGCCATTGATGGCTTTTTTAAAGGGGGAAAATGGTATTTTGCAAGGGGGGAAGGTTTGAGTCTGAGGGGGAAACAATAAATGCATTTTGGATGTTGTTGAGGGTGGAGGGATAAGGATGGTGAGGGGTTGAGTGTTGCAGCCGAGGGGTGAGGGGAGAGCAGTGGAGGGAAAAGGT
>OU343216.1:85759149-85820734 GCA_910596185.1 Chrysanthemum makinoi
GATCAAAGGTTTGGAGCAATAACTGATATATTTATTATGAAGAGTCAAAATTTTGTTGTACAAGTTCTATGTTTCTGTATTTGGTTATTGTTAGGAACATGTTTTATTATCAAGTGTATGTCATTTCATTTGTAATAGGTCGTTAATAATTATGGTTTATAAATGTTTGTAATTAGTCACCATGTAGTAAGCCCATGAGTGTGATAGAGGTTCTTCTAGAACCAAGGGGAAACACCTCTACTTATGTAAACACTATAAATACCCCCTCCCTAGAAGGGAGAGGGTTGGTTGTTCTAATTGCAATTATCATTTTCACTATTCATTCATTAGTTCCTTCCACTTTCTCTCTCTATAACTTTCTCTCTCTAGAAATACATATTGTTGATAGAATGGTAACCTAACAAGTGGTATCAAGAGCCAAGGGATAGTTTAGGTTAATATTGCTTAGATTTAATTGAAATTCGTACTTAAAAACGTGTTTTTGATTGAAATTTATGGACTTTTGGATGAATACGTTTATACGAGTTTCTAGCATTTCTTATGAGTTTCTCAAGAAGTTGGCGAGTTAGCCATGAATTTTGCGAGTTTCTCATGAGTTTTCGCGAAGCTCCTTGAAGTTTAGCGAATACCTTGAATTTCCGAGTTTGCGAGTTGGCGAGTTTCTGTCTGAATTTCATGAAGTTTGCGAGTTGGCGAGTTTCGTCTTGCATTTCTCGAGTTTGAGAGTTGGCGAGTTTCGTCCGAATTCTGCGAGTTTGCGGTTGGCACGCTGAATTCTCGCGAGTTTGCAGTTTGGTGAGTTTCTTCTGCGAGTTTGCAGTTTTGCGAGTTTTTCTGCAAGTTTCTTGTCTTCGAGTTTTTGCTAGCAAGTTTGGATTTCAGAAGTTTGGTTTTCTTCTACTCATCTACTTAAGTCTAAACAACCTCAACCTTAATTATCCTTAACGATCAACATCACTTCACAAATATGTCTCAACCACCATCATCCAACTATTTTCCTTACACTCATAATCAACAACAACAACAACAACTAAGTCCACAACATCAACAATGGAATCAACAACAAGCAATTTATCAACAACATTTAATCAACAATATACTCCAAACCATCCTCAACAAGGACCACCACAACGAACGCCAATGCCACAAATCCTCAACAACAAACATGGTTCTTCAAATGTGCTGCTGTTAAGGTCAGCAATCGATTCATGAAGCTGGTTCGATACTCGTCCTCCAATGCTTACACCAGAAATTATAAAGCAATGGTCAAGTCGATTTATAAGGTATATGGAACTCAAGAAACCTCATGGTAAGTATCTAAAGAAGGTGATATTAGAAGGACCGTTTCAAATGCCAACTCAAACCGCGCGATCCAAACTACTGTTCCACCGAGACCGATACTATCACAATTGTTCCACTTAGTCGTTTAACACCGTAACTACTTCATCTTGAAGCTGATGAGCTTGCTATGCAAATACTTCTTGAACCCTAATCCGATTTATAAAAGTATTGATGCATGTGATAACTGCAAAAGCTAAGGAACAAATTCATCTTTTAATGGAAGGCACCGAATGAATAAGATCGACATGGAGTTTAAGTTATATCACATCTTTGATGTGTTTACCATTGAGCCTGGGAATCACTTGAATCATATTATCATCGTTTCACAAATGTGGTCAATGATTTGCACGACATAAGATTGACCTTCCAACAATTGTTATTAACACCAAGCGAACTCAGGACCGATTGGCATAAGTATGTTATGTTTGTTCGACAAGTCAAGGATCTTCATGAAGTCAAGCATGGATTATTGTATGATTATCTAAAACATCATCAATATGAAGTTATCAAAGATAAAGAAGCTCGTGGCACACATGGTTTCCCTACACCACCCATTCTGATCGGTTGCTCATGGCCATGGTTATCCAACTACTTACCCAAAGTCAAATCATGCTTTCGATCAACAACAACGTCACTTTAGTTATGCTCCACCTACACCTTCTCATCAACTCACACCCGCAGTAGATTCTAACAATGCATACTCTGATCAAATCAATGATGATCAAGTTGATGCCTTTGAAGCATTAAATCATGGAATGGCCTTTATTGCTAAAGCCTCTCCAAGTTCCTACTCAGTCAAACAATCGCTTAGCTCATCATCAAATCCCAAAAGTCATGTTGTTATACAAGGTGGCAAAGTTGAGGTTCAAAACAGAACTAGTGGTCGTCGTATGATTACAAGTGGGTATTCCGTAATTCGAAATGGTCAACCATCACAGGGGATCGGGTCATACTTTCAAGAGAAATGTTCAAGGTTGGAAACAGATTCACCGCCGTGGATCTACTATTTGCTATAATTGCAAAAAGCAAGGATCTTCAATGCTTTCCTGAACCACTAACAAGAGGAGGAGATTACTATAAGCAAGTCATGCTGATGGCATACAAGGATGAAGCAGAGGAGAACTCGAAACTCGCAAGGTTTTGGCGGCGATACTCTCTCCGATGATGAATATGAAGATTTGGAAGCAAATGCTGCAAATATTTTGATGGCAAATATGCGAAGAACATCACATCACCAAACAGAGAATGGACCGCTCTATGACACGGATCTATCTCGTGAATTCTACAATCGATATATGTCTCATAAATGCATCAGCCGCGTGATTCAGATTGAGTAAAGAATTGCTCAACATGAATCATCATTTAATCATATGGTTGATCAAATTAACCCCGTGGTTACATTTGATGACTTAAGTGATGATGAAAATAATGAGCATATTGAACAGAGTGAAGCAATTCATGGTCCAGATTCGATTACTGACTTCATTACTTCTACCATTTCAAGCTCAAACCGCAAAATGTAATGAAATAAACCATAACCTAGTGATGGTGATTACCCTCGGACTCGAACTTGAGAGTTGTTGATGAGTGCTTATTCACTCACCATTTTTACCCATCTAAGACCACAAAAACGTCTAAAAACACGGAAATATGACCAAATATACTGCAGATATCCTTGGAGTGTGTTTTATGTATTTCAGGTACAAAGGATCGAAAAGGGCAAAACGGACGAAATGAGCTTGGAATGACAACGTGTTTTGCGGACGGAGCCTAAGGTGGATATTTTACATTTTTGGATCCCGGGACGCATATTTGGAGTGAGACTGGGGATAACAAAATCAAACCGAACCCTAAACCCGAAATTATCTTTTCAACCCAAAATTACCTTTCTACCATTTACCCAACCAATTTACCATTTTACACTTAAAACGTTTTCACTAAAAATAATTATTTTTATTTTTAACCATTTTTTATTTACAACAATTTTTTTATTAAAACCAATTTTTATTAAAAATATTTTATCTATCTAAAAAAAAAGGTTTTATAACAAAAACACAAAAATACATTTACTTTAAAAACTTTTTCTAAAAACAAAATACTAAATAAAACTTAAACCCACTAATCCCTTTGGCCCCTTTGTCATTTCACTTGAACCCTTGACCCATTCCCTTAACCCATCCAACTTGAAACCCTTAATCTGCTTTTTTTACCCATTCCTGCCAAACTAAAACCCATAACAAGAAACCTTGGCGCCAAGAAACTTTTTTCCCTCCTCTGCCCCTTTCCCTCTCTCACTTCCTGTCATTCTCATCCCCAGAAGAGTCCAAGGCATGTCACATGGCTTTCTTTGCCAACTTGGCAATCCACAACACAAAAGCAAAATCAATGGTTGTGATGTCTTACCTTGGTCCCCAATCAAGATCAATGGTTATGATGAAGGTTGAACAAGCACAGATGTTCAATCTCTCTCTCATTCCCTCACACAAGTAACACAGTCAAAGCAGATGAAGACAAGACAGATTCTTGTTTTAGTATAAATAGGCTATGAATGTAGATTTGTAAACTTGTCTAGAAGTTCTAATTCTAGTACCATTTTTATTTTTATTTAAACTACTTGTAATTTTAATTTTTATTGCAATTTAAATTCCAGTTTTTTTTTAAAAATTCCATTGCACTTTTAATTTTTCATGTTCTTGAATTAAGTTAATTGTGATTTCAAAGTGTTTGTTAAAGTTGGTTAATTATTTTGAGTTTGTGTTAGTAATTCAAATCAGTTTTTAAAAAGTCTCTACATCTTCACAGTTCCAAATCTGTTTTCTGCCTTAAAGGGTGTTTGGTTTAAGCTAGAGCTTGGGTCAAAACTCACTTTTACCCACTTTGACTTCATAAGTCAAAGTTCTTTTAATGCTTCTAAGTTATTTTTGATAGTTGAAACTGATATCACAATCCTTGCATAAGTGTGTTTAAAAAGGAGTCTTTTTTCTGTTTTATCTACACAAATGTCTGCTGTTCATATGCTCCAAACTTCTTCACATTTCAACTAAATTTTCCACAAAAAAAAACTTTTATTGAATCTTCATACATAAATCTCAATCTTTTGAGGTCTTGTGCACTTAAATTCGTTTAGTTCAGTTAAAATTTTAAAAAAAAGGTTGCTTTTGTTCCTTATTGTCTCAGAGACCCCAAGTACCCCATTTCTAGCTTAATTTTAGGTTGATTAAAGTTAGACTTAGGATTAAATTTCAGTTTTACAATTAGTTTATAGATAGGTAATTATATTTTTTAGCTTATCTTTAGATTTGGTGCTTATTGGCTTGCTTATTTATGCCCTTGAATGTACCCACTTCCCTTTTCTCGTTTCGCTCTCATCATAGCAGCTCTAGCGCCCAATTTGCGCCCTTTTTAAGCTTGTAATCAGGGATTTTGTGGGGCAAAAGCTTGCCCCCCCAGCTTGCCTTCTAGACCTCTTAAGCTCACAAGCTAATGCCCGCTATAGCTTATGTAGGATTGGCGTAAAATGACCCATATGGGATTTTTGCCCACTGTTGTTAAACATGGTGGAGAGTTGTAGCTTTGCTTATTAGCTTACTTATTGCTTAATTTAGGTCACTTTAGTCCCTTTAGGTATGTAGAAGAGTGCTCATTAGGGTAGTAGCTTATTTCAAGCTTTTGTGTCTTAATTTCCTTCAAATCCCCAAACCTTTAAGTATTGTCACAAAAAAAGGGGTCTGTATGCATTTTATTTAGGCTTTTCCAAGTTTAGTGTTTATTGAGAAATCTTAATTTTAAGTTACTTGTCAAATTGCCAAAGCAAAAGAAAAAATAAAAGAAACAAGAAGGAGGTAGAGGGGTAGAATCGAACAGAGACTTTCCGGTCTCTTCCCACGACCACACACCCATACTCCTCCATACCATCTGCTCTAGCTTTGATTTTTTAATTTCTTTTCACTGTTATTCTTTTAAATACATTTTTAGTAAATAAGCTTAAAAGATCTTTTCCAATATTAATGATTATAGGATTGCGGTTTTAATTTCTCTTATTTAGTGTTTAACAAAGTAGTTTTTGGTAATTTTTAAATTCATTAGTTATTTTAATAATTAGTTTTATATAAATTTAGTAATTCATAAAAATAAAATGTCGAAAAAAATACCGGCTTTTTCCCAAAATTATTTTTAGTCGTTAGAGTGTGGGAAAATAGGTTTCGACCCGTAGGCCTTAAATTGCAAAAATTCACGTTTAGGCTCTGTGCGTTTCGGTTTTCGCGTTTTTAGTTTTAATGCCATAGGACTTAATGTAGCTTCGTTTTATTATTTTTTATGCTTAGTAGTAGTTAATTTAGTCAATTAATTTTTTCCCTTGCCTTAATTACTTTCCCGTTCTTTAATTTGTAGATATCGTAATCAAAAACAAAAAAAATCCCGAATCATTCAAGCACTTTAATAACAAACCTCAAACATCACATTCACACCTCGCTGGGGAAACGCACGGGTAATAACTTGCCCGTATCACTATATCGCGGTTTTGTATGTCGACCTTTTTCCTAAACGGTTGATTTGTAATTCTCTCTCGCGGGTATTTATATTTGATATTTCTTATATATACTATTTGACACATATCAATTTTTGGCGCCGCTGCCGGGGAGGTTGTGTTGCGACAATATCGTTACGGTTTGACGATTAGTGACTTGAAGAACCTTCCTCGTGAAGTTATTTGCTTTCCAAAACCCAAAACCCAAAAATATTTTCCTTTTCAAAATTTATTTTCCCTTTTATATTTTCTATTTATCAAAACCCCAAAAATATTCTTCTTTATTCCTCTTATTCGTTGATTCTCTTCTTACCCTCTTTCACCGTTTGATTCTATTCTTCGATACTCGATCTTAATTCTATTTTTTAGCCCTCTATAAGTTTAATTCTCATGGCGACGATCGATTATCGCCGTTGTTTTCACCGCAAAGCCGTATGGAAGAGGATCAACTTTATTGTCAAAATCGGATTGTTTATGTGCGATGTGGAAGGATGTGCAAGAATATTGCTATTGGTACGAATTATCCGATAAAAACTCTCTCGATGATTCTCCAAGTTTTTCCGACCATCCGCCACAACCCGGTGTTTGTTCTATTGTTTCGAGCCCAAACCGCCTAGAATTGATCAAAATCTTTCGCGATTTACGGTTAAGGTTAAGAGAAAAAGAACAAGAACCGGAGACCAAAACGAAGTGGTGGAAATTGCTAGCTCGAGAGCACACCACTTGTCCCACCTCCGAATCTTCAACCTTTTAGGGACGGAATGAACATGATTGATATAACTACCTTTTAATGAACTTCGAAAGTTCAACCTACAAACCAATTGTGATTGTTGAGCCCTCGATTCCTACTCCCATACCCGAGATATCTTCGTTCGATCAAGATTATTGCTACGGTTGTGGAGACGTGTTACCAAAAGGATTTCGTTGTTTCAAATGTATGTGCGAGTGGTGTGGAAATTATCTTACTAATGGATTTTGTTCGATTTGTGCCGAATTCATTCGCTATGATTCTAATCCAAATCCTTTTAATTATCCTCAAAACGATTTCAACTACCCTCCACAGAATTCATACGAACCACAACCGCACTATCAAGATTTCAATGATCCTTCATTTCAGAACTTCTCTCCTCAAATTCCTTATTGTGCAAATGGGGTCCTCATATGATTACCAATGTCAATCATGGAATCAAAATTACTATGGACCTAATCCTTGTTATAACACTCCTTGTTTTGACAATTTCCAACCCCCACAATTTCCCGTCATTGAACAATTTCCCGTCATTGATCAACATCCTCGTGAGAAAAGTATGCTAGAAGAACTTGCCAAGACCAAACGCTCGAACGAAAAATCTATGCGAGAATTACTTGAAGAAGAGGAACGAGCCGCTAAGATTCAAAGATGTCTTAGAAATGAATCGAGGAACGAGCAATTGCAAGACGTGCCCGATGGCTCGCGACTTACATTGACGATGATGATGATAGCGACGACGATGATGATTTGTCACCAAACCACACCCGAGCCCGAACTCTAAGTATGGGGACGAGCATCTTAGCACTATTACGGAACGGAACCGTCTTTGTGTTGAGAACCTTGTCCCAACCCAAGTGAAAGTGCGAGGGTGTCTCCGAAGTATGTGTGATGAGCCGTGATGATGATTCTTCCTCCCTCCCCAATGATTCTGTTGAGATGATCTCCGAATCTGAAAATGACTATACATCGTTGGATGATTCCTATCGATGTGGAGACATCATTATGTTGAGGAATTCCTACGAGCTCGTGAAGCTTAGAAGAAGTGAAGATTTTGAGCTCGAAGATCGAGAAATTGACCGGATTTTAAACGGATGATGAAGATATTCTTGTTGTGTAGAACCTTTCACTATGGCATTCACTAATCCTCTTTTTGACTTCGATTACGAATTTACTCTAGTTTCAGATAACTCAATCTTTGACATTCATAATGAGGATAGTGACCTTTTACTTGAAAACCCCACCACACTCTTTTACCCGAGCTTCGAGGATTGGAAGATGAACCTCGCTCTTCTCGATCATTCTCCACCCAGGAGATGATAATGTGCACCGACTTTGAAGCCGACACCGGGATTGGAAAATCTTTTAATGTGGTCTTGATACTTCGTCAAGTGACACTCTTATGGAAAAGTCGACTCATTTCTTTCCGGGTGACTCGATACCTACGGGTTTTCAGAGGACGAGTATGGCTTAGGTCCATCATCCACTCGTCCGCCTGCTAAACCGCCGGATGATGGAATCTCTTCTAAGCCCGCTCGGATATTTCTCATTGATTGGTGGATAAGATTGTTGAACATTAACAATGTTCCTCAATCTATCTTTTGCCACCCCCCCACCCGTTGTCAATCCATTGACACTCTTCTTTCTTATCCCATTACTTCTCCATATCTTAACTCTTACGGGAGTGAAGATACCATCTTTGACCCCGGTATTTCTCATTCTTTTAAGCGGGTGGAACTATTCAATTTTAAGAATGAAAGTCCGATGGAGATTCTCTTTCCACTTGCTCCCCAAGGACAATGAATTCGAGTCGGTCAAGCTAGCGACTGGGTTAACAAAACAATAGCATTTCGTGGGTGATCACCCATGTTCCGACTTTTCTTTCTATTTTCTAACACTAGGGTGGAATTCCCCAGTTTTGCTGTTGTATGTTTGCTCTCTGTTTTGAGTTCCGTAGATCGTGATGATTGATCGCTGTTTTCAATCGGCCGCCCAATATCGATCTTTGCTAACGTTTATCTAGGGATATCTTTATTAATCCTTTTTGTGAAAAAAGATTTCTCTTCCACGCAGTAGTAGTATTACCTTTTCAGTTCTATAGTTTGACTGAAGCGTACTTTGAATATTGAGGGCAATATTCAATTCTAAGTGTGGGGAAATTCTAGAATTTTGATCACATATGTACCTTCTAGTACCCTAGCACCCCCGTTTTGACCAAATTTTAAAATTTTTATCGCTTTAAGTCAAGTATTTACATTTACAAGAAGTGCTTTGCACAAAAATAATTCGTTGATACTTAGGTATTAATGATAGTTTAGTGTTGATTCAATTAAGAACAAGGGAATCCCGACTTCTGCTAGAGTGTTGATCTAGCTGCTCTCTTAACATTGAGGCTAAATTTTTGCAGCGTTGTGCAAATGAAAATGCTAAAGCGTGTAGAGTAGTTGGTTCTCTTTAGAGCTTATATAAGTAATCTATGGCTTTTCTCCAAAGCTAACTAATTGGACTAAAATACGTGCTCATTGTCAAACTTTTGAACATTCAAATCGTCTTGTTACAATAAAAGTTTTTAAGCAAAATTGATTTAGAGTCAGGAGTTCAACTTTTTATTTAATTCCAGAGAAAACATACTTTCTTAAAATCTGAATAATGTTGCAAAATGAAAGTATTGTAAAGTTGCTTGAATGATGCAAAAGTTGCAAGTTTAAAGTTCAAAGTCAAAAAAAAATGAAAAAAATGATGAAAAAGAAAAAGAAAAAATTGAAAAAAAAAAAAAAAAAAGTTGAAAAATGAAAAGATATGAGTTAGTGAATAAGCATTACTATGTTGCTTATGAATAAATGTCTTGAAAACTTGCTTTTCTTAAATTTAAATCGGAAGTTGAACTTCGTGATAGTCAAAGTTGTCTAAAAGTTTGATGGTAATTTGGAAATCCTTGATTTCAAAGATCCCGAAAGCTCAGATACTATTCTCGAGGGTGAAAACCTAGCCTCCTTAAAAGGACAAGCTGAGAAGAAAGTTGCAACATGGAGTGATCTCACTTTGAATCTCAATTTCTAGTATGGTCGGTTGTAATCCATTTAGGTTTAGTTTTAACTTAGCGGTAGCCGTAAATCTTTTAGATAAATTCATTAATTCGGTGCTATTCTCGTGAGGTGTCAAAAGCCGGTCACTTAAAACTATGTTTTGGGATGTCTTGAAGAAAGCGCTACATGGAAGAGGCCCTTTCGATCCTTAGACTTTCATCGTTTTCGGTGGGTTAGTACTTTAGTTAAGTGGATAACAACCATAACAAATGTCGATTTCAATGGTCAAACTTTTGAAAATGAAACACTCACTTAAATTTTAATATAAGTGAGGTAAAAAGTTAAGTCTCGACTTACATAGATTATTGATATAAGTAGTGTTAGCATTTTACAAAACCGTTTGCACAATAAGTTTAAGCTTGGTTTGAAGTATCAAAAGGATGGCGATTACAATTCCCAGAAGACACCCATTTTGTGTGAATCCGTTCATGATGCCATGTTTTGATAATCAACATTTTTATTTATTATGTTCAAATTTAAATTTCTCGTAGTTGAATAAAAATTAAAGCGGGGTATTCTTGGTTTTTTTGATCCTTTCATTACTTCATATGATCGGATTGCTAGGGACTAGCAATTGATAGTGTGGAAGGATGATGATTCACTCACCATTTTTACCATCTAAGACCACAGCGTCTAAAAACACGGAAATGACCAAATATCACTGCAGATATCCTTGGGTGTGTTTTATGTATTTCGGTACAAAGGATCGAAACAGGGCAACGGACGAAATGAGCTTGGAATGACAAGCGTGCTTTGCGGACGGAGGCGGGAAGGTGGATATTTTACATTTTGGATCCGGGGCGCATATTTGGAGTGAGAGTGGGGATAACAAATCAAACCGAACCCCTAATTATCTTTTCAACCCAAAATTACCTTTCTACCATTTACGAACCCATTTACCATTTTACACTTAAAACGTTTTTCACTAAAAATAATTATTTTTATTTTTAACCATTTTTATTTACAACAATTATTTTTATTAAAACCAATTTTTATTAAAAATATTTTATATCTAAAAAAAGGTTTTATAACAAAAACACAAAAATACATTTACTTTAAAAACTTTTTCTAAAAACAAAATACTAAATAAAACTTAAACCCATATCCCTTTGGCCCCTTTGTCATTTCACTTGAACCCCTGACCCATTCCCTTAACCCATCCAACTTGAAACCCTTTTTACCCGTTTCTATTTTTTACCCATTCTGCCAAACTAAAACCCATAACAAGAAACCTTGGCGAAACTTTTCCCCCCTCACGTCCTTTCCTCTCTCCTTCCGTCATTCTCATCCCCAGAAAGTCCAAGGCATGTCACATGGCTTTCTTTGCCAACTTGCAATCCACACAAAACAAAATCAATGGTGTGATGTCTTACCTTGGTCCCCAATCAAGATCAATGGTTATGATGAAGGTTGAACAAGCACAGATGGACAATCTCTCTCTCATTCCCTCACACAAGTAACACAGTACATGAAGACAAGGAGAAGACAGATTCTTGTTTTAGTATAAATAGGCTATGAATGTAGATTTGTAAACTTGTCTAGAAGTTCTAATTCTAGTACCATTTTTATTTTTATTTAAACTACTTGTAATTTTAATTTTTATTGCAATTTAAATTCCAGTTTTTTTTAAATTCCATTGCACTTTTAATTTTTCATGTTCTTGAATTAAGTTAATTGTGATTTCAAAGTGTTTGTTAAAGTTGGTTAAATTCATTTTGAGTTTGTGTTAGTAATGCAAATCATTTTTTAAAAATCTCTACATCTTCACAGTTCCAAATCCTGTTTCTTGCCCCTAAGGGTGTTTGGTTTAAGCTAGAGCTTGGTTCAGCTTTCACACCCACTTTGACTTCATAAGTCAAAGTTCTTTTAATGCTTCTAAGTTATTTTTGATAGTTGAAACTGATATCACAATCCTTGCATAAGTGTGTTTAAAAAAAAGGAGTCTTTTCTGTCTTTCTTGATCTACACAAATGCTCTTCTTGTTCATATGCTCCAAACTTCTTCACATTTCAACTAAATTTTCCACAAAAAAAAAAAACGCTTTTATTGAATCTTCATACATAAATCTCAATCTTTTTGAGGTCTTGTGCACTTAAATTCCGTTTAGTTCAGTTAAAATTCCCTTAAAAAAAAAGGTTGCTTTTGTTCCTTATTGTTCTGTAGCAGCCCCAAGTACCCCATTTCTAGCTTAATTTTAGGTTGATTAAAGTTAGACTTAGGATTAAATTTCAGTTTTACAATTAGTTTATAGATAGGTAATTATATTTTTTAGCTTATCTTTAGATTTGGTGCTTATTGGCTTGCTTATTTATGCCCTTGAATGTACCACTCCCTTTGTTTCGTCTTCTTGTCATAGCACTCTAGCGACCATTTGCACCTTTTTTTAAGCTTGTCAGGAGTTTTTGTGGGGCAAAACTTGCCCCCGCTTGCCTTCTAGACCTCTTAAGCTCACAAGCTAATGCCGCTATAGCTTATGTAGGATTGGTAAATGACCCATATGGGACTGTTTTGCCCATTCTTGCGACATGGTGGAGAGTTGTAGCTTTGCTTATTAGCTTACTTATTGCTAATTTAGTCACTTTAGTCCCTTTAGGTATGTAGAAGAGTGCTCATTAGGGTAGTAGCTTATTTCAAGCTTTTTGTGTCTTAATTTCCCTTCAAACAGTCCCCAAACCTTTAAGTATTGCTGCTGAAAAAAAAGGGTGTTATGCATTTATTTAGGCTTTTCCAAGTTTAGTGTTTATTGAGAAATCTTAATTTTAAGTTACTTGTCAAATTGCCAAAGCTAAAAAGAAAAAATAAAAAACAAGAAGGATAGAGGGTAGGGTAGAATCGAACCGAGACTTTCCGGTCTCTTCCCACGACCACACCCATACTCCTCCATACCATCTGCCTAGCTTTGATTTTTTAATTTCTTTTCCATTATTCTTTTAACATTTTTTAGTAAATAAGCTTAAAGATCTTTTTATATGCTGATTATAGGATTAGCGGTTTTAATTTCCTCTTATTTAGTGTTTAACAAAGTAGTTTTTGGTAATTTTTAAATTCATTAGTTATTTTTAATAATTAGTTTTTATAAATTTAGTATTTAATTCATAAAAAATAAAATAAAAGTCGAAAAAATACCCGGCTTTTTCCCAAAATTATTTTTAGTCGTTTAGAGTGTGGGAAAATAGGTTTACGCAGTAGCCTTAAATTGCAAAAAATTCACGTTTTAGGCTCGGTGCGTTTTCGGTTTTCGCGTTTTTTATTTTAATGCCCTAGGACTTAATTTAACTTAGTTTTATTATTTTTTATGCTTAGTAGTAGTTAATTTAGTCATTTACTTTTTCCTTGCCTTATTTTCTTTCCGTTCTTTAATTTGTAGAATATCGTAATCAAAACAAAAATCGAATCATTCAAGCACTTTAATAACAAACCTCAAACGTCACCGTCAATTCACACCTCGTTGGGCGACGGGGTAATCACTTGCGGGTATCACTTATAGAGTATTCGGGGTTTTGCGTGTCGACCTTTTCCTAAACGTTTGATTTGTAATTAATTCTCGCGTATTTGTATTTGATATTTCTTATATATACTATTTGACTCATCAATTTTGGCGCCGCTGCCGGGGAAGTTGTGTTGCGACAATATCGTTAAGGTTTGACGATTAGTGACTTGAAGAACCTTCCTCGTGAAGTTATTTGCTTTCCAAAACCCAAAACCCAAAAATATTTTCTTTTTCAAAATTTATTTCTTTTATATTTTCTATTTATCAAAACCCCAAAAATATTCTTCTTATTCCTCTTATTCGTTGATTCTATTTCTCTTACCCTCTTTCACCGTTTGATTCTATTCTTCGTATCCTCTCGATCACTTAATTCTATTTTTAACCCTCTATAAGTTTAATTCTCATGGCGACGATCGATTATCGTCGTTGTTTTCACTGTAAAAGCCGTATGGAAGAGGATCAACTTTATTGTCAAAATCGATTGTTTATGTGCGATGTGGAAGGATGGGTGCAAGCAAATATTGCTATAGGTGCGAATTATCCGATAAAAACTCTCTCGATGATTCTCCAAGTTTTTCCGACCATCCGCCACAACCCGATGTTTGTTCTATTGTTTCTAAGCCCAAACCGTCTATAATTGATCAAAATCTTTCGCGATTTACGGTTAAGGTTAAGAGAAAAGAGCAAGAACCGGAGACCAAAACGAAAGTGGTGGAAATTGCTAGCTCTGAGAGCACACCACTTGTCCCACCTCGGAATCTTCAAGACGCTTTTTCGAAGATTTCTTAGGGACGGAATGAACATGATTGATAACTACCTTAATGAACTTCGTCAAGAGTTAACTTCGGGAATACTACAAACACCAATTGTGATGTTGTTGAGCCCTCGATTATCTACTCCCATACCGAGATATCTTCTTTCGATCAAGATTATTGCTACGGTTGTGGAGACGTGTTACCAAAAGGATTTCGTTGTTTCAAATGTATGTGCGAGTGGTGTGGAAATTATCTTACTAATGGATTTTGTTCGATTTGTGCTGAGAATTCATTCGCTTATGATTCTAATCCAAATTCCTTCAATTATCCTCAAAACGATTTCAACTACCCTCCACAGAATTCATACGAACCACAACCGTACTATCAAGATTTCAATGATCCTTCATTTCAGAATTTCTCTCCTCAAATTCCTTATTGTGCAAATTGTGGGGGTCCTCATTATGATTACCAATGTCAATCATGGAATCAAAATTACTATGGACCTAATCCTTGTTATAACACTCCTTGTTTTGACAATTTCCAACCCCCACAATTTTCCGTCATTGAACAATTTCCCGTCATTGATCAACATCCTCGTGAGAAAAGTATGCTAGAAGAACTTGCCGAAGACCAAACGTCTCGCAACGAAAAATCTATGCTAGAATTACTTGAAGAAGAGGAACGAGCCGCTAAGATTCAAAGATGTCTTGAAGAAATACGAATCGAGGAACGAGCACTTGCAAGACGTGCCCGATGGCTCGCGACTTACATTGACGATGATGATGATAGCTTAATTACGATGATGATTTGTCAGCCGAAACCACACCGAAGAGCCCTTAACTCTCTAAGTATGGGGGACGAGCATCTTAGCACTATTCCGAAAATGGAACCGTCTTGTGTTGAGAACCTTGTCCCAACCCCAAGTGAGTGCGAGGGTGTCTCCGATATGATGTGTGATGAGCCTGTTGATGATGATTCTTCTCCTCCCACCCCTAATGATTCTGTTGAGATGATCTCCGAGTCTGAAAATGACTATACGTCGTTTGATGATTCCTTATCGTGTGGAGACATCGAGTATGTTGAGGAAATTCCTTCTGAGCTCGTCAGCTTAGAAGAAGTGAGAGATTTTGAACCGAAAGATCGAGAAATTGACACTGATTTTGAAACGGATGATGAAGATATTCTTGTTGTGTCCGGAGAGAACCTTTCAATATGGCATTCACTAATCCTCTGTTTGACTTTGATTCTGAATTTACCCTAGTTTCGGATAACCCATCTTTGACATTCATGAGGATAGTGACCTTTACTTGGGAAAACCCCATTACCTCTTTACCCGAGCTCGAGGAGTTCGAAGATGAACTCCGCTCTTATCGATCATTCTCCAGATGATAATGTGCACTTCGACTTTGAAGCCGACCTCACTGAATTGGAAAATCTTTTATACAATAGGTCTTCTGATAATTCGTCAAGTGACACTCTTATGGAAGAGGTCGACTTTCTTTCTTTCGGATGACTCGATGCCTACGGGTTTTCAGAGGACGATTATGGCTTAGATCCATCATCCACTCGTCCTTTGCTAAACCGCCGGATGATGGAACCTCTTCTAAGCCCGATACAGATGTTTTCATTGATTTAGTGGTGGATAAGATTTCTGAACATTCGCTTAATGTTCCTCAATCTAATCTTTTGCCCACCCGTCCCACCCGTTGTCAACTCATTGACACTCTCCTTTCTTATCCCATTACTTCTCCATATCTTAACTCTTACGGGAGTGAAGATACCATCTTTGACCCCGGCATTTCTCATTCTTTTAAGCCGGTTATTCTTTTAAGTCCGATGGAGATTCTCTCTTCCACTTGCTCCCCCATGGACCAATGAATTCGGGGTCGAGTCAAGCTAGCGACTTCGGTTAACAAAAACAGTAGCATTTCATGGGTGTCCACCCATGTTTCTGAATTCTTTCTATTTTCTAACACTAAGTGTGGGGAAATTCCCCACTGTTGTTTGCTTGTTGTGTGTTTGCTCTCTGTTTTCAGGATTCCGTAGATCGTGATGATTGATGCGCCTGTTTTCAATCCAGCCGCCCAATATCCGATCTTTTTGCTAACGTTTATCTAGGGATATCTTTATAAATCCTTTTGTGAAAAAAGATTTCGCTTCCACACTTGGCTAGTAGTATTACCTTTTTCCGTTCTATAGTTTCGGCTACGCCCGGTACTTTGAATATTGAGGGCAATATTCAATTCTAAGTGTGGGGGGAATTCTAGCGAATTTTGATCACATTTGTACCTTCTAGTACCCTAGCACCCCTGTTTTGACCAAAATTTTAAAATTTTATCGCTTTAAGTCAAGTATTTACATTTACAAGAAGTGCTTTGCACAAAAATAATTCATTGATACTTCGGTATTAATGGTAGTTTAGTCTTGATTCGGCTAGAACAAGGGGAATCCCGACTCTGCTAGAGTGTTGATCTAGCTGCTCTCTTAACATTTAGGCTAAGGTTTTACGCGTTGTGCAAATGAAAATGCTAAGCGTGGAGTAGTTGGTTCTCTTTAGAGCTTATATAAGTAATCTATGGCTTTTTCTCCCAGAAGCTAACTAATTGGACCTAAATACGTGTTCATTGTCAAACTTTTGAACATTCAAATCGTCTTGTTACAATAAAAAGTTTTTAAGCAAAATTGATTTAGAGTCCGAGTTCAACTTTTTATTTAAATTTCCGATAAAGCATACTTTCTTAAAATCTGAATAATGTTGCAAAATGAGTATTGTAAAGTGCTTGAATGATGAAAAAGTTGAAAGTTTAAAGTTAAAAGAAAAAAAAAAAAAAAATGAAAAATGAAAAATGAGAAAAGTAAAAAAAAAAAAAAAGTTGAAAAATGAAAAAAAAATATGAGTTACGTGAATAAAAGCACTATGTTGCTTATGAATAAATGTGCGAAACTTGCTTTTTCTTAAATTTAAATCGGAAGTTGAACTCGTATTCGTCAAAGTTGTCTAAAAGTTTGATGGTAATTTTGAAATCCTTGATTTCAAAGATCCCGAAAACTCCGATACTATTCTCGAGGGTGAAAACCTAGCCTCCTTAAAAGGACAAGCTGAGAAGAAAGTTGCAACATGGAGTGATCTCACCTTTGAATCTCGAATTTCTAAATTATCGTCGGTTGTAATCCATTTAGGTTTAGTTTTAACTTAACGGTAGCTTCGTAAATCTTTGGAATCGAATTCCCGCTAATTCCGGTACTATTCTCTGTGAGGTGTCAAAAGCCCGGTCACTTAAAACTAATGTTTTGGGATGTGCCGAGAAGAAAGCCGCTACATGGAAGAGGCCCTTTCGATCCTTAGACTTTCATCGTTTCCGGTGGGTTAGTACTTTAGTTAAGTGGATAAAAACCATAACAAATGTCGATTTCAATGGTCAAACTTTTGAAAATGAGCACACTCACTTAAATTGTATAAATTGCGGGAGTAAAAAGTTAAGTCTCGACTTACATAGATTATTGATATAAGTAGTGTTAGCATTTTACAAAAACGTTTGCACAATAAGTTTAAGCTTGGTTTGAGAGTATCAAAAAGAGGATGACGATTACAATTCCCCGAAGACACCCATTTTGTGTGAATCCCGTTCCGTGATGCCATGTTTTGATAATCAAGCATTTTATTTATTATCGTTCAAATTTAAATTTCTCGTAGTTGAATAAAAAGTCGAAACGGGGTATTCTTGGTATTTTTGATCCTTTCATTACTTCATATGATCGGATTGCTAGGGACTAGCAATTGATAGTGTGGGGATTTGATGAGTGCTTATTCACTCACCATTTTTTACCCATCTAAGACCACAAAACGTCTAAAAACACTAAATATGACCAAATATATTGCAGATATCCTTGGAGTGTGTTTTTATGTATTTCAGGTACAAAGGATCGAAACAGGGCAAAACGGACGAAATGAGCTTGGAATGACAACGCAGTGCTATTATGACGGAGCCGAAGGTGGATATTTTACATTTTGGATCCCGGACGATATTTGGAGTGAGAGTGGGGATAACAAAATCAAACCGAACCCTAAACCCGAAATTATCTTTTCAACCCAAAATTACCTTTCTACCATTTACCCGAACCCAATTTACCATTTTACACTTAAAACGTTTTTCACTAAAAATAATTATTTTTATTTTTAACCATTTTTATTTACAACAATTATTTTTATTAAAACCAATTTTATTAAAAATATTTTTATCTATCTAAAAAAAGGTTTTATAACAAAAACACAAAAATACATTTACTTTAAAAACTTTTTCTAAAAACAAAATACTAAATAAAACTTAAACCCAAGAATCCCTTTGGCCCCTTTGTCATTTCACTTGAACCCCTGACCCATTCCCTTAACCCATCCAACTTGAAACCCTTTTTACCCGTTTCTATTTTTTTTACCCATTCCTGCCAAACTAAAACCCATAACAAGAAACCTTGGCGCCAAGAAACTTTTTCCCTCCCCGCCCCTTTCCCTCTCTCACTTCTTGTCATTCTCATCCCCAGAAGAGTCCAAGGCATGTCACATGGCTTTCTTTGCCAACTTGGCAATCCACAACACAAAAGCAAAATCAATGGCTGTGATGTCTTACCTTGGTCCCCAATCAAGATCAATGGTTATGATGAAGGTTGAACAAGCACAGATGTTCAATCTCTCTCTCATTCCCTCACACAAGTAACACAGTACATGAAGACAATGAGAAGACAGATTCTTGTTTTAGTATAAATAGGCTATGAATGTAGATTTGTAAACTTGTCTAGAAGTTCTAATTCTAGTACCATTTTTATTTTTATTTAAACTACTTGTAATTTTAATTTTTATTGCAATTTAAATTCCAGTTTTTTTTTTTAAAATTCCATTGCACTTTTAATTTTTCATGTTCTTGAATTAAGTTAATTGTGATTTCAAAGTGTTTGTTAAAGTTGGTTAAATTCATTTTGAGTTTGTGTTAGTAATGCAACGCTTTTTAAAAAATCTCTACATCTTCACAGCTCCAAATCCTGTTTTTGCCTCCTAAAGGGTGTTTGGTTTAAGCTAGAGCTTGGGTCAAAACTCACTTTTACCCACTTTGACTTCATAAGTCAAAGTTCTTTTAATGTTTAAGTTATTTTGATAGTTGAAACCGATATCACAATCCTTGCATAAGTGTGTTTAAAAAGGAGTCTTTTTCTTCTTGATCTACACAAATGCTGCTGTTCATATGCTCCAAACTTCTTCACATTTCAACTAAATTTTCCACAAAAAAAAAAAACGCTTTTATTGAATCTTCATACATAAATCTCAATCTTTTTGAGGTCTTGTGCACTTAAATTCCGTTTAGTTCAGTTAAAATTCCCTTTTAAAAAAAGGTTGCTTTTGTTCCTTATTGTTCTCAGAAGTGCCCCAAGTACCCCATTTCTAGCTTAATTTTAGGTTGATTAAAGTTAGACTTAGGATTAAATTTCGCTTTTACAATTAGTTTATAGATAGGTAATTATATTTTTTAGCTTATCTTTAGATTTGGTGCTTATTGGCTTGCTTATTTATGCCCTTGAATGTACCCACTTCCCTTTTTCTTTTCGTCTTATCATTATAGCGCTCTAGCAGCCCAATTGCGTTCTTTTAAGCTTGTAATCAGGGATTTTGTGGGGCAAAAGCTTGCCCCCCCAGCTTGCCTTCTAGACCTCTTAAGCTCACAAGCTAATGCCCGCTATAGCTTATGTAGGATTGGCGTAAAATGACCCATATGGGACTGCTTTTGCCCATCAAGCTTGTTAAGAGATGGTGGAGAGTTGTAGCTTTGCTTATTAGCTTACTTATTGCTTAATTTAGGTCACTTTAGTCCCTTTAGGTATGTAGAAGAGTGCTCATTAGGTTAGTAGCTTATTTCAAGCTTTTTGTGTCTTAATTTCCTTCAAACAAATTCCCCAAACCTTTAAGTATTGTCTGAAAAAAGGGGCTGTTATGCATTTTATTTAGGCTTTTCCAAGTTTAGTGTTTATTGAGAAATCTTAATTTTAAGTTGCTTGTCAAATTGCCAAAAGCTAAAAAAGAAAAAATAAAAGAAACAAGAAGGATAGAGGGTAGAGGGTAGAATCGAACTCAGAGACTTTCCGTGCCTCTTCCCACCACCACACACCCATACTCCTCCATACCATCTCGCTTCTAGCTTTGATTTTTTAATTTCTTTTCACTCAAGTATTCTTTTAAATACATTTTTAGTAAATAAGCTTAAAAGATCTTTTCCAATATTAACTCGATTATAGGATTGCGTTTTTAATTTCCTCTTATTTAGTGTTTAACAAAGTAGTTTTTTGGTAATTTTTTAAATTCATTAGTTATTTTTAATAATTAGTTTTTATAAATTTAGTATTTAATTCATAAAAAATAAAATAAAAGTCGAAAAAATACCCTAGCTTTTTCCCAAAATTATTTTAGTCGTTAGAGTGTGGGAAAATAGGTTTCGCACCAGAGGCCTTAAATTGCAAAAAATTCACGTTTTAGGCTCCTATGCTTCCTTTTGCTTTTTAGTTTTAATGCCATAGGACGTAATGTAGCTTCGCTTTTATTATTTTTATGCTTAGTAGTAGTACTTAATTTAGTCATTTAATTTTTTTCCCTTGCCTTAATTACTTTCCCGTTCTTTAATTTGTAGATATCGTAATCAAAAACAAAAAAAATCCCGAATCATTCAAGCACTTTAATAACAAACCTCAAACATCACCGTCAATTCACACCTCGTTGGGAAACGACCCGGGTAATAACTTGCCCGGTATCACTTATAGAGTATTCAAGGGTTTTCATAGGTGTCGACCTTTTTCCTAAACGTTGATTTGTAATTCTCTTTATGGTATTTATATTTGATATTTTTATATATACTATTTGACACATATCAATTTTTTACTACGCCACACGGGAGGTTGTGTTATGCACAATATCGCTACGTTTGACGATTAGTGACTTGAAGAACCTTCCTCGTGAAGTTATTTGCTTTCCAAAACCCAAAACCCAAAAATATTTTCCTTTTCAAAATTTATTTTCCCTTTTATATTTTCTATTTATCAAAACCCCAAAAATATTCTTCTTTATTCCTCTTATTCGTTGATTCTATTTCTCTTACCCTCTTTCACCGTTTGATTCTATTCTTCGTATACTCTCGATCACTTAATTCTATTTTAGCCTCTATAAGTTTAATTCTCATGGCGACGATCGACATCGCCGTTGTTTTCACCGCAAAAGCCGTGATGGAAGAGGATCAACTTTATTGTCAAAATCATGATTGTTTATGTAAGCGATGTGGAAGGATGGGTGCAAGCAAATATTGCTATTGGTGCGAATTATCCGATAAAAACTCTCGCGATGATTCTCCAAGTTTTTCCGACCATCCGCCACAACCCGATGTTTGTTCTATTGTTTTCGAAGCCCAAACCGTCTAGAATTGATCAAAATCTTTCGCATTTACGTTAAGGTTAAGAGAAAAGAGCAAGAACCGGAGACCAAAACTAAGTGGTGGAAACCGCTAGCTCGAGCACACCACTTGTCCCACCTCCGAATCTTCAAGACGCTTTAAGATTTCCTTAGGGACTAATGAACATGATTGATAACTACCTTAATGAACTTCGCCTAAAGTTAACTTCGGGAAGTACCGCTACAAATACCAATTGTGATGTTGTTGAGCCCTCATTCCTACTCCCATACCCGAGATATCTTCGTTCGATCACGATTATTGCTACCTTTCATTACTTCATATGATCGGATTGCTAGGGACTAGCAATTGATAGTGTGGGGGATTTGATGAGTGCTTATTCACTCACCATTTTTACCCATCTAAGACCACAAAAACGTCTAAAAACACGGAAATATAACCAAATATACTGCAGATATCCTTGGAGTGTGTTTTTATGTATTTCAGGTACAAAGGATCGAAAACAGGGCAAAAACGGACAGAAATGAGCTTGGAATGACAAACGTGCTTTGCGGACGGAGCCGGAAGGTGGATATTTTTACATTTTTGGATCCCGGGACGCATATTTGGAGTGAGAGTGGGGATAACAAAATCAAACCGAACCCTAAACCCGAAATTATCTTTTCAACCCAAAATTACCTTTCTACCATTTACCCGAACCCAATTTACCATTTTACACTTAAAACGTTTTTCACTAAAAATAATTATTTTTATTTTTAACCATTTTTTATTTACAACAATTTTTTTTATTAAAACCAATTTTTATTAAAAATATTTTATCTATCTAAAAAAAAAAAAAAGGTTTTATAACAAAAACACAAAAATACATTTACTTTAAAAAACTTTTTCTAAAAACAAAATACTAAATAAAACTTAAACCCACTAATCCCTTTGGCCCCTTTGTCATTTCACTTGAACCCCTGACCCATTCCCTTAACCCATCCAACTTGAAACCCTTTTTACCCGTTTCTATTTTTTTTACCCATTCCTGCCAAACTAAAACCCATAACAAGAAACCTTGGCGCCAAGAAAATTTTCCCCCCTCCTGTCCCTTTCCCTCTCTCACTTCCTGTCATTCTCATCCCCAGAAGAGTCCAAGGCATGTCACATGGCTTTCTTTGCCAACTTGGCAATCCACAACACAAAAGCAAAATCAATGGCTGTGATGTCTTACCTTGGTCCCCAATCAAGATCAATGGTTATGATGAAGGTTGAACAAGCACAGATGTTCAATCTCTCTCTCATTCCCTCACACAAGTAACACAGTACATGAAGACAAGGAGAAGACAGATTCTTGTTTTAGTATAAATAGGCTATGAATGTAGATTTGTAAACTTGTCTAGAAGTTCTAATTCTAGTACCATTTTTATTTTTATTTAAACTACTTGTAATTTTAATTTTTATTGCAATTTAAATTCCAGTTTTTTTTTTTAAAATTCCATTGCACTTTTAATTTTTCATGTTCTTGAATTAAGTTAATTGTGATTTCAAAGTGTTTGTTAAAGTTGGTTAAATTCATTTTGAGTTTGTGTTAGTAATGCAAATCAGTTTTTAAAAAATCTCTACATCTTCACAGTTCCAAATCCTGTTTTACTGCCCCTAAAGGGTGTTTGGTTTAAGCTAGAGCTTGGGTCAAAACTCACTTTTACCCACTTTGACTTCATAAGTCAAAGTTCTTTTAATGCTTCTAAGTTATTTTTGATAGTTGAAACTGATATCACAATCCTTGCATAAGTGTGTTTAAAAAAAAGGAGTCTTTTCTGTCTTTACTGATCTACACAAATGCTGCTGTTCATATGCTCCAAACTTCTTCACATTTCAACAAAATTTTCCACAAAAAACGCTTTTATTGAATCTTCATACATAAATCTCAATCTTTTTGAGGTCTTGTGCACTTAAATTCCGTTTAGTTCAGTTAAAATTCCCTTAAAAAAAAAGGTTGCTTTTGTTCCTTATTGTTCAGTAGCGTTCCCCAAGTACCCCATTTCTAGCTTAATTTTAGGTTGATTAAAGTTAGACTTAGGATTAAATTTCAGTTTTACAATTAGTTCATAGATAGGTAATTATATTTTTTAGCTTATCCTTAGATTTGGTGCTTATTGGCTTGCTTATTTATGCCCTTGAATGTACCCACTTCCCTTTTCTGTTTCTGTCATAGCAGCCCATTTGCAGCCCTTTTTTTAGCTTGTAAAAAGCTTGTAATCAGGGATTTTTTTGGGGGAAAAAGCTTGCCCCCCAGCTTGCCTTCTAGACCTCTTAAGCTCACAAGCTAATGCCCGCTATAGCTTATGTAGGATTGGCGTAAAATGACCCATATGGGACTGTTTTGCCCATCGCATGGTGGAGAGTTGTAGCTTTGCTTATTAGCTTACTTATTGCTTAATTTAGGTCACTTTAGTCCCTTTAGGTATGTAGAAGAGTGCTCATTAGGGTAGTAGAAGAGTGCTCATTAAGCTTAAAAGATCTTTTCCAATATTAACTGATTATAGGATTAAGCGGTTTTTAATTTCCTCTTATTTAGTGTTTAACAAAGTAGTTTTTTGGTAATTTTTTAAATTCATTAGTTATTTTTAATAATTAGTTTTTATAAATTTAGTATTTAATTCATAAAAAATAAAATAAAAGTCGAAAAAAATACCCGGCTTTTTCCCAAAATTATTTTTAGTCGTTTAGATTGTGGGAAAATAGGTTTCGCACCCGTAGGCCTTAAATTGCAAAAAATTCACGTTTTAGGCTCGGTGCGTTTCCGGTTTTCGCGTTTTTTAGTTTTAATGCCATAGGACGTAATGTAGCTTCGTTTTATTATTTTTTATGCTTAGTAGTAGTTAATTTAGTCATTTAATTTTTTCCCTTGCCTTAATTACTTTCCCGTTCTTTAATTTGTAGATATCGTAATCAAAAACAAAAAAAATCCCGAATCATTCAAGCACTTTAATAACAAACCTCAAACATCACCGTCAATTCACACCTCGTTGGGAAAAGACCCGGGTAATAACTTGCCCGGTATCACTTATAGAGTATTCGCGGGTTTTGCGTGTCGACCTTTTTCCTAAACGTTTGATTTGTAATTCTCTCTTGCGGGTATTTATATTTGATATTTCTCATATATACTATTTGACACATATCAATTTTTGGCGCCGCTGCCGGGGAGGTTGTGTTGTGACAATATCGTTACGGTTTGACGATTAGTGACTTGAAGAACCTTCCTCGTGAAGTTATTTGCTTTCCAAAAACCCAAAAACCCAAAAATATTTTCTTTTTCAAAATTTATTTTCCCTTTTATATTTTCTATTTATCAAAACCCCAAAAATATTCTTCTTTATTCCTCTTATTCGTTGATTCTATTTCTCTTACCCTCTTTCACCGTTTGATTCTATTCTTCGTATACTCTCGATCACTTAATTCTATTTTTAGCCCTCTATAAGTTTAATTCTCATGGCGACGATCGATTATCGTCGTTGTTTTCACTGCAAAGGCCGTATGGAAGAGGATCAACTTTATTGTCAAAATCGGATTGTTTATGTGCGATGTGGAAGGATGGCTGCAAGCAAATATTGCTATTGGTGCGAATTATCCGATAAAAACTCTCTCGATGATTCTCCAAGTTTTTCCGACCATCCGCCACAACCCGATGTTTGTTCTCTTGTTTCTGAGCCCAAACCGTCTAGAATTGATCAAAATCTTTCGCGATTTACGGTTAAGGTTAAGAGAAAAGAGCAAGAACCGGAGACCAAAACGGAAGTGGTGGAAACTGCTAGCTCGAGAGCACACCACTTGTCCCACCTCCGAATCTTCAAGACGCTTTTCGAAGATTTCCTTAGGGTCGGAATGAACATGATTGATAACTACCTTAATGAACTTCGTCTAAAGTTAACTTCGGAAGTACGCTACAAACACCAATTGTGATGTTGTTGAGCCCTCGATTCCTACTCCCATACCCGAGATATCTTCGTTCGATCACGATTATTGCTACCGTTGTGGAGACGTGTTACCAAAAGGATTTCGTTGCTACAAATGTATGTGCGAGTGGTGTGGAAATTATCTTACTAATGGATTTTGTTCGATTTGTGCCGAGAATTCATTCGCTTATGATTCTAATCCAAATTCCTTCAATTATCCTCAAAACGATTTCAACTACCCTCCACAGAATTCATACGAACCACAACCGTACTATCAAGATTTCAATGATCCTTCATTTCAGAATTTCTCTCCTCAAATTCCTTATTGTGCAAATTGTGGGGGTCCTCATTATGATTACCAATGTCAATCATGGAATCAAAATTACTATGGACCTAATCCTTGTTATAACACTCCTTGTTTTGACAATTTCCAACCCCCACAATTTTTCGTCATTGAACAATTTCCCGTCATTGATCAACATCCTCGTGAGAAAAGTATGCTAGAAGAACTTGCCGAAGACCAAACGCCTCGCAACGAAAAATCTATGCTAGAATTACTTGAAGAAGAGGAACGAGCCGCTAAGATTCAATGATGTCTTGAAGAAATACGAATCGAGGAACGAGCACTTGCAAGACGTGCCCGATGGCTCGCGACTTACATTGACGATGATGATGATAGCGACGACGATGATGATTTGTCACCAAACCACACCGAAGAGCCCGTAACTCTCTAAGTATGGGGACGAGCATCTTAGCACTATTCCGGAAACGGAACCGTCTTGTGTTGAGAACCTTGTCCCAACCCCAAGTGAGTGCGAGGGTGTCTCCGATATGATGTGTGATGAGCCTATTGATGATGATTCTTCTCCTCCCACCCTAATGATTCTGTTGAGATGATCTCCGAGTCTGAAAATGACTATACATCGTTTGACGATTCCTTATCGTGTGGAGACATCGAGTA
Source organism: Chrysanthemum makinoi (assembly GCA_910596185.1). Lineage (NCBI taxonomy): Eukaryota > Viridiplantae > Streptophyta > Magnoliopsida > Asterales > Asteraceae > Chrysanthemum > Chrysanthemum makinoi. The sequence goes on from OU343216.1 coordinate 85,785,436, forward strand.
TGTTGAGGAAATTCCTTCTGAGCTCGTCAGCTTAGAAGAAGTGAGAGATTTTGAACCGGAAGATCGAGAAATTGACACTGATTTTGAAACGGATGATGAAGATAATCTTGTTGTGTCTGAGGAACCTTTCAATATGGCATTCACTAATCCTCTGTTTGACTTTGATTCTGAATTTACTCTAGTTTCGGATAACCCAATCTTTGACATTCAGAATGAGGATAGTGACCTTTACTTGGAAAACCCCATTACCTCTTTACCCGAGCTCGAGGAGTTCGCCGATGAACTCACTCTTATCGATCATTCTCCACCGGGAGATGATAATGTGCACTTCGACTTTGAAGCCGACCTCACTGAATTGGAAAATCTTTTATACAATAGGTCTTCTGATAATTCGTCAAGTGACACTCTTATAGAAGAGGTCGACTTTCTTTCTTCGGATGACTCGATACCTACGGGTTTTCAGAGTGACGATTATGGCTTAGGTCCATCATCCACTCGTCCGCCTGCTAAACCGCCGGATGATGGAACCTCTTCTAAGCCCGATACAGATGTTTTCATTGATTTAGTGGTGGATAAGATTTCTGAACATTCGCTTAATGTTCCTCAATCTAATCTTTTGCCCACCCGTCCCACCCGTTGTCAACTCATTGACACTCTCCTTTCTTATCCCATTACTTCTCCATATCTTAACTCTTACGGGAGTGAAGATACCATCTTTGACCCCGACATTTCTCATTCTTTTAAGCCGGTTATTCTTTTAAGTCCGATGGAGATTCTCTCTTCCACTTGCTCCCCCATGGACCAATGAATTCGGGGTCGAGTCAAGCTAGCGACTCGGTTAACAAAAACAGTAGCATTTCATGGGTGTCCACCCATGTTTCTGACTTCTTTCTATTTTCTAACACTAAGTGTGGGGGAAATTCCCCCACTGTTGTTTGCTTGTTGTGTGCTTGCTCTCTGTTTTCAGGATTCCCGTAGATCGTGATGATTGATGCGCCTGTTTTCAATCCACCAATATCCGATCTTTTTTCTAACGTTTATCTAGGGATATCTTTATAAATCCTTTTTGTGAAAAAAGATTTCGCTTCCACACTTGGCTAGTAGTATTACCTTTTTCCGTTCTATAGTTTCGGCTACGGCCGGTACTTTGAATATTGAGGGCAATATTCAATTCTAAGTGTGGGGGGGAATTCTAGCGAATTTTGATCACATTTGTACCTTCTAGTACCCTATCACCCCCGTTTTGACCAAAATTTTAAAATTTTTTATCGCTTTAAGTCACGTAATTTACATTTACAAGAAGTGCTTTGCACAAAAATAATTCATTGATACTTCGGTATTAGTGATAGTTTAGTCTTGATTCGGCTAGAACAAGGGGAATCCCGACTCTGCTAGAATGTTGATCTAGCTGCTCTCTTAACATTTAGGCTAAGATTTTACGCGTTGTGCAAATGAAAATGCTAAGCGTGGAGTAGTTGGTTCTCTTTAGAGCTTATATAAGTAATCTATGGCTTTTTCTCCCAGAAGCTAACTAATTGGACCTAAATACGTGTTCATTGTCAAACTTTTGAACATTCAAATCGTCTTGTTACAATAAAAAGTTTTTAAGCAAAATTGATTTAGAGTCCGAGTTCAACTTTTTATTTAAATTTCCGAGAAAGCATACTTTCTTAAAATCTGAATAATGTTGCAAAATGAGAGTATTGTAAAAGTGCTTGAATGATGCAAAAGTTGCAAGTTTAAAGTTCAAAGTCAAAAAAAAAAAAAAAAAAAAAAAAAAAATGATGAAAAAGAAAAAGAAAAAAAGTGAAAAAAAAAAAGTTGAAAAATGAAAGATATGAGTTGCGTGAATAAAAGTACTATGTTGCTTGTGAATAAATGTGCGAAACTTGCTTTTTCTTAAATTTAAATCGGAAGTTGAACTCGTATTCGTCAAAGTTGTCTAAAAGTTTGATGGTAATTTTGAAATCCTTGACTTCAAAGATCCCGAAAGCTCCGATACTATTCTCGAGGGTGAAAACCTAGCCTCCTCAAAAGGACAAGCTGAGAAGAAAGTCGCTACATGGAGTGATCTCACCTTTGAATCTCGAATTTCTAAATTATCGTCGGTTGTAATCCATTTAGGTTTAGTTTTAACTTAACGGTAGCTTCGTAAATCTTTGGAATCGAATTCCCGCTAATTCCGGTACTATTCTCTGTGAGGTGTCAAAAGCCCGGTCACTTAAAACTAATGTTTTGGGATGTGCCGAGAAGAAAGCCGCTACATGGAAGAGGCCCTTTCGATCCTTAGACTTTCATCGTTTCCGGTGGGTTAGTACTTTAGTTAAGTGGATAAAAACCATAACAAATGTCGATTTCAATGGTCAAACTTTTGAAAATGAGCACACTCACTTAAATTGTATAAATTGCGGGAGTAAAAAGTTAAGTCTCGACTTACATAGATTATTGATATAAGTAGTGTTAGCATTTTACAAAAACGTTTGCACAATAAGTTTAAGCTTGGTTTGAGAGTATCAAAAAGAGGATGACGATTACAATTCCCCGAAGACACCCATTTTGTGTGAATCCCGTTCCGTGATGCCATGTTTTGATAATCAAGCATTTTATTTATTATCGTTCAAATTTAAATTTCTCGTAGTTGAATAAAAAGTCGAAACGGGGTATTCTTGGTATTTTTGATCCTTTCATTACTTCATATGATCGGATTGCTAGGGACTAGCAATTGATAGTGTGGGAAATTTGATGAGTGCTTATTCACTCACCATTTTTTACCCATCTAAGACCACAAAAACGTCTAAAAACACGGAAATATGACCAAATATACTGCAGATATCCTTGGAGTGTGTTTTTATGTATTTCAGGTACAAAGGATCGAAAACAGGGCAAAAACGGACAGAAATGAGCTTGGAATGACAAACGTGCTTTGCGGACGGAGCCTAAGATGGATATTTTACATTTTTGGATCCCGAGACGCATATTTGGAGTGAGAGTGGGGATAACAAAATCAAACCGAACCCTAAACCCGAAATTATCTTTTCAACCCAAAATTACCTTTCTACCATTTACCCGAACCCAATTTACCATTTTACACTTAAAACGTTTTTCACTAAAAATAATTATTTTTATTTTTAACCATTTTTTATTTACAACAATTTTTTTTATTAAAACCAATTTTTATTAAAAATATTTTATCTATCTAAAAAAAGGTTTTATAACAAAAACACAAAAATACATTTACTTTAAAAAACTTTTTCTAAAAACAAAATACTAAATAAAACTTAAACCCACTAATCCCTTTGGCCCCTTTGTCATTTCACTTGAACCCCTGACCCATTCCCTTAACCCATCCAACTTGAAACCCTTTTTACCCGTTTCTATTTTTTTTACCCATTCCTGCCAAACTAAAACCCATAACCAGAAACCTTGGCGCCAAGAAACTTTTCCCCCTCCTGTCCCTTTCCCTCTCTCACTTCCTGTCATTCTCATCCCCAGAAGAGTCCAAGGCATGTCACATGGCTTTCTTTGCCAACTTGGCAATCCACAACACAAAAGCAAAATCAATGGCTGTGATGTCTTACCTTGGTCCCCAATCAAGATCAATGGTTATGATGAAGGTTGAACAAGCACAGATGTTCAATCTCTCTCTCATTCCCTCACACAAGTAACACAGTACATGAAGACAAGGAGAAGACAGATTCTTGTTTTAGTATAAATAGGCTATGAATGTAGATTTGTAAACTTGTCTAGAAGTTCTAATTCTAGTACCATTTTTATTTTTATTTAAACTACTTGTAATTTTAATTTTTATTGCAATTTAAATTCCAATTTTTTTTTTTTTTAAATTCCATTGCACTTTTAATTTTTCATGTTCTTGAATTAAGTTAATTGTGATTTCAAAGTGTTTGTTAAAGTTGGTTAAATTCATTTTGAGTTTGTGTTAGTAATGCAAATCAGTTTTTAAAAAATCTCTACATCTTCACAGTTCCAAATCCTGTTTTACCGCCCCTAAAGGGTGTTTGGTTTAAGCTAGAGCTTGGGTCAAAACTCACTTTTACCCACTTTGACTTCATAAGTCAAAGTTCTTTTAATGCTTCTAAGTTATTTTTGATAGTTGAAACTGATATCACAATCCTTGCATAAGTGTGTTTAAAAAAAAGGAGTCTTTTCTGTCTTTACTGATCTACACAAATGCTGTTGTTCATATGCTCCAAACTTCTTCACATTTCAACAAAATTTTCCACAAAAAAAAAAAAAACGCTTTTATTGAATCTTCATACATAAATCTCAATCTTTTTGAGGTCTTGTGCACTTAAATTCCGTTTAGTTCAGTTAAAATTCCCTTAAAAAAAAAGGTTGCTTTTGTTCCTTATTGTTCTGTAGCAGCCCCAAGTACCCCATTTCTAGCTTAATTTTAGGTTGATTAAAGTTAGACTTAGGATTAAATTTCAGTTTTACAATTAGTTTATAGATAGGTAATTATATTTTTTAGCTTATCTTTAGATTTGGTGCTTATTGGCTTGCTTATTTATGCCCTTGAATGTACCCACTTCCCTTTTCTGTTTCTGTCTTACTGTCATAGCAGCTCTAGCAGCCCAATTGCAGCCCTTTTTTAAGCTTGTAATCAGGGATTTTGTGGGGGCAAAAGCTTGCCCCCCAGCTTGCCTTCTAGACCTCTTAAGCTCACAAGCTAATGCCCGCTATAGCTTATGTAGGATTGGCGTAAAATGACCCATATGGGACTGTTTTGCCCACTGTTGCAGCAGCATGGTGGAGAGTTGTAGCTTTGCTTATTAGCTTACTTATTGCTTAATTTAGGTCACTTTAGTCCCTTTAGGTATGTAGAAGAGTGCTCATTAGGGTAGTAGCTTATTTCAAGCTTTTTGTGTCTTAATTTCCCTTCAAACAGTCCCCAAACCTTTAAGTATTGCTGCTGAAAAAAAAGGGGCTGTTATGCATTTTATTTAGGCTTTTCCAAGTTTAGTGTTTATTGAGAAATCTTAATTTTAAGTTACTTGTCAAATTGCCAAAAGCTAAAAAAGAAAAAATAAAAGAAACAAGAAGGATAGAGGGTAGAGGGTAGAATCGAACCAGAGACTTTCCGGTCTCTTCCCACGACCACACACCCATACTCCTCCATACCATCTGCTCTAGCTTTGATTTTTTAATTTCTTTTCACTGTTATTCTTTTAAATACATTTTTAGTAAATAAGCTTAAAAGATCTTTTCCAATATTAACTGATTATAGGATTAAGCGGTTTTTAATTTCCTCTTATTTAGTGTTTAACAAAGTAGTTTTTTGGTAATTTTTTAAATTCATTAGTTATTTTTAATAATTAGTTTTTATAAATTTAGTATTTAATTCATAAAAAATAAAATAAAAGTCGAAAAAATACCCGGCTTTTTCCCAAAATTATTTTTAGTCGTTTAGAGTGTGGGAAAATAGGTTTCGCACCCGTAGGCCTTAAATTGCAAAAAATTCACGTTTTAGGCTCGGTGCGTTTCCGGTTTTCGCGTTTTTTAGTTTTAATGCCATAGGACGTAATGTAGCTTCGTTTTATTATTTTTTATGCTTAGTAGTAGTTAATTTAGTCATTTAATTTTTTCCCTTGCCTTAATTACTTTCCCGTTCTTTAATTTGTAGATATCGTAATCAAAAACAAAAAAAATCCCGAATCATTCAAGCACTTTAATAACAAACCTCAAACATCACCGTCAATTCACACCTCGTTGGGAAACGACCCGGGTAATAACTTGCCCGGTATCACTTATAGAGTATTCGCGGGTTTTGCGTGTCGACCTTTTTCCTAAACGTTTGATTTGTAATTCTCTCTTGCGGGTATTTATATTTGATATTTCTTATATATACTATTTGACACATATCAATTTTTGGCGCCGCTGCCGGGGAGGTTGTGTTGCGACAATATCGTTACGGTTTGACGATTAGTGACTTGAAGAACCTTCCTCGTGAAGTTATTTGCTTTCCAAAAACCCAAAAACCCAAAAATATTTTCTTTTTCAAAATTTATTTTCCCTTTTATATTTTCTATTTATCAAAACCCCAAAAATATTCTTCTTTATTCCTCTTATTCGTTGATTCTATTTCTCTTACCCTCTTTCACCGTTTGATTCTATTCTTCGTATACTCTCGATCACTTAATTCTATTTTTAGCCCTCTATAAGTTTAATTCTCATGGCGACGATCGATTATCGTCGTTGTTTTCACTGCAAAAGCCGTATGGAAGAGGATCAACTTATTTGTCAAAATCAGGATTGTTTATGTAAGCGATGTGGAAGGATGGGTGCAAGCAAATATTGCTATTGGTGCGAATTATCCGATAAAAACTCTCTCGATGATTCTCCAAGTTTTTCCGACCATCCGCCACAACCCGATGTTTGTTCTATTGTTTCTGAGCCCAAACCGTCTAGAATTGATCAAAATCTTTCGCGATTTACGGTTAAGGTTAAGAGAAAAGAGCAAGAACCGAAGACCAAAACGGAAGTGGTGGAAACTGCTAGCTCTGAGAGCACACCACTTGTCCCACCTCCGAATCTTCAAGACGCTTTAAGATTTTTAGGGACGGAATGAACATGATTGATAACTACCTTAATGAACTTCGCCTAAAGTTAACTTCGGGAAGTACCGCTACAAACACCAATTGTGATGTTGTTGAGCCCTCGATTCCTACTCCCATACCCGAGATATCTTCGTTCGATCACGATTATTGCTACGGTTGTGGAGACGTGTTACCAAAAGGATTTCGTTGCTACAAATGTATGTGCGAGTGGTGTGGAAATTATCTTACTAATGGATTTTGTTCGATTTGTGCCGAGAATTCATTCGCTTATGATTCTAATCCAAATTCCTTCAATTATCCTCAAAACGATTTCAACTACCCTCCATAGAATTCATACGAACCACAACCGTACTATCAAGATTTCAATGATCCTTCATTTCAGAATTTCTCTCCTCAAATTCCTTATTGTGCAAATTGTGGGGGTCCTCATTATGATTACCAATGTCAATCATGGAATCAAAATTACTATGGACCTAATCCTTGTTATAACACTCCTTGTTTTGACAATTTCCAACCCCCACAATTTTCCGTCATTGAACAATTTCCCGTCATTGATCAACATCCTCGTGAGAAAAGTATGCTAGAAGAACTTGCCGAAGACCAAACGTCTCGCAACGAAAAATCTATGCTAGAATTACTTGAAGAAGAGGAACGAGCCGCTAAGATTCAAAGATGTCTTGAAGAAATACGAATCGAGGAACGAGCACTTGCAAGACGTGCCCGATGGCTCGCGACTTACATTGACGATGATGATGATAGCGACGACGATGATGATTTGTCAGCCGAAACCACACCCGAAGAGCCCGTAAACTCTCTAAGTATGGGGGACGAGCATCTCAGCACTATTACGGAAACGGAACCGTCTTGTGCTGAGAACCTTGTCCCAACCCCAAGTGAGTGCGAGGGTGTCTCCGATATGATGTGTGATGAGCCTGTTGATGATGATTCTTCTCCTCCCTCCCCTAATGATTCTGTTGAGATGATCTCCGAGTCTGAAAATGACTATACATCGTTTGACGATTCCTTATCGTGTGGAGACATCGAGTATGTTGAGGAAATTCCTTCTGAGCTCGTCAGCTTAGAAGAAGTGAGAGATTTTGAACCGGAAGATCGAGAAATTGACACTGATTTTGAAACGGATGATGAAGATAATCTTGTTGTGTCTGAGGAACCTTTCAATATGGCATTCACTAATCCTCTGTTTGACTTTGATTCTGAATTTACCCTAGTTTCGGATAACCCAATCTTTGACATTCAGAATGAGGATAGTGACCTTTACTTGGAAAACCCCATTACCTCTTTACCCGAGCTCGAGGAGTTCGCCGATCAACTCGCTCTTATCGATCATTCTCCACCGGGAGATGATAATGTGCACTTCGACTTTGAAGCCGACCTCACTGAATTGGAAAATCTTTTATACAATAGGTCTTCTGATAATTCGTCAAGTGACACTCTTATAGAAGAGGTCGACTTTCTTTCTTCGGATGACTCGATACCTACGGGTTTTCAGAGTGACGATTATGGCTTAGGTCCATCATCCACTCGTCCCGCCGCTAAACCGGGATGATGGAACTCTTCTAAGCCCGATACAGATGTTTTCATTGATTTAGTGGTGGATAAGATTTCTGAACATTCGCTTAATGTTCCTCAATCTAATCTTTTGCCCACCCGTCCCACCCGTTGTCAACTCATTGACACTCTCCTTTCTTATCCCATTACTTCTCCATATCTTAACTCTTACGGGAGTGAAGATACCATCTTTGACCCCCGCATTTCTCATTCTTTTAAGCCGGTTATTCTTTTAAGTCCGATGGAGATTCTCTCTTCCACTTGCTCCCCCATGGACCAATGAATTCGGGGTCGAGTCAAGCTAGCGACTCGGTTAACAAAAACAGTAGCATTTCATGGGTGTCCACCCATGTTTCTGACTTCTTTCTATTTTCTAACACTAAGTGTGGGGGAAATTCCCCCACTGTTGTTTGCTTGTTGTGTGCTTGCTCTCGTTTCAGATTCCCGTAGATCGTGATGATTGATGCGCCTGTTTTCAATCCAAAGCCCAATATCCGATCTTTTGCTAACGATTATCTAGGGATATCTTATTAATCCTTTTTGTGAAAAAGATTTCGCTTCCACACTTGGCTAGTAGTATTACCTTTTTCCGTTCTATAGTTTCGGCTACGGCCGGTACTTGGAATATTGAGGGCAATATTCAATTCTAAGTGTGGGGGGGAATTCTAGCGAATTTTGATCACCCCCGTTTTGACCAAAATTTTAAATTTTTTTATCGCTTTAAGTCACGTAATTTACATTTACAAGAAGTGCTTTGCACAAAAATAATTCATTGATACTTCGGTATTAGTGATAGTCTAGTCTTGATTCGGCTAGAACAAGGGGAATCCCGACTCTGCTAGAATGTTGATCTAGCTGCTCTCTTAACATTTAGGCTAAGATTTTACGCGTTGTGCAAATGAAAATGCTAAGCGTGGAGTAGTTGGTTCTCTTTAGAGCTTATATAAGTAATCTATGACTTTTTCTCCCAGAAGCTAACTAATTGGACCTAAATACGTGTTCATTGTCAAACTTTTGAACATTCAAATCGTCTTGTTACAATAAAAAGTTTTTAAGCAAAATTGATTTAGAGTCCGAGTTCAACTTTTTATTTAAATTTCCGAGAAAGCATACTTTCTTAAAATCTGAATAATGTTGCAAAATGAGAGTATTGTAAAAGTGCTTGAATGATGCAAAAGTTGCAAGTTTAAAGTTCAAAGTCAAAAAAAAAAAAAAAAAAAAAAAAATGATGAAAAAGAAAAAGAAAAAAAGTGAAAAAAAAAAAAAGTTGAAAAATGAAAGATATGAGTTGCGTGAATAAAAGTACTATGTTGCTTGTGAATAAATGTGCGAAACTTGCTTTTTCTTAAATTTAAATCGGAAGTTGAACTCGTATTCGTCAAAGTTGTCTAAAAGTTTGATGGTAATTTTGAAATCCTTGACTTCAAAGATCCCGAAAGCTCCGATACTATTCTCGAGGGTGAAAACCTAGCCTCCTCAAAAGGACAAGCTGAGAAGAAAGTCGCTACATGGAGTGATCTCACCTTTGAATCTCGAATTTCTAAATTATCGTCGGTTGTAATCCATTTAGGTTTAGTTTTAACTTAACGGTAGCTTCGTAAATCTTTGGAATCAATTCCCGCTAATTCCTAAGGTTACTATTCTCTGTGATGTGTCAAAAGCCCGGTCACTTAAAACTAATGTTTTGGGATGTGCCGAGAAGAAAGCCGCTACATGGAAGAGGCCCTTTCGATCCTTAGACTTTCATCGTTTCCGGTGGGTTAGTACTTTAGTTAAGTGGATAAAAACCATAACAAATGTCGATTTCAATGGTCAAACTTTTGAAAATGAGCACACTCACTTAAATTGTATAAATTATGCGGAGTAAAAGTTAAGTCTCGACTTACATAGATTATTGATATAAGTAGTGTTAGCATTTACAAAAACGTTTGCACAATAAGTTTAAGCTTGGTTTGAGAGTATCAAAAAGAGGATGACGATTACAATTCCCCGAAGACACCCATTTTGTGTGAATCCCGTTCCGTGATGCCATGTTTTGATAATCAAGCATTTTATTTATTATCGTTCAAATTTAAATTTCTCGTAGTTGAATAAAAAGTCGAAACGGGGTATTCTTGGTATTTTTGATCCTTTCATTACTTCATATGATCGGATTGCTAGGGACTAGCAATTGCTAGTGTGGGGGATTTTGTCACACCCCCAATTTACCTGTTTTGCAGCGGAATGGAATTCCTGGGGATTGACTGTCATAGCATCACAGTTAGAGATATATTGAACGACCTAAAGTGTCGTTTGGAAAATACATCGTTTGATTTAATAAAATAATCGGAGTTTACAAAGTATAGGTCCCAAATGAAAATCAACTTGTGCGAAAATAAGTTTGTTACAATTCAAACAATGTTTTAAAGCGTGAAAACCAAGTGAGACGCGTCGTCACCACGACTCCATGATGTATCCAAATGCATGCCATGAAGTGAATGCCTTAGATACCTGAGATAAAACATGCTAAAAGTGTCAACACAAAGGTTGAGTGAGTTCATAGAGTTTGTGTTGAAATGTAAAGCCTTCAAAATCGTTTATGCAAAGAAAGGCATTGTAAATTGTTGAAATGTAAAGACTTTCAAAATCGTTTATGTAGCAAAGGCATTGTAAATCCACTCAGTTCCAAGTCCCTCCCATACAAAACTTGCAACCTGTGTGTTCACAACCCACCGCTAATATGTAGAGTTAATGCTCAAGTGCATGATGTCAAATGAATTCACATAATAGTGCATGGCTCAATGTATCGAATCGTTTGCAAAGGCATTGTGAATCCACTCAGCCCAAGTCCCCCCATACAAAACTTGCAACATGTGTATTCACAACCCATTGCCAAAATGTATATAGTGTATGTTCAAATCGTTCCAAGACCAATAGTTCATGATATTACCAAGACCATTAGCTCAATGAATATACCAAGACCATTAGACCAATGAATATGCCAAGACCGTTAGACCAATGAATATACCAAGACCGTTAGACCAATGAATATACCAAGACCGTTAGACCAATGAATATACCAAGACCGTTAGACCAATGAATATACCAAGTCCGTTAGCTCAATGAATATACCAAGACCGTTAGACCAATGAATATACCAAGTCCGTTAGCTCAATGATTTATGAAATAGAAATTCTAAGTATGGCAATAATGTTACTTCGCATGACTAAACATTTAGTTCGGATAAACATATAGTTTGCAAATAGTCATGAATGTAATAAAATAGTCGAGCATGTATCTCCCCCAAAACAGTTATGAAAACAAGTAAAAGCAGGGGCTATGAAACTCACGGTAATTCATATAAGTTAAAGTACTTGTGAAAGTAAATGAAAACAATTTGAGCATGTATCTCCCCCAAAAGTAGTATAAAACAATTAAAAGTGGGGCTATGAAAACTCACCTGTTGAAATGATTACGATGACAAAAGTGGATACACTGAAATATAGCGTGAATCTCAAAAATGACCTATTATGAATGATATGATATGTAATGAGTTGCAATGTAATGTTATGCATGCATTTCAGATGTTATTTATACCATTTACGAGTTTTGAAAAATATTACTTGTCGTCGAAAAATACTCGTTTGACGCCTTGACCAATCAAAAATCACTTTTCAAGTTTTTACGTCAAAATGTCATCCTACAATGGTTTAATAATGATTTTTGGTGAAATTTCCACTTTTCGTCGCAAAACAATGTCGTCGAAATTTTCATGAAATTAACAAAAATGGCTTTGGAAAACCAGCCGTAAAACGGTGTACGTCGATCGTTAGAGAACGAACTCGACGGTTTTAGAAAGTTTGTATCGATATCTAGAAGTTTCAGTTCAGAAGTTTTCGTCCAAAAGGTCTCGATCATAAAGATATTAAGGGTTAAAGATAGTGATTTTGTTGAATTGTTGTGCAGAAAATGAGTTTCGACCAAGTTTGAACATCCATAAATAATTTACTATAACTCCGCTTTACAAACAGCTTGTTGTTTTGAAAAATATGGCCGGTGAACTTGATTTTACTAGAAGACAATTCGTTCTAAAAGTTTCACAACCTTGTTAAAAACAGCCCTCAACAGGGACGTTACAGCTACCGTAACACTTGTATCGTAAAAATAATATAGATTTTCAGAAAATAATAGTTACGCAAGTTTTGAAAACGTGCATATCATTGTCGTTTCAAATCCGTTTTCTACGTCTAATACGTCCTTAGCTTCGTATCAAAGTAAACTAATATATTTTTGAGAAGTCGAAATAATTTGTGAAGCTTAAGGCTCGTTTTGACCCGAACAAGATAACTATATGTTGCTGAAATTTCAGAAAACTATTTATTTCGTCGCCAAACTTTAAAAATTCACCACGGCTTCGTTATAACTCCGTTTTATCCGTTCGCGCCACGGATTCGTTTTAAAGTATATTTTCTAAAAATCAAGGCCAAAGTTTCGTACCAACTGTAGGTTTTTCCAGAAAATCGAAACAAAGACAGAACCTATTTTATAGTTATCAAAAATAGTTTTTCTCGGACAAAACCTATTCTAATCCCTTCAAATCAACTCCAAAACTAATCTAATCCTACCATACACCTTCTTAGGGTGTCATGGGTTCCTAATCATCATCAAGACCAAAGAATACCAAGGGAATATTTATAGGATGACCAAATATATATATAAACTCTAAAATCATATAAAATGGTATAAACAACATATGTCTTGCATGTTTGTACCAAAATGAAAAGATGAATATGAGATGATAAAGAAACATGAAAAATGAAAGAAACATGCTTACAAGTATTATGGTGAGGTGCAAGTAACAAGGTTAAGCCTAAATACTCTTGGTTTTTATTTCAAAACCTAATAAAGAGTATAAACTAGATTGTATATATGCTTGATCTTGAAAAATTAATGATCCCTTGATGAACTCCTTATGTGACCGGTTTGTGGAGAAGAAAACCAAAGAGAGAAAAGTTTTTCTAACTAGTGAATATGAGATGAGATGAATGAGAATGAGTGAGTAAGACTTTATGTAGTGAAATAAATAAGTCTTTATGTATAAATCTATATAATCAAAGACCATACCAATCAATAAATACATACCCTTACAACTTTGAAATAATTTGAGGTACAATGAATGAGAAGTGTGAAATAAGTTAGTTTAGTAGAAAGTTGCAAGTTGATAAAACAAATATCTATGACAAAAAGACATAAAAATTTAATGAAGGAAAGGGGGGCGTGGCATATAAAAAAAATTTCATAGTTGGTGACTCTTGTTTATAATATAAGAGTTATAATATGTATATTCTTGTTGTTGTAAGAAAAGTGTAAGTAACTTGTATAGGAAAATGTAACTTGTAAGATAAATGGTAACTTTTTGGTTCAAGTGAATTTTTAATAGATCAAAATAGAATGTAATGAAATAATAAAAATTGTAAAAATACATTCCTTGTGAAATTTGAGTGATAAAATAATTATCGTATAATTTTAAGAAAAAAACGACGTAATAATTTAACTTTAACGATTTATGTACCAAATAAATTTGAAACACTAGGAAAACTAAAAATATAGTTTTTATGAACTAAATGTAAGTTTAAAAATACATCGGGATCATTTTTGAAAGTAACGGATTAAATATTAAAATAATAACTCACGCGATAACGTTTATTGAATATAAAAATTACGCGATGAATGTGAAATAAAATGTCATGAATGAATTATCATGATGCAAATGATGTCAATGAAATGTAGACTAATCTTAGTCCATATGAATGTACGGATGTTATGATCATGAAGTCGCCGCTAAACCATAAAGGTTACGCGAATTTGGAACAAGTAAACCAAGTTTACAATAAATGTTGAAATAATGAGGCATAAATTGTGTCAAGAAATGACCTGAAAGTACGGGTTGTCACATTCTACCATCCAAAAGGAATTCACCCCTGAATTCAGTTCGTGTTGGTCTCTCGGGTTAGGGTTTGATGAGGCAAGCCTGCCCATTCTCGAGCAAAACCCTCAAAAGACTTTTTGGTAACCGATTTTTACTTAATCCCACAACTCATCAAACAAGAACTGTCATACGATTAGGCTAAATCGGTTTAGGTAACAACTTGTTTCTAGCTCGATCTTTGCAACTCATCAAACAAGAACTCTCACGCGGATCAAACTGGAAATAAGTGGTTTGAAGAAAATCTTTTGAAAATTTGGCTCGATTACGGAATTGCTTACACATATAAGCCTATTACTCCCTTCATTGCATGATTCTTCCCAATTAGACATAGGTGATCGTGCTATGTATAATTTAGGAGTAACTATGCAATGTTTGGACTAATCGACTCATATGTTGTTTGGTGTTGAGTCAACCGTGTAAAATTGTGATAGGAAATGACAGGGCATCCATGTGACAATCGTTATGAAATGAAAGTAAATAACTCGAAAATGTACGATAAATGTGATGCAAAGTGAACATTCACTTATGATGAAATGATGAGATGCTATGATAATGTAGTTATAGTCTAGGGTCAATGATGCAACCTAGTTCTCTATAATCAAGCTCGATGCCAATGTCACACCCCCAATTTACTTGTTTTGTGCGAATGGAATTCCGGGATTGACTGTCATAGCATCACGTCACAGATATATTGAACGACCTAAAGTGTCGTTTGGAAAACCCATCGTTTGATTTAATAAAATAATCAGAGTTTACAAAGTAGGTCCCAAATGAAAATCAACTTGTGCGAAAAAAATAAGTTTGTTACAATTCAAACAATGTTTTAAAGTGCGTAAAACCCAAGTGAGACGCGTCGTCACCACGACTCCATGATGTGTCCAAATGCATGCCATGAAGTGAATGCCTTAGATACCTGAGATAAAACATGCTAAAAGTGTCAACACAAAGGTTGAGTGAGTTCATAGAGTTTGAGTTGAAATGTAAAGCCTTTCAAAATCGTTTATGCAACAAAGGCATTGTAAATCGTTGAAATGTAAAGACTTTCAAAATCGTTTATGTAGCAAAGGCATTGTAAATCCACTCAGCCTAAGTCCCGCCCATACAAAACTTGCAACCTGTGTGTTCACAACCCACCGCCAGAATATGTAGAGTTAATGTTCAAGTGCATGATGTCAAATGAATTCACATAATAGTGCATGGCTCAATGTATCGAATCGCTTATGCAGAAAGGCATTGTGAATCCACTCAGCCCAAGTCCCGCCATACAAAACTTGCACCCTGTGTATTCACAACCCATTGCCAAAATGTATATAGTGTATGTTCAAATCGCTCCAAGACCATTAGTTCATGATATTACCAAGACCATTAGCTCAATGAATATACCAAGACCATTAGACCAATGAATATGCCAAGACCGTTAGACCAATGAATATACCAAGACCAAGTAGACCAATGAATATACCAAGACCATTAGACCAATGAATATACCAAGACCGTTAGACCAATGAATATACCAAGACCGTTAGCTCAATGAATATACCAAGACCGTTAGACCAATGAATATACCAAGTCCGTTAGCTCAATGATTTATGAAATAGAAATTCTAAGTATGGCAATAATGTTACTTCGCATGACTAAACATTTAGTTCGGATAAACATATAGTTTGCAAATAGTCATGAATGTAATAAAATAGTCGAGCATGTATCTCCCCAAAAACAGTTATGAAAACAAGTAAAAGCAGGGGCTATGAAACTCACGGTTATTCATATAAGTTAAAGTACTTGTGAAAGTAAATGAAAACAGTTTGAGCATGTATCTCCAAAAGTAGTATATAAAAACAATTAAAAGTGGGCTATGAAAACTCACCGGTTGCAAATGATTACGATGACAAAAGTGGATACACTGAAATATAGCGTAATCTCAAAATGACCTATTATGTATGATATGATATGTAATGAGTTGCAATGTAATGTTATGCATGCATTTCGAATGTTATTTATACCATTTGTGAGTTTTGAAAAATATTACTTATCGTCGAAAAATACTCGCTTGACGTCCTTGACCAATCAAAAATCACTTTTCAAGTTTTACGCCAAAATGTCATCCTACAATGGTTTAATAATGATTTTTGGTGAAATTTCCACTTTTCAAAACAATGTCGCCGGAATTTTCATGAAATTAACAAAAATGGCTTTGGAAAACCACCGTAAAACGGTGTACGTCGATCGTTAGAGAACGAACTCGACGGTTTTAGAAAGTTTGTATCGATATCTAGAAGTTTCAGTTCAGGAGTTTTCGCCCAAAAGGTCTCGATCATAAAGATATTAAGGGTTAAAGATAGTGATTTTGTTGAATTGTTGTGTGAAAATGAGTTTCGCCAAGTTTGAACATCCATAAATAATTTACTATAACTCCGCTTTACAAACAGCTTGTTGTTTTGAAAAATATGGCCGGTGAACTTGATTTTACTAGAAGACAATTCGTTCCAAAAAGTTTCACAACCTTGTTAAAAACTCAACAGGGACGTTACATGTACCGTAACACTTGTATCGTAAAAATAATATAGATTTTCGGAAAATAATAGTTACGGCAAGTTTTTGAAAACGCGCATATATTTGTCGCTTCAAACCGCTTTCACGATAATACGCCCTTAGCTTCGTATCGAAGTAAACTAATATATTTTTGAGAAGTCGAAATAATTTGTGAAGCTTAAGGCTCGTTTTGACCAACAAGATAAATATATGTTGCTGAAATTTCAGAAAACTATTTATTTCGTCGCCAAACTTTAAAAATTCACCACGGCTTCGTTATAACTCCGCTTTTATCCGCTCAAGCGCCACGGATTCGCTTTAAAGTATATTTTCTAAAAATCAAGGCCAAAGTTTCGTACCAACTGTAGGTTTTTCCAGAAAATCGAAACAAAGACAGAACCTATTTTATAGTTATCAAAAATAGTTTTTCTCGGACAAAACCTATTCTAATCCCTTCAAATCAACTCCAAAACTAATCTAATCCTACCATACACCTTCTTAGGGTGTCATGGGTTCCTAATCATCATCAAGACCAAAAGAATACCAAGGGAATATTTATAGGATGACCAAATGTATATATAAACTCTAAAATCATATAAAATGGTATAAACAACATATGTCTTGCATGTTTGTACCAAAAATGAAAAGATGAATATGAGATGATAAAGAAACATGAAAAATGAAAGAAACATGCTTACAAGTATTATGGTGAGGTGCAAGTAACAAGGTTAAGCCTAAATACTCTTGGTTTTTATTTCAAAACCTAATAAAGAGTATAAACTAGATTGTATATATGCTTGATCTTGAAAAATTAATGATCCCTTGATGAACTCCTTATGTGACCGGTTTGTGGAGAAGAAAACCAAAGAGAGAAAAGTTTTTCTAACTAGTGAATATGAGATGAGATGAATGAGAATGAGTGAGTAAGACTTTATGTAGTGAAATAAATAAGTCTTTATGTATAAATCTATATAATCAAAGACCATACCAATCAATAAATACATACCCTTACAACTTTGAAATAATTTGAGGTACAATGAATGAGAAGTGTGAAATAAGTTAGTTTAGTAGAAAGTTGCAAGTTGATAAAACAAATATCTATGACAAAAAGACATAAAAATTTAATGAAGGAAAGGGGGGCGTGGCATATAAAAAAATTTCATAGTTGGTGACTCTTGTTTATAATATAAGAGTTATAATATGTATATTCTTGTTGTTGTAAGAAAAGTGTAAGTAACTTGTATAGGAAAATGTAACTTGTAAGATAAATGGTAACTTTTTGGTACAAGTGAATTTTTAATAGATCAAAATAGAATGTAATGAAATAATAAAAATTGTAAAAATACATTCCTTGTGAAATTTGAGTGATAAAATAATTATCGTATAATTTTAAGAAAAACGACGTAATATTTAAACTTTAACGATTTATGTACCAAATAAATTTGAAACACTAGGAAAAACTAAAAATATAGTTTTTATGAACTAAATGTAAGTTTAAAAATACATCGAGATCATTTTTGAAAGTAACGGATTAAATATTAAAATAATAACTCACGCGATAACGTTTATTGAATATAAAAATTACGCGATGAATGTGAAATAAAATGTCATGAATGAATTATCATGATGCAAATGATGTCAATGAAATGTAGACTAATCTTAGTCCATATGAAATGTACGTGATGTTATGATCATGAATTCGCCGCTAAACCATAAAGGTTACGCGAATTTGGAACAAGTAAACCAAGTTTACAATAAATGTTGAAATAATGAGGCATAAATTGTGTCAAGAAATGACCTGAAAGTACGGGTTGTCACAGATTTGATGAGTGCTTATTCACTCACCATTTTTTACCCATCTAAGACCACAAAAACGTCTAAAAACACGGAAATATGACCAAATATACTGCAGATATCCTTGGAGTGTGTTTTTATGTATTTCAGGTACAAAGGATCGAAAACAGGGCAAAAACGGACAGAAATGAGCTTGGAATGACAAACGTGCTTTGCGGACGGAGCCGGAAGGTGGATATTTTTACATTTTTGGATCCCGGGACGCATATTTGGAGTGAGAGTGGGGATAACAAAATCAAACCGAACCCTAAACCCGAAATTATCTTTTCAACCCAAAATTACCTTTCTACCATTTACCCGAACCCAATTTACCATTTTACACTTAAAACGTTTTTCACTAAAAATAATTATTTTTATTTTTAACCATTTTTTATTTACAACAATTTTTTTTATTAAAACCAATTTTTATTAAAAATATTTTATCTATCTAAAAAAAAAAAAAAAAAAAAAAAGGTTTTATAACAAAAACACAAAATTACATTTACTTTAAAAAACTTTTTCTAAAAACAAAATACTAAATAAAACTTAAACCCAGTAATCCCTTTGGCCCCTTTGTCATTTCACTTGAACCCCTGACCCATTCCCTTAACCCATCCAACTTGAAACCCTTTTTACCCGTTTCTATTTTTTTTACCCATTCCTGCCAAACTAAAACCCATAACAAGAAACCTTGGCGCCAAGAAACTTTTCCCCCCTCCTGTCCCTTTCCCTCTCTCACTTCCTGTCATTCTCATCCCCAGAAGAGTCCAAGGCATGTCACATGGCTTTCTTTGCCAACTTGGCAATCCACAACACAAAAGCAAAATCAATGGCTGTGATGTCTTACCTTGGTCCCCAATCAAGATCAATGGTTATGATGAAGGTTGAACAAGCACAGATGTTCAATCTCTCTCTCATTCCCTCACACAAGTAACACAGTACATGAAGACAAGGAGAAGACAGATTCTTGTTTTAGTATAAATAGGCTATGAATGTAGATTTGTAAACTTGTCTAGAAGTTCTAATTCTAGTACCATTTTTATTTTTATTTAAACTACTTGTAATTTTAATTTTTATTGCAATTTAAATTCCAGTTTTTTTTAAAATTCCATTGCACTTTTAATTTTTCATGTTCTTGAATTAAGTTAATTGTGATTTCAAAGTGTTTGTTAAAGTTGGTTAAATTCATTTTGAGTTTGTGTTAGTAATGCAAATCAGTTTTTAAAAAATCTCTACATCTTCACAGTTCCAAATCCTGTTTTACTGCCCCTAAAGGGTGTTTGGTTTAAGCTAGAGCTTGGGTCAAAACTCACTTTTACCCACTTTGACTTCATAAGTCAAAGTTCTTTTAATGCTTCTAAGTTATTTTTGATAGTTGAAACTGATATCACAATCCTTGCATAAGTGTGTTTAAAAAAAGGAGTCTTTTCGTCTTTACTTGATCTACACAAATGTCAGCTGTTCATATGCTCCAAACTTCTTCACATTTCAACTAAATTTTCCACAAAAAAAAAAAACGCTTTTATTGAATCTTCATACATAAATCTCAATCTTTTTGAGGTCTTGTGCACTTAAATTCCGTTTAGTTCAGTTAAAATTCCCTTAAAAAAAAGGTTGCTTTTGTTCCTTATTGTTCTAGAGCCCCAAGTACCCCATTTCTAGCTTAATTTTAGGTTGATTAAAGTTAGACTTAGGATTAAATTTCAGTTTTACAATTAGTTTATAGATAGGTAATTATATTTTTTAGCTTATCTTTAGATTTGGTGCTTATTGGCTTGCTTATTTATGCCCTTGAATGTACCCACTTCCCTTTTCTGCTTCTGTCTTATGTCATAGCACTCAGCACCAATTGCAGCCCTTTTTTAAGCTTGTAATCAGGGATTTTGTGGGGGCAAAAGCTTGCCCCCCAGCTTGCCTTCTAGACCTCTTAAGCTCACAAGCTAATGCCCGCTATAGCTTATGTAGGATTGGCGTAAAATGACCCATATGGGACTGTTTTGCCCACTGTTGCAGCAGCATGGTGGAGAGTTGTAGCTTTGCTTATTAGCTTACTTATTGCTTAATTTAGGTCACTTTAGTCCCTTTAGGTATGTAGAAGAGTGCTCATTAGGGTAGTAGCTTATTTCAAGCTTTTTGTGTCTTAATTTCCCTTCAAACAGTCCCCAAACCTTTAAGTATTGCTGCTGAAAAAAAGGGGCTGTTATGCATTTTATTTAGGCTTTTCCAAGTTTAGTGTTTATTGAGAAATCTTAATTTTAAGTTACTTGTCAAATTGCCAAAAGCTAAAAAAGAAAAAAATAAAAGAAACAAGAAGGATAGAGGGTAGAGGGTAGAATCGAACCAGAGACTTTCCGGTCTCTTCCCACGACCACACACCCATACTCCTCCATACCATCTGCTCTAGCTTTGATTTTTTAATTTCTTTTCATCAAGTTATTCTTTTAAATACATTTTTAGTAAATAAGCTTAAAAGATCTTTTCCAATATTAACTGATTATAGGATTAAGCGGTTTTTAATTTCCTCTTATTTAGTGTTTAACAAAGTAGTTTTTTGGTAATTTTTTAAATTCATTAGTTATTTTTAATAATTAGTTTTTATAAATTTAGTATTTAATTCATAAAAAATAAAATAAAAGTCGAAAAATACCGGCTTTTTCCCAAAATTATTTTTAGTCGTTTAGAGTGTGGGAAAATAGGTTTCGCACCCGTAGGCCTTAAATTGCAAAAAATTCACGTTTTAGGCTCGGTGCGTTTCCGGTTTTCGCGTTTTTTAGTTTTAATGCCATAGGACGTAATGTAGCTTCGTTTTATTATTTTTTATGCTTAGTAGTAGTTAATTTAGTCATTTAATTTTTTCCCTTGCCTTAATTACTTTCCCGTTCTTTAATTTGTAGATATCGTAATCAAAAACAAAAAAAATCCCGAATCATTCAAGCACTTTAATAACAAACCTCAAACATCACCGTCAATTCACACCTCGTTGGGAAACGACCCGAGTAATAACTTGCCCGGTATCACTTATAGAGTATTCGCGGGTTTTGCGTGTCGACCTTTTTCCTAAACGTTTGATTTGTAATTCTCTCTTGCGGGTATTTATATTTGATATTTCTTATATATACTATTTGACACATATCAGTTGTCGAAAACGGATAAATGATTTTGAAACAAAAAACACCCGAGAAACAAGTTTTGAAGTGGCTTTTCAAAAATCTTACGTTAACGAACAAAATCTTCAACATCAAATGCATGAAATTGTTGCGACAAATAACGAAAACATTTCTAAAATTGAACAAGAAAAGTCTGAACTTCAGAAAAACATCGACAATCTTCAAACGGAACTTTCAAATACTAAAAAGATTTTTCAACAAGTCGGTCAAATTTTTCTGAATTCAAGAAGAAATCTAAGAAGCGTATTGATGATCAAATCGAGGAAATTCTTCGATTGGAAAGACGGTTAAAATATTTTGGTACTGTTGTATATAAGATTGGCCACTCAGTTAAACAGATTGAAATGTCAACTTTACTTCCGAGTCCTGATGACTCAAAACGTTTTGCTCTTGGGTATAATCACCCACGTTTTCTTCACAAAGCTCTCAAGGAAATGCCCAAATTGTATAGTGCTCAATGTCTATTAGATCCAAGCATGCAACTTGTTGTATTTGATTGTGAGGAACAATGGGCACAAGATGATCGAAGTCGCTAAACATGCACAAAATGGAATTTTATCATATGATTACACAAGAGAAAATGCTTCTTACAAACTGAATGTCATTTCAACACCAACGTATAATCTTTCTGAAAAACCTGAGGCATCTTGTGTAGAAGGTCCCGTTCACAGTGTTGCACAACTAAATGTTCCTTTACCGTCCTCTTGCAAAACCAACTCATTGCCAAGAACTCCTAAATCTTGTTTAGTATTACGATACTTTCAAACGTTTATGGAAGATATTTCATTTTAGAAACGGCAATTGAAAAAATTCGAGTTAAAAGCATCTGATTTTCAATCTGCTTATGCAAGAGAGCAAAGACAAATGTTTCAAACCCAAATCTCACCTCATGTCGCACATCTGCGTCTGTGTGCAACACACTGAGAAAGGGAACTTCAACAAGAGGTGACTTCAATGATTGAAGCTTTTAACACACTTGAAAACTCAGTTTCCACAAGAACAATGCAAAAACCAAGATCTTCAAAATGCCTTTGATCAAGTGTTAGAAGATGCTCTTTCGCTAATATTGCTTCGTGGTTATATATTGTGAATTTGATTCGTGAATGAAAATGTGTTACATGCTGAGAATCTCAATATGGTTCAAACGTTGGAAATGGACAATCAGATGTTAAGGCATGAAATTGAAATTAAAGAGGAAAATGAAAAACTGTTTTCACAAAATGATGATGTCCAATCTAAACTTTCAATGGAGATTTCTGAACTTAAACGAAGACTTCAATGGTGTCAGTCTAAGACAATTGAATCTGAACTTGCTTTGCAAAATCACATGGAAAAGGTGTCTTTGGATCAGTCACGAATTTCAAAAGTCGAATTTCTTGATGATGAAAATGCATCGTTAAAATGTCAAATTTTCAAATATGAACAAGAGATTGCACAAGTCAAATAGGAATATAAAACGATTTTTGATTCTCTTAAAACTGCTCGCTGAAGCTTCAAAAGAAATTGATCACCATGTTGAATACACTCGACAAATGTTGGGTGAACAAGGAAGATTAAATTCCATAATTCAGGATCAAAAACACATCATCATTGAGCTTAAAGAAAAGCTAGCTAAACAAGAATCTAGCAAGTCTAGTAACACAAAGTGATTGCTCCTGGTATTTATATAATTGATAAACCTCAGGGAACTAATTTGCTTTCTTCCACTTCTACAGAAATAGTTGCGTCTACTAATGTTAGAAGATCCGAGCATAAGAGACACCAAGAAAATACTAGGATCTCGCAACATAGGAAAAGCACTCGTCCGACATCAGAAGTAGAAGTTCATCTTAGGAAATCGAATAAAAATCATGTTGCATCCGCTTTAGATTCAAATTTGGCAACTTGTAATTCTAATGTCAGTGTAACGAATGATAAGTCTCAAACGTTTCAAGCGTTAATGCTTCCTGTGTGTTTTGTCGTAAAAGTATGATGTCTGGTAATCATGATAAATGTGTTGCAAAATATCTGTTAGTTCGTTCTAAGAAATCTATAATTGGCTCTCCCTCTAGGTCCTCACTAGTTGCAAAATCAATTTAGGAAGGTGCACAATGTAGTTTCTGAGAAATTTGTAGACACACTCATTGCTGCAAAAACATCTCCTAAGCAAGTGTACTCACCTAGTGACTTCACTAAGACCAAAGCGAAACATAATTGGTTATGGCAACAATGGTTGCAGCGTACCTCAAGTTTTAAATGGATTCCTAAATGTGCAAATGTGTGTAACACTAACATAATGGAACCCACTAACTCTTTGGGTTCCACGGCTTCTATCATACCACCTTCGTTGTCTTCGTGTTACAGGTGATTCAACTCGTTCTGTGGATTGTTGATAGCGGATGTACCCGACATATGACAAGAAATCTAAAGCTGTTAATAAACTTTGTTTCAAAGTTCATCGGTACATCGCAGATTCGGGAATGATCATTTTGCTACAATAATGGGATATGGAGATTATGTCAATGGAAACATCGAGATCAGTCGGGTTTATTATGTTGAAGGTCTTGGACACAATCTTTTCTCTGTTGGACAATTCTGGGATGATGATTTGGAAGTTGCGTTTCGCTCCAAAACATGTTACGTACGTGACTTGGACGGACATGATTTACTCACCGACAATCGGAGCACAAATCTTTATACGATTCCTATGTCCGATATGATTGCATCTTCACCGATTTGTCTTCTCCAAAGCAACTTCAACTAAATCATGGTTATGGCACAAAAGGCTTTCTCATTTAAACTTCAAAACCATGATGAACTCGCTTCGTCATAAGTTAGTTAATGGTCTTCCAAGGTTCCGATACACCAAAGATCATTTATGTTCGGCTTGTGAACAAGGCAAGAGCAAGAGATCTAACTTTCCTTCAAAACCCGAACCAAGTTCTCAACATGTTCTTAACTTACTTCATATGGATTTATGTGGCCCTATGCGTGTACAAAGTGTGAATGGAAACGTTACATTCTGGTTATTGTTGATGATTATTCACGATGGACTTGGGTCTATTTTCTCCGCACTAAAGATCAAGCTCCAACAATGATTATCACCTTTCTCACAAAGATTCAGTTCAACTCGAAACACCGTGACGCATTATAAGAACATACAATGGAACTGAATTCAAAAATCAAACACTTCGTGCTTATTTTGAGAAAGTTGGAATCACACATCAAACCTCAATTGCCCGTACTCCTGAACAAAATGGTGTTGTTGAAAGACGAAACCGAACGTTAGTGGAGGCTGCTCGAACGATGTTGATTTTCTCACAATTACCGGATTTCTTGTGGGTGCCGTCTCAACTGATGCTTTACTCAAAACAGTTCCATCATTCATACACGCCATAATAAAACTCCATATGAGATTGTTCACAACCGCAAACCGATATCGATATTTTCATGTTTTCGGTGCACCGTGCTATCGAAAAATGATCGTAATGATATTGGTAAACTTCACCAAAAGCCGACATTGGAGTGTTCATTGGTTATGTGAAAATTGAAAGGATTTAAAATTTGAAATCGTCGAACTCGAAAAATGATGGAAACCGTTCATGTCAACTTTGATGAGCTTACGAAATGGCTTCGAAAGCAAAACCGCTTAGGACCTGCATCCAACCGTCTTAACTTTCCTTCTTCATCAGCTGTTCCACCCATGGAATTCACTCGTCAACAATTGGAAACATTGTTTGCTCCTCGTTGATGAGATTTATGAAAGTAGTGCTCCAGATGTATCGACCGCTTCCTTAACACACCCGATCATATTCCAATACCGATACACTGCCCAACAACAACAATCTGTTGCACCGATGCACCGCTGCATGATTCTCAATCAACGAAGAACACATTGCATCCAACACTGACACGGTGATGAATCACAAAATCAAGAAGTACCCGTAGATTATGACGGAAATGCTTTCTTCAATCCATTTGCTCCGGCTCCAACCATTCCGGACATTGGCGAGTCGTCTTCACGCAATTTGGAACCGTCTAATATGCATGCAACATTCAATCACCACCCTTCGACACATAAATGGACGAAGGATCATCCCTTAGTAAATGTGATTGGCGATCCTTCTAACCCAGTTATGACGAGACAACGACTTCATACGATGCTGAAACTTGTGTTTATGCACTCACTGTTTGTCATGATGAACCACGAAACATCAAAGAAGCTATGACATATGACAATTGGATTGAATCAATGCAAGAAGAGTTGAATCAGCTTCAAACGTCTCGAAGTCCGGGAACTTGTTCCAAGACCGGATGGGATTTATGTAATTGGACTCAAGTGGATCCGGAAAAATAAACCGGATGCTGAAGGCAATGTTATTCGCAACAAATCTCGTCTTGTGGCTAAAGGGTATTCTCAAGAAGAAGGAATCGATTATGAAGAATCGTTTGCACCGGTGGCTCGACTTGAAGCTGCGGATATTTTCGCATATGCCGCACACAAGAATATCACGGTTTATCGATGGATGTAAAATGACATTTCAATGGTCAACTCGTGAAGAATTTTATGTGGGTCAACCGGACGGGTTCGTTGATTCAGATCATCCTAACTACGGTACAAGCTCAAAAGGCTCTTTATGGTCTTAAACAAGCTCCACGGGCCCGGTACGACAAACTCAAAAATTTCTTCTCGCTAATCAGTTTACCAAAGGAACTGTTGATCTAACATTTTTCATTCAACGTCATGGGGAGGATATTTTGATTGTTCAAATTTATGTTGATGATATCATTTTTGGTTCAACACATAAAAAGTATTCAAACGCTTTTGCAAAATTAATGAAACAAAATTTTGAAATGTCCATGATGGGTGAACTAAAGTTCTTCTTAGGACTTCAGGTTCATCAATCTCCCTGTGGCATATTTCTAAATCAGTCCAAATATGCTCTTGAAATCTTGAAGAAACATGGAATGACCGGTTGTGATACTTATAACACACCTATGTTCGCAACCTCACCAAAGCGGATGCCGATTTACATGGGAAAATTATTGACCCTACAAAATACCGAAGTATTATTGGGTCTCTCATGTATCTAACGACCAAGAGACGACATTGTATTTCTTTGTCGATATCTTTGCTCCCGTTATCAATCAAGACCAACTGAAAGACACCTCAATGAGGCTAAAAGAATCCTTCGCTACGTAAAGGGAACCATTCACTTGGGAATCGGTATCCGAAGGATTTTGGTTTTGCACTAATAGCTTTTTCAGATGCTGATCACGCAGGGTGTTTAGATACACGCAAAAGTACATCCGGTGGTGTTCAATTTCTCGGAGATAAACTGGTGTCTTGGCAGTCAAAGAAACAAGACTATACATCTATGTCATCAACGAAGCGAGAATACGTTGCCATGTCGCATGTCGTGCTCGAGATAATTTGGATGAGATCACAACTGATGGACTATGGTTTTGTATTCGACAAGATTCCAATGTACTGTGACTCCAAGAGTGCCATTGCAATCTCTGCAACACGGTTCAAGGCATTCCAAGTCAAAGCATATCGCCTCCCGATATCATTTCATCCAAGAGCATGTTGAACAGGGTACAATTGAACTATACTTTGTGGGTACTCAATACCAATTGGCGGATCTGTTCACCAAAGCCTTGCCACCAGCAAGGTTTACTGAGTTTGTCCATCAAATTGGTATGCGGTGTTTGACTCCAGAAGATTTGGAAAATTTAATCAAACGTTCTTAAACAGTCAAACATCAAAAACCTTTTGTAAATACATATTTCAAAATCAAAATACAAAAATATAAAATCTATACAAAACCAAAAGATTTTTTCATTCTCATTAAAAAACGTTTTTCTTACAATAGGGACTAAATGTGTCATTCTTGCATTGTTCTCATTATATATATTTAGACTTATTCATTTTTCCTTAAACATCATATTTGTCAAAATCCCAAAACTGCTGCTGCTAACCTTTATTCGATCAATCCAAAGTTTTTTTTTCACTCACTCAAATCGATTGTAAGTAATCTTTCAATCTTGGTTTGGTGTTATTTTTTAATCTTCTCGCAGAAATTGATTGCTAATAGGATCGATCCACATGACTTAGTTATGCTAAACACTTATGCCTCTTAGGATGTATAATCTGTGTAGTCTTAGATTAATATCGATGCCTCTTAGGATTTTTTTGTTTGTGATTTCGGATAATAGCGATGATTTCTTGCGAGTTTAGGGTTTGGTTTGTTTGAATTTTGGCGAGTTTGTCATAATTAATGCATACTTGCGAATTTTTACTTGAATTTTGGCGAGTATCTGCACGTTTCTTATGAACGTATATGTTTTGGCGAGATTGTCATGTGTTTGTTTTGCATATTGGCGAGTTTGCCAAGGCTAATGAGTTTTTTTTTGCGATTTTCTTTTACTAAATCTTGTGTTTGGCGAGTTTGCCAAGGAATAATGGCGAGTTTGCCAAAATTGTTAATGAAGAATGGCGAGTTTGCCAAGGGGTTCAAAAGTGGCGAGTTTTCTTTTATTCATTTTGCGAGTTTCTCTTAGGCTTAGAAAGTGGCGAGTTTGCCTTATAAACATAAAACTGGCGAGTTTGCTTTTATTCATTTTGCGAGTTTCTCTTAGGCTTAGAAAGTGGCGAGTTTGCCTTATAAACATAAAACTGGCGAGTTTGCTTTTATTCATTTTGCGAGTTTCTCTTAAGCTTAGAAAGTGGCGAATTTGCCTTATACACATAAAACTGGCGAGTTTGCTTGTTTCTTGAATAATTGCGAGTTTATCATTTTTTTAATGCGGCGAGTTTGATTACCACACAAGAATTATTGGCGAGTTTGCCAAGGTTTAAACATGAATTTTGCGAGTTTCTATTAAGTTTAGAAAGTGGCGAGTTTGCCTCATTTACTTATTAACTTTGCGAGTTTCTCTTAGGATTAGAGTCTGGCGAGTTTGTTTAGATTTTGGCGAGTTTGTGTTGCTTGCGAGTTTCTTGTTGTGTGATTGAATAATGGCGAGTTTCTACTTGCCCTATGATTACTTGCAAGTTTGTCATTGGTTCAAGGTTTAAGGACATGTTGTGCATTTGTACGCTTTGAAAATTTTTGCAAGTTTGTGCGTTTAAGATTTCATAATAGAGTTTAATGAGCATTTAGGATTCCCTTAATTAATTTTGGCGAGTTTGTATGATTGTTATTCTTCACGAATTTGATGTTTCTAGTGTGTTTCAATTGAGTCTTACCAAGTATGACTTAGTTAATTTTGAGAGTTTCACTCATAAATGATTTTGTGTGTTTGCATTGTTTGTATGTTAGGATCATATGAGTTATCTCTCTAACATGTCATTACCAATTCTTGGATATCTTGGTAAATGCTTTGTTTCGGGTCTAAACATGTCTCAAGGATCTCTCACAAAGAAAGACATGTATCCCATTGACGATGAACGCAATATTGCGCTTTCAAACTCTCGTATTGATTTCGAACAACTTCTATGCCATCCCGTGTCGATTATAGTGGAAATTCTTAAGAAAGCACTTCAGAGGCATCTTTCGACTTTATCTGCAAGTGTCCATGCGATCTACTTGCATCAATTCTGGCATTCACTCAAGATAAGTAACGATTCCACCATCATGACAAATTCGCATTAATGACAGAACTCCAGTTGACTTTGATGTTAGCATTCTTCGTCATGTTCTTCATCTTCCTCTTGAAGAAACAAAGACCAACACTTCATTCATACCATCTCCATCGTTTTCACAAATTGCATTATCTCTTAGAAAAATGGGTTATGATGAGTCTTCTCAACCGCTTTTCAACCAGATTCGATGTAAACCGGAAATTCATTCCCCAACCATGGTTATCATTGTTTACCATACTCGTCTCATTGTGTTATGGGAAAAGCTACAGCCATGAACACCCTCGCTTGGAACTACTTCAAATCTTACGGGTATCATTAATACACAACACCTTGATTATGCATGACTAATCACGGAATGATATGATATATCAAGCACCGGCGAATTTACCAATAAGAAAGGATATAAAATTCCATTTGCTCGTTACACCAAGCTTCTTATTGAATACTTCATGCAAGTAGATCCAAGCATCGACAAGCGAATAGCAAGAGCCGACGATCATACTCCTCACATGGATCATGTGCTTAAAAATGTTAAAGTTCAAAGCACTAGCACAACAAACAAAGGCTTAAGAATTCCTGATCGTCTCTTTAATGATGGCATCAAGCTACATCACTACAGCTTACGGGGACTATGATCAAGCAGAGAAAGCAGGAACAGTTGGCATTATTTCTAAAGGTAGAAGAAGGAAATCCACTACAAAACACAAGCAAACCTCATCGATTGATGAAGATTTGTCCAAATCGGAACATGTTGCTTTGAAGAAGAACAAGTTCATCATCACGGCGAAGATGCTAACCCTACGAAACTCAAAGAATTCTCAAAGTGAAACAAGAAAAAGCCGCAAGACAACGTGGTAAAACCATCGAAGAGTCAAACTCTACTACTTCAATCTCCTCGCACTCACAAAGAAGACCAAGCAATTCAAGAAAAACCTTGGCTATCACCAAACGTCATCACCAAGCCGATCTTGAAAGGTTGCGTAAGAAGGATGCGGGATCAGTTCTAAGGTGATTTCGAACCACTTCAACAACCCATGAATGAATCAATCTTCCGAATCGGATAACTCAATTTCGCCAAATGGACACTCTTCATCCAAAGATGAATCGATCAATTCATTTGTTCGATAA
Source organism: Chrysanthemum makinoi (assembly GCA_910596185.1). Lineage (NCBI taxonomy): Eukaryota > Viridiplantae > Streptophyta > Magnoliopsida > Asterales > Asteraceae > Chrysanthemum > Chrysanthemum makinoi. Next base: position 85,815,835 of record OU343216.1, read on the forward strand.
TGAAGAATCAACAATGATGAATCGAGAATGATGATTTTGATGATGTTTTCGCCGATAAACCACATTTGCAAGGTGTCGCCATAACCAACAATCACTAACACAACCACCTCCAAAGATCCTCGGATCAGCGGTCCTAAGCGAATGTTCCTTCCAAAACCACCTTTAAGATCAGCTCCCTTCTCGACAAACATCTAAAGCAATGAGAAAGATAAATTTCAAGACATTCAAGCACGGCTCACTTCTTCAAACCCAAGTTCAGACACAACAAAGCAACTTCAAGAACAACATCAACAGATTCGAAGTTTCCATTACTGAGCGATTGAGGAAATCCTTAAACAGTTCTTCCTACGAGAGGTCAAGAGTTGCATTAATGAAGTTCTACCATCGACCTTACGCACATATGTTAAAAACAAGCTTCAAGGTGTTTGTAGCCACTCATCTTCAAACACACCTAACCCTTGAAACAAAACCTTCCACGCGTGCATGCGTTGATCTCAAAAGTCAACTTCGGAGAAGATAATTGATGATGATGAAGAAGTGGAACTTGAGGCGCTCTACTCAAATCCATGAAGAGGCGATAAGAAAAGTGCATCCGCGATCGCGGCAAAGATATCCCGCCAAAACGCAGCGGACCCGATGATAAAGATGATGAGTCACGCCCACGCGACAAACGCTCCAAATTCACCGCACCGTCATCTTGATTTTTCAAACCACTTCTCATGATATTTCACCTAAAGATGAGATTCAACCACAATCTTCCAATCAACCTCCACAACAGACTGTCTCTCAAGTCATATCTCAGCCACCATTCAACATGCAACAAGATGATGCACTGAATGGATTGACTCTTCCACACTCGGTTTGGTTTGAAGATATGGTTGATGCTCATCGGAAGATGATCTTCCTAATGAAGCTTCAATTGTGGGTTTCACAAAGAATTTGAAAAAGATCATGAAGGTGCAGAAACTTCAATTGTCTCACATTGCCACTATTCACGAAAGCAGGGTTTACACGATTTAAGACTTCCACCACTTCAAGGCTTCAATTTGAATACAATCTTGAGGAAGTTGCACGAGCAATGTCTGAGAACATTACTTGGGATGTTTATTTGCCCTCCAGGTGCTCCCAAAACATTCAATTTTCATGACTATTCTCAACCTTTACCACTCATGGGTCATACTCACAATCTCAAGGTACCCACACCTTATTTTTTAATCATGATCTAGAATATCTAATGTATGGAAACACGATCCGAGAGAAAGCGATATGCAACATCATTGTCTAAGTTTCATCTTTGCGGTTTACACTCAAGAGGGAATGGAGGAAGAAGTTGATGACTTGTTTAGTTCTTCGGTTGTTAATTATAATGATGAGGCAGAACTTGGCATCTTCCAGCGGCCTAATATGCGTAAATGATTTTACAAATGGCGGCTCACATTCACCTCCAAACACAAAGTGTGTTATAACCACTGGATCTTGTCCATTAAAAGTGCAGAGATTATGGATAAATACGGGTACAACTTTTTAACTAACATCAAGGTTCGCAGAGTCGACGACAACGAAGTACACTTTCAACGAAGGCGACTACTGGTTTTCGAACTCAACAATATCGAAGATATGTATCTTCTAAAAGTTCAAGGAAAACTTGAGCATCTTCCTGGAAGCTTACAATATGATATCTTCAACTCAATCCTCATTTTTATCCGCGGTCTTGTCATTAAGTCAAGAGTTGAAGATCTTCATCTTGGTGTTGAAAGTTATCGAAGCGCTGAATCTTACCAAACACGATCTCCAACCACCCGGCATTTATGACCGTAAACCGTATACATTCACTACAACACCATTTGGATTACACTTCATCCGGAACAACATCGTCAAATTCATGAGATATGAAGAAATCCACAAGTTCAGTGACGATACGTTGACACAGGTAATGGTTGAGCTTGTCAACATTCTTGAAGATCCAATGCGCGGCGAAAACAACGTTGGTTGCGGTACATGACATGGAAGAGAAGCGATGTTAAGCAAGCTGAAAAGTTTGTCAAGAAAATTGATTCACGACTCAAGTTCCGAGTTGAATCTGATGCGGCGACTTGAAGGCTATGTTGGAGGAAGAGCAAGGGTTCGAATATCTTGACGCTTTAAATCGACACCAATGAAGTACCGCAGATTAGTTAGTTTATTTGGAACATTACTTTGGAACATTTAAACATCATGCTGTAATAACTCTAACTCTTTACTTTCATTCGTATGCTTATCTTAATTGATTATGTTTTCGGTTAAACCTTGAGCTCGAATTTTTCACAAGCACAACAAATCGATAATATGTTTTACAACACAGTAATAAACTTGCTTCAAATTCGACTCAAGAAGGCTATTTCTCGAATATACTTCCATATTTGAGGGGGAGTACTTTTGTTCAACGTAAACAAAATCTGATTCCACGAAAGGACCCTATGGTACGCATCAGTGCCACAATCCTATAAAAGGAGCGAAAGCTTTTTACTGTTGATTAAAACTTATCAAAACTTTCATTTTTCAAATTTTTGCTCAATCCATTAAGCAACTTCTTATTCGCATTTGTTTTTTTAAAACTTATCAAAACTTCAAAAGTTAGTAAATCAAAATCTTTGTTGAGGAGTATTTGCAAAATCTTTGTTCTAAATCAAATGTTCTTGAAATCCATTTCTTTCCAAATGAATTTCCAATGCCTCAAAAAGTATATTTTAATCAACATGTTTTTCAAAAACAACATTCATATGCTATTTTTGAGGGGAAGAAATGTGATTAAAATTGTTGATCAGGAAGTTATGGAATCTCATAGCGTGCTCGACTCAGATATCACCAATGAATTGGCGATCTTTGAATGTCGATGTCGAAAAGATTTGTCTTCAAGACTTATCTTAGTAGAATGTACCAATTCGAGACACTCTTGATTGACATGAACTTTGATGGGTCTAACCTCCTTTTCAAGGAGAGTTTACATCTTCAAGGTAGTTATTAGAGCTAGTTGTCACCTAAAAGGTGATAATGGAACTCTTTAACTATACAATGTAACCGTGTCTCATGAGGAATTGTCTATCAAGAGTCGATCAATTCAAAAGTGCGAACTCTTCCTCTGCAGTGGATTTTCAAAACTCATAAGCACATGTGGAGGGGGAGTATTTCTGAAAAACCAAAACTCTCAAGGTGTTACCAAAACATGTTTTTCATCATAAACATCTTGAGAGATTTTTCAAGAAAAGGTTTTGTGGCAACATAGGATAGTCATGGAGTTAAAGGTGACTAAGTTTAGGAATAAGCGTCCTATGATCCTTGAGCGGGAGGGATCTACAAGGACATCACAAATTTAGTATTTAGAAGTCCTTAGGTATGATTGAAAAAAGGGGAAAATGAGAATCGGAGAAAGAAGGAGTTGAAGAATTAAAAAGAAAAGTTAAAGAAAAGGGTGAAAAGAAATAGCCCTCCAAATTATTCAACTTAGAGACACCGGGTTCAATTCATATGCTCTTGGTTGTCACAAGATGACACCGGTATTGAAGACAAAGTCGTCATGGACCCAGTGGCGCAATGCACTAAACCTTCTAAGCCACTCAAGTTCTCTCAAAAGAGCTTGTTTCATTCTCCTGGGAACCCTACGTAATCTATCGACTTTCTCTTAGAGATTGTTGGTATTGAAGAAGGAGACCCTCTCCCTAGTCTCAGCTTAGGAAAATCAAAGCGCACTAATCGAGTCTAGAGCCATGAGATTCATCAAAAGATCTCTTAGGAACACTTAAATATTTCATCACTTGTTGTTCAAACAATAAGAACACAAGTGACACTTTTCGAGTCCTCACGAGATCTTAGCAACTGCGAGAACATTTATGAGGGGATTCACAATTGTGATCCTCGATGATTGAATGGAAATTCTGCGAGGTCAACATCAAAGCACGACGGCGGTCCTTGGTAACTCCTTGTGGGTTACGCAGTGTGTCTCAAGCGGTCTGATGCGTGGGGTGATGCTTGGTGTACCTCGACTCATCGACTAGGTGTATTTCATTTGCTCGCGTTATCTCACTTGTGGGACTCGGTTCGAAACGACCTTTGTGAGAATTAGAGATGTGTTTTCACACTATTCTGTTAACACTCTCGAAGTTCAAACTTGTAAGGGCTGGATTATTTCTAACCCATGTTTTATGTTTTCTTCTTATGGATGCTCCGGGTGGAAAAGATCGTGCCGACTCTTCACATGCTCATACCAACATCAACACTAATTGAAGTTCTCTCAAAAGGCAAAAATTTGAGAAAGATTCTACATCTAAGTCAAAGAATCTGCAAAGTTATGAGATAAAGATCAAAGTTAAAGAATGAGAGCTTCAAATATATGAATCACAAACTTCATCGAGTATGAGCATGGAAATGACTTTCATCACTAACAACAAAGATGTTGATAAAAGCGATTTCTGGCTGATCACAACAACAAGAACAAAGAACAAAGATTCAAAGAATCAAAAGGCGTCACAAGCTATGAGCGCCAAAGAAGTTCAAGAAGTCAAACGACCTAAGCAAGACAACAAATGATGACCAACCCTTAGGGGAGATTGTTAGGAACATGTTTTATTATCAAGTGTAGGTCATTTCATTTGTAATAGGTTATTAATAATTATGGTTTATAAATGTTTGTAATTAGTTTCTCGGCTCATGTAGTAAGCCCATGAGTGTGATAGAGTTCTTCTAGAACCAAGGGAAACTCCCTACTTATGTAAACACTATAAATAGCCCCTCCCTAGAAGGGAGAGGGTTGTTAGTTCTAATTGCAATTATCATTTTCACTAATCATTCATTAGTTCCTTCCACTTTCTCTCTCTATAACTTTCTCTCTCTAGAAATACATATTGTTGATAATATGGTGACCTAA
>OU343216.1:85820834-85882509 GCA_910596185.1 Chrysanthemum makinoi
TTCAGTATCATACCTTCGTCAATCGGATTTCTCATGAAAGGGTTTCTCCAGTTCAGGTACATACGTTCTACAACATCATGACGCATTTCCACACCAGCTGCGTCAAATGGCATCAATGAAACAGCATTGTTTAGCAAGTTTGTTGTGACAACCCGTACTTTCAGGTCATTTCTCGACACAATGCATGCCTTACAATTTCAACAATTATCGTAAACTTGGTTTACGTGTTTCAAATTCGCGTAACCTTAAAGGTTTAGCGGCGAATTCATGATCATAACACCACGAACATTTCATATGGACTAAGATTAGTCTACATTTCATTGACATCATTTGCATCTCATTAGTACATTCATGACATTTCATTTCACTTTATACGCGTAATTTTTATATTTAATAAACTTTATCGCGTGAGTTATTATTTTGTATATTTAATCCATTACTTTCAAAAATGATCCCGATGTATTTTTAAACTTACATTTAGTTATATAAACTATATTTTGAGTTTTTCTAGTGTTTTAAATTTATTCGGTATATTAATCGTTAAAATCTAATTATTACGTCGTTTTTCTTAAAAATTGTACGATAATTTTTATATCACTCAAATTTCACAAGGAAAGTATTTTTACAATTTTTATTACCTCATTACATTCTATTTTGGCCTAATAAAAACTTACTTGTACTAAAAATTTCCATTTTTACCTTTACTTGTACATATTTCCTACATTTACTTACACTTTCTTACTAAATATACAAGTAAATATAAACTTATACAATATATAAAAAAAAAAAAAAGATAATTGGGAACCACATCCCATAAAAACCGCCCAAGGGGGGATGGTAACTCATTAAAAGAGTTGGTAAATGTTTCTTGATTGTACATATTTTTACTTCACCATTAATCATTCATTCACTTTCATTTCCACAAGTCAAGTAAATTTTGTTTCTCTCTTGGTTTTCTCTCATCCAAAACCGGCCATACATCAAGCTCATAGGGATCAAAGATTTTTGCAAGCACAAGTGTTTAATCAATCTAGTATTACTCTTAATCAAGATTTTGAAATAAAAATCTAGAGTATTTAGGTAACCTTGGTTCTTATCACCTCTTCACTATCACTAGTAAGCATGTTTTACCCATTTTTATGTTTCCTCTTTCATTTCATATGTTTCTTATCATTTTTGGAGCTTATATGCAAGTATTGTGATTTATACCATTTATTTCATGATTCTTGAGTTATTTATATAATTAAGGTCATCCTATAATTACTCCCATGGTATTCTTTGGTCGTGATGGTCATTAGGAACCCATGACATCCTAAGAAGGTGTATGGTAGGATTAGATTAGTTTCGGAGTTGATTTGAAGGGATTAGAATAGGTTATGTCCGTGAAAAACTATTTTCGATAGCTATATTTTGTGTTCTGTCCTTAATCCGAATTTCTGGAAAAACCTACTGTTGGTACGACTTTTTGGCCTTGATATTTAGAAAATATACTTTAAAACGAATCCGTGGCCGCTTGAACGGATAAAAACGGACTTATAACGAAGAAGTTATGGATTTTACAAGTTTGGCGACGGAAAATATTATTTTCAGAAATTTCAGCAACATGTATTTATTTTGTCCGAGTCAAAATCGAGCCTTAAGCTTCACAAATTATTTCGACTTCTCAAAAATATATTAGTATACTTTGATACGAAGCTAAGGACGTATAAAACGTAGAAAACGGATTTGAAACGATAAAGATATGCACTTTTTCATAAACTTGCCGTAACTAATTTTCTGCACAACAATTAGCCAAAATCACTATCTTTAACCTCTATTATCTATATGTTCGAGACCTCTATGACGAAAACTCATGAACTGAAACTTCTAGATATCGATACAAACTTTCCAAAACCGTCGAGTTCGTTCTCTAACGATCGACGCATTAATCGCTTTTACGTCTAGTTTTCCAAAGCCATTTTTGTAAATTTCATAAAAATTCCGACGACATTGTTTTGCGACGAAAAGTGGTAATTTCTCTAAAAATCATTATAAAACCATTATAGGATGACATTTTGACGTAAAAACATGTAAAGTCATTTTTGAAGGGTCAAGACGTCAAAAGAGTATTTTTCGTCGACGAGTAATATTTTCAAAAACCCGTAAATGGTATAAATAACATACGAAGTGCATGCATAACATTACATTGCAACTCATATCAGATCATATCATTGGTACTAGGTACCGGATAACGCATCACATTATACCTCAGTGTACTCACTCTTGTCATTTCGTCAGTTTACCAAGTGAGTTCCATAGCCCCTGCTTTTACTTGTTTTCATAAATGTTTTGGGGGAGATACATGCTCGATTATTTTCATAACTATCATGATTATTTGAAACTATATGTTTAACTGAACTGAATGCTTAGTCATGTAGTAACAGGTTTGCCACACTTAGAACTTCCATATTATATTCATTGGTCTAATGGTCTTGGTATATTCATTGAGCTAATGGTCTTGGTATATTCATTAGTCTAATGGTCTTGGTATATTCAATGAGCTAATGGTCTTGGTAATATCATGAACTAATGGTCTTGGAACGATTTGAACCACACATCATATGTTTAGAACATAAACTCTACATATTCTGGCAGTGGATTGTGAACACACAGGTTGCAAGTTTTGTATGGGCGGAACTTGGAACTGAGTGGATTCACAATGCCTTTGCTGCATAAACGATTTCGATACATTGAGCCATGTACTATTTTTGTGAATTCATTTGACATCATATGTTTGGAACATAAACTACACACATTCTGGCAGTGGGTTGTGAACACAAAGGTTGCAAGTTTTGTATGGGCGGGACTTGGAACTGAGTGGATTTACAATGCCTTTGCTACATAAACGATTTCTAAAGGCTTTACATTTCAACGATTTACAATGCCTTGCGGCATAAACGATTTCGAACGGCTTTTCATTTCAAAACAAACTCTATGAACTCACTCAACCTTTGTGTTGACACTTTTAGCATGTTTTAATCTCAAGTATCTAAGGCATTCACTTCATGGCACGCATTGGGACACATCATGGAGTCGTAGTGACGACGCGTCTCACTTGGGTTTTACGTACTTAAAAACATCGTTTGTATTGTAACAAACTTATTTCCGCACAAATTGATTTTCATTTGGGACCTACTTTGTAAACTCTGATTGTTTTATTAAATCAAACAATGTTCTTTTCAAACGACACTTTAGGTCGTTCAATATAACTGTGATTGTGATGCTATGACAGTCAATCCCGTGAATTCCATTCCGCTGCAAAACAGGTAATTTGGGGGTGTGACTGATTGGCATCAGAGCTTCGGTTATAGAGAACTAGGTTGCATCATTGACCCTAGACTATAACTACATCATCATAGCATCTCGTCATTTCATCACAAGTGCACGTTCACTTCACATGCGGTCATTAAGTACATTTTTCGAGCTATTCACTTTCATTTCACATCGATTGTCACATGGATGCCCATCCCATTATCTTTTCCCCATACTCTAACGTGGAGAATTCCTTGTCATTCCCTATCACAATTTTTATATCAGCTGATTCATCATCGATAACGACGAATGCCGAGATAAACGTTTATATAGGACGAAGTCGCTCTCACTCCTTTGTTTCACCACTAACATGTCGAGTTACACTTTATTCACACATTAAGTCTCTAAACCATCATACATTGAAGCACTTACAACACCTCATAACCCATCTTTTCGGAAACCGTCGATCATTTTGAAACATAACCTCAAACTTATCATTCTTATCACATTTCTTTGGAGCGTTTATTATTAACATCGGATTTTGCTACGTCTCACATTTCCTCTTGTTTTGAAGAAGATATGGCACCGAAAAAAGCTACAGTTGAAATGACCCAAGCGCTATTCGAAGTTAGTGAATGATAGCATTGCTAATGCTCTAAGAGTCGAAAAGGGAAACGGTGGCTGCTGCCTGAGGCCACGGCCGCCTGGCCGCTAGACTAGCTGCTGCTATCGGTAATGCAGAGGATCTGGGGTTAAGAAATGTTCGTACAAAGATTTCAAAAGTGGCGAACCCACCAAGTTTAGAGGGACGGAAGGAGCTACAGCAATGGTACGATGGTTTGAAAAGTTGGAGTCCGTGTTTTTGCTTTGTAACTGTCCGGATGATAGTAAGGTCAAATTTGCTACGAGTACTTTACTTGATGGAGCATTGTCTTGGTGGAATTCATATGCTCAACCGATTGGAGTGGAGAATGCTTTCAAGCTTACTTGGGAGCAATTCAAGAGTTTGGTGACTAAGAAGTTTTGTCCTCGAACGGAAGTGAAAAAGTTGGAGACGGAGTTCTATGAACTAGAAACTATTGGGTATGATATTGACACTTACATTCGGAGATTCCAAGAATTGGCCGTGTTATGTCCATCTATGGTTTCGAATAATGAGAAGCTACTGGAGGCTTTCATTGATGGACTTCTTGAAATTATTCAAGGTGACGTGACTTCTTCTGACCCGCAAACGATTGAGGAAGCTATTCGATTGACTCAAAAGCTCATGGCCCAGGTAGTGAAGAGAGGCAAGTACACAAACACCAACCAAAACAACAACAACCCCAACCCCAACAACCGCACCAACAACAATAACCAAAACAACAACAACAACAACGGTGATAACCGAATCAACAATAACAAAAGAAAATGGGAAAATGATCAAGGAGGTTACAACAACAACAACCAAAACCGCAACACTAACCATCATCAACAACAGAAAAGAGGGCAAGAAACTGCAATGGTATATGTTGTACGCACCAAGAGAAACGAGAGGTTATCTTTGGAACCTACCCACTATGTAATCGATGTAAGTATCATCACACGGGCCTTTGTCCTGCTAAGTGTTACAAGTGTCAACAACTGGGACACCTTGCCAGGAATTGTAGAGGCAAGGCCATGGTTACATGTTACAGATGCGGGGAGCAAGGACACTATCGAAGTCAATGTCCTCAAAACCAAGGTCAACAAGTCGAAGGTACTCATGGGAATGTATATATGTTAGAAGGAGGAGGAGGAGCTCGTCAAGGTATCAACGACGCGAAAGACTGAAGAAGTTCGGAAACTAACAGTCTTATTTCTCATTATGTACTATGTCGTACCAAGTTTATGTCTAATCATCGTATCCGAAACTTTATAACTTAAAGATGTACTACTTTTGCTGAACCACTCGTTGTAATATATCCTCATCTATCGTACTTTATTTTCTTTCCGATTTGTTATCATTTACGAGGATTTTAATTCTTTTTACTTCAACTATCATCTTAACGACACTTCTCCATGTCTTTTCTCCTCGATGTTCATCACAATTTTAACAACAGTTGACCCAACACCAAACAAACATATGAGTCGATTAGTCCAAGCATTGCATAGTTACTCCTAAATTATACATAGCCTGATCACCTATGTCTAATTCAGGAAGAATCATGCAATGAAGGGAGTAGTAGTCTTATATGAGTAAGCAATTCCGTAATCGAGCCAAATTTTCAAAAGATTTTCTTCAAACCACTTGTTTCCGGTTTGATCCGTGATTCTTGTTTGATGAGTAGCAAAGATCGAGCTAGAAACAAGTTGTTACCTAAACCGATTTAGCCTAATCTCATGACAGCTCTTGTTTGATGAGTTGTGAGATTAAGTGAAAATCGGTTACCAAAAAGTCTTTGAGGGTTTTGCTCGGGAATGGGAAAGTTTGCCACATCAAACCCTAAACCCGTTAGACCTAACAACGATTGAATTGGGGACTGAATTCCTTTTTGGATGGGCTAATGTGACAACCTCGCATTTCAGTGTCATTTCTACACAATGCATGCCTTACAATTTCAACAATTATCGTAAACTTGGTTTACGTGTTTCAAATTCGCGTAACCTTAAAGGTTTAGCGGCGGATTCATGATCATAACACCACGAACATTTCATATGGACTAAGATTAGTCTACATTTCATTGACATCATTTGCATCTCATTAGTACATTCATGACATTTCATTTCACTTTATACGCGTAATTTTTATATTTAATAAACTTTATCGCGTGAGTTATTATTTTGTATATTTAATCCATTACTTTCAAAAATGATCCCGATGTATTTTTAAACTTACATTTAGTTATATAAACTATATTTTGAGTTTTTCTAGTGTTTTAAATTTATTCGGTATATTAATCGTTAAAATCTAATTATTACGTCGTTTTTCTTAAAAATTGTACGATAATTTTTATATCACTCAAATTTCACAAGGAAAGTATTTTACAATTTTTATTACCTCATTACATTCTATTTTGACCTAATAAAAACTTACTTGTACTAAAATTTCCATTTTACCTTTACTTGTACATATTTCCTACATTTACTTACACTTTCTTACTAAATATACAAGTAAATATAAACTTATACAATATATAAAAAAAAAAAAGATAATTGGGAACCACATCCCATAAAACCGGGGGATGGTAACTCATTAAAAGAGTTGGTAAATGTTTCTTGATTGTACATATTTTTACTTCACCATTAATCATTCATTCACTTTCATTTCCACAAGTCAAGTAAATTTTGTTTCTCTCTTGGTTTTCTCTCATCCAAAACCGGCCATACATCAAGCTCATAGGGATCAAAGATTTTTGCAAGCACAAGTGTTTAATCAATCTAGTATTACTCTTAATCAAGATTTTGAAATAAAAATCTAGAGTATTTAGGTAACCTTGGTTCTTATCACCTCTTCACTATCACTAGTAAGCATGTTTTACCCATTTTTATGTTTCCTCTTTCATTTCATATGTTTCTTATCATTTTTGGAGCTTATATGCAAGTATTGTGATTTATACCATTTATTTCATGATTCTTGAGTTATTTATATAATTAAGGTCATCCTATAATTACTCCCATGGTATTCTTTGGTCGTGATGGTCATTAGGAACCCATGACATCCTAAGAAGGTGTATGGTAGGATTAGATTAGTTTCGGAGTTGATTTGAAGGGATTAGAATAGGTTATGTCCGTGAAAAACTATTTTCGATAGCTATATTTTGTGTTCTGTCCTTAATCCGAATTTCTGGAAAAACCTACTGTTGGTACGACTTTTTGGCCTTGATATTTAGAAAATATACTTTAAAACGAATCCGTGGCCGCTTGAACGGATAAAAACGGACTTATAACGAAGAAGTTATGGATTTTACAAGTTTGGCGACGGAAAATATTATTTTCAGAAATTTCAGCAACATGTATTTATTTTGTCCGAGTCAAAATCGAGCCTTAAGCTTCACAAATTATTTCGACTTCTCAAAAATATATTAGTATACTTTGATACGAAGCTAAGGACGTATAAAACGTAGAAAACGGATTTGAAACGATAAAGATATGCACTTTTTCATAAACTTGCCGTAACTAATTTTCTGCAACAATTAGCCAAAATCACTATCTTTAACCTCTATTATCTATATGTTCGAGACCTCTATGACGAAAACTCATGAACTGAAACTTCTAGATATCGATACAAACTTTCCAAAACCGTCGAGTTCGTTCTCTAACGATCGACGTACACTGTTTTACGTCTAGTTTTCCAAAGCCATTTTTGTAAATTTCATAAAAATTCCGACGACATTGTTTTGCGACGAAAAGTGGTAATTTCTCTAAAAATCATTATAAAACCATTATAGGATGACATTTTGACGTAAAAACATGTAAAGTCATTTTTGAAGGGTCAAGACGTCAAAAGAGTATTTTTCGTCGACGAGTAATATTTTTAAAAACCCGTAAATGGTATAAATAACATACGAAGTGCATGCATAACATTACATTGCAACTCATATCAGATCATATCATTGGTACTAGGTACCGGATAACGCATCACATTATACCTCAGTGTACTCACTCTTGTCATTTCGTCAGTTTACCAAGTGAGTTCCATAGCCCCTGCTTTTACTTGTTTTCATAAATGTTTTGGGGGAGATACATGCTCGATTATTTTCATAACTATCATGATTATTTGAAACTATATGTTTAACTGAACTGAATGCTTAGTCATGCGTAGTAACAGTTTTGCCACACTTAGAACTTCCATATTATATTCATTGGTCTAATGGTCTTGGTATATTCATTGAGCTAATGGTCTTGGTATATTCATTAGTCTAATGGTCTTGGTATATTCAATGAGCTAATGGTCTTGGTAATATCATGAACTAATGGTCTTGGAACGATTTGAACCACACATCATATGTTTAGAACATAAACTCTACATATTCGGCAAAGGGGTTGTGAACACACAGGTTGCAAGTTTTGTATGGGGGACTTGGAACGAGTGGATTCACAATGCCTTTGCTGCATAAACGATTTCGATACATTGAGCCATGCACTATTTTTGTGAATTCATTTGACATCATATGTTTGGAACATAAACTACACACATTCTGGCAGTGGGTTGTGAACACACAGGTTGCAAGTTTTGTATGGGCGGGACTTGGAACTGAGTGGATTTACAATGCCTTTGCTACATAAACGATTTCTAAAGGCTTTACATTTCAACGATTTACAATGCCTTTGCGGCATAAACGATTTCGAACGGCTTTTCATTTCAAAACAAACTCTATGAACTCACTCAACCTTTGTGTTGACACTTTTAGCATGTTTTAATCTCAGGTATCTAAGGCATTCACTTCATGGCACGCATTGGGACACATCATGGAGTCGTAGTGACGACGCGTCTCACTTGGGTTTTACGTACTTAAAAACATCGTTTGTATTGTAACAAACTTATTTCCGCACAAATTGATTTTCATTTGGGACCTACTTTGTAAACTCTGATTGTTTTATTAAATCAAACAATGTTCTTTTCAAACGACACTTTAGGTCGTTCAATATAACTGTGATTGTGATGCTATGACAGTCAATCCCCAGGAATTCCATTCCGCTGCAAAACAGGTAATTTGGGGGTGTGACATTTGTCAAAACAAATCTTCTGGCAACAGTCATGTTTTCTACGTGAACTAAAATATCCCATCCCTGAACGCCGAATACATGGATATGTCTATCTTCATCCACCAGCACAATCTTACGATGAGTTACAGTTGCTACAAGCACTCCACTTACAAGAACGCAGAAGCGAGGATTATCAGTTGAAGTTAGGAAACCGCAAGGAATGTCCTACGTAACAGAGTGTTATACAAAAGAAAGTGTCATTTACTAAATGGGTTTTCATGACATTTCCAATCTTATGTTATACGTAACAGAGTGTTATGCAATTTAATGATTAGAGTTTAGTAATTACCGGTGAATGCTCAAGATGTTGCAAAGTTAGCAAGCATCTTCGCTGTCTGTAACCTACGACAGCCAGGTCGTATCCATTGCACTCATATCCATCATTGTTATACGCTGTAACATAGTAACAGTCCTCTTCTTGCCTAATAAAATGGAATGTCCCGACATTCCTGTAGTTGCTGTCATCTAAAAATATTTGCCACTCATGTTCGAACAGCTTAAAACGCTTACCACCAGCCATCTTTATGTAAACTTTATGTTTCGTTCCGCCATTATGGATTAAGTAAATCCAATTGTTCTTGGGTTTCAGTGGTCCTGTAAACAAAGTAGGGAGAAGCTGTAATTGAAAAACATGCTGCATGTATTAATATCAAGAGTTTCGAATAAACTACTCAATGAAATAACTCGATCATACCACAACATACCTGTAATGTTCTAATGTTAATTTGATTTGCCTCAACCAGAAACTGCAACGTCATTCTATTTAATAAAACAACACACGTTCAAACGGTGAACAAGTGTTCAGTAAACAAATATATGCACATTCGTATAAACATTGAAATTCTATGATAATTACTAATTCCAGTTGACGTCCAACAAAAAATGAAGAGTATGTTACTACATACTAATTGTTGCACACATCTATAATCATATAAACATTTGACCGTACGAATACCTATTTTTGGCTGTTCACCATATTATACCATATCACGTGTTTTTTCATGTGCAAAACCTAATCGACAATCTACCCAAACTACCTTCCCTCCATACTTACAAACAATGTTCATACCGATATTCAGTGCATAAGTACATATTCAGTATCTATGCAACAAAGTCTTAGTAACAATGTATTATATATTAACCCATACATTTCTTTAAAAGTACTAACTTCAAGTTCACACATATTCTCATAGAATTTAACTACACATCCATTATGAAATTGTTTCTCATAGTGTCTAATCATATAGCCATTTTACAGTATAAGTATTTTTAGCTGCTCCACCTTTGATACAGCATCACACCCTAAAGCATATGCAACAACTAATCTATACTATACAAATGTTACCCAAACTTATCTCCATAATTTGATACAATGTTAATACCTATATGAAGATGCATAAGAAGTTTTTTCTTAACTATCTAACAAAGTTCTACTAAATCGATGCTAACATAACTCATACATATCTTTAAAAGTACCATATCATATTTTTTATATGTTTCATATCATTTAACCACACATGCAGTGCCAATCGGTATTTCATTTTAACATAACCGTGTTTTTCCTTACTTTTGCAATCTAACAATACTCACAAACATTAAAAATAGTTTCATCGGTGCTTAATCTCTGCATTATTAACACAGTTACATTCAAGAAAATATATATATATATTTAAAGAACCTGTATTATTTCAGAGAGAGATGGAGAAGATAAACTTGAAAGTGTGTTGGGAAAGTCTTGGGGTAGTTGATGTTAATCATGCCGCAGCCGTAAAATCACACATATCTATATTATTGAAACAGAGTCATGATGGTTTGTGTTGTACTTTTCCGATGCATATTCAAGCGTTATATGTAGTTACTTATCATTTTTAATTTTATTTTGCATAACTAATTAAATTACATTTCCACAAAAGCACACAACTATTGTTTTGTAACATTTTATCACTTAATTTTATTTTGCATAACTAATTAAATTAAATTACTTATCATTTTTAATTTTATTTTGCATAACTAATACATACATTTGCAGAAACTGATGCAACATTTAGTTTTGTATTCAAATTTGGACTTAATACATTTGACATGCAAACATTACTTTTTGTCATATACAATTAAAAAAAACATGTTAACCCAATTTTTTGAAAGTTTTTGTTAATGTAGCCAATCAATGAAGATGAACTGCTAAACCATTTGATTGTCTATATCTCCCGGTTGATTATATACCATTTACTAAGCAATGTGAACAATCATGACATTCACGATAATGTTCATCTGTGACAGATGATGCGTACGTTATTTTTGTTCTTGAGAACAAAATTCTAATCACATCCTGATAAAATCAATTTCCGGTCACCAGCACACACATGATGACCTTGAAAATGTTATTGTAGATAATGGGACTCATATTAGCAATACCTATAAGCAAGTTACCAATCACGAATATGCCATTACTTTACAAGATTTTTCATGTAATGCTGAAGATTCTACGGATGAGCCAAATGATGTTTATGCTTTTTATGAGCTATAGTTGAATATTGATTTCTTTTATTTTGTTACATTTTTTTACATCTTATGATGTTTATTTTAATATGTTGTTGGGATTTAGTAAATCCAGTTCTTAAAGTGTCGGTCACCTCAAGTATGTATGCTCGTTAGAAAGCTCGTAGTCGTAGTAAGTCTATGATAGTATTTAGTTTACTTTGTAACACCGTGGAGGACGGACGGGTCTTTACCCACTGTATGCCTGATCCACAGCCTAAAGTAGGCGTGCTATGCTTATACCCTATAAATTCCCTTTGCCCTCCAAGGCAAAGGGTTGGAGCTTTCATAATACATTTTTCTTTGTCTCTCTAGGGTTCCCATTCTCTCCCACTTTCTCTATCTAAACCCTTAACCTAAACTGCGCCGCCCAGTTTGTATCAAATCCAAGATCCTACAAATGGTATCAAGAGCCATGGTTTGATCATCCATCTCTCATGTTCTTGGTTTGATAGTTATTGTTTGGGTTAAGGTTTGGTTTATACGCGTAAAAAGGTTGTCTCATACCCTATACTTTTGAATCATTAAAGCTTTAAATTTTTCACTTTTTAATCCAAGATTCTTGTGGGTTAAGGTTTATTGAGTGTTAAACTTTCAGTTTCTTGCAAAAAGTTTCGAACTTTACGAGTTTTTCTTGGTTTTTAAGAGTGTTTGGATACGTTTGTACGAACCTACACGTAAGAGAGAAAGGTGGTTTTGATGCTCAAGCTTTGTTATTTTGGTGTTTTTAAGGTTGTTTCATCATAATAATCAAGTTTTGTAAAAGGTTTTGATCATAAAACGTGTTTGGAAAAAAAATTTGTATTTTCTACGCGTATCAAAACCCTAATCCTACGCGTAAGGTGTTTTTCACTTGATCTTCGTTTACGGTGATTACTCGTTTATTCTTGCTTGGATAAGCTTGAAAAACACTTCGAATTTGGATATCTCGTGCACTGTGAAGTGTAAGAGATTTTTGTGGATAAAACCCTAAGTCTACGCATAAGCATAAACTTACGCGTAACAATTCCTACGCATAAGATTTTTCTTACGCATAAGCTTGTCTTACGCCTAAGGGAAACTTACGCATAAGGTTCTTACGCCTAAGTTTTGTTTTATGCATAAACTTAAGCCTTTTGCCCTAAAAACTCTACGCGTAAGCTCTAGTCTACGCGTAAACTCTGTCTACGCTTAAGCTTGTGTCTACTCGTAAGTTTGTTGTTACGCCTAAAGCTTCTTCCTACGCATAAGCCCTTCATCTACGCATAAGCTTCTACGCTTAAGTTCCTACGCGTAACTCTGCTGTCTACGCATAAGTGCATAAGTTTCACGGTTTATCTCTTGATTTTGTAAAATCCGGTGAAAGTATCTATTTCCCGGTTAAGTCAAAGATTTGTAAAATCCCGTAGAATTTAAACATGTCTTCCGTTGCTGATGATGTGCAAGCCGCAGGATCTGATACTCGTCCTCCCATGCTTGACAGAATCGACTATGAGTCTTGGTCACAAAGAATCAGCTGTGCTTAGGAAAGGAGAATGGGGTTAACATCCTTAAGTCTATTGATGAAGGACCGTATCAAGTTGAGACTACTAGAGACATGATTGATACTGCTGCAGATGGAACAATAGTTTATGGAATGGATAGACCTAAGATGTATGATGAACTCACTGATAAGGAGAAAAAGAGATTCGATGCTGATATCGGGGCTTCAAATATTATTCTTCAAGGTCTTCCAAAAGATATCTACAAGCTTATCAATCACAACACTGAAGCCAAGGCAGTTTGGGATAATGTCAAGATGCTTCTCTCGGGTTCGAATTGACTATCAAGACAGAGAATCACAGCTGTATGATGAATTTGAGCACTTTAAGATGAAACCCGAAGAAGGTGTTTATGAATATTACGTGAGATTCCATAAGCTGGTGAATGATATGAGGAATATCAAGATGACTATGCCAAACATTCAACTGAACTCAAAATTCGTAAACAATATGAATCCCGAATGGCACAAGTTTGTCACTTCTGTGAAGCTTACAAAAGGACTAAAGAACACCAACTATGAGCAATTGTATGCCTTCCTTCTTCGGAATGAGAAACATGCTATGTTTGAAAAAAGGATTCTTGAACAGTTCAAATCTCAACCAGAGAAAACAAGCTCATCGAATGATACAACTGCATTCTTCACCAAAGCATCTCAAGTCACACCCACTAGAAATGATAATCACAAGCCCGTTCACTCGATTCGGGATATAAGTAACCTAGTTCTGATGAAGTCATGGAGCACTTTATCAATCAAGTGGCTCTTATGGTCAAGCAAAACCTGAATCTCACCCCTCACACTAACAACTATCTCATAACTGCATCCAATCGTCAAAATCATGCCACTGTGAGAAACGGAAAGATTGTGGTGGAAAATGTGCAAGGAAGACAGAATGCTTATCCTCCACACAATGAACAAGGTAATGTAGGTTATGGGAGTGCTGGTGTTGGTGGTGGATATGATGGTAATCGAATCGCGGAAAGGAATATAGTTCAAGGTCAATTAAAACCAATCAAGTGCTACAACTGTGGTGGAGAAGGGCACATTGCTAGGAACTGTACTCAACCAAAACGCCCTCAAAACGCAGAATACTTCAGAGACAAGATGTTGTTGGTTCAAGCACAAGATAATGGTGTAATGTTGAATGAAGAGGAGCTGTTGTTCTTGACTGATGGGAATGCTAGAACATATGATGGAGATGTGGACGAACAACCGCATGCCGCCAGTAACAATCCCAACGCCTTTCAAGTTGCGCATGTGATGCATTTGACTCGGACGTTGATGATGAACCATGTGCACAAACCATCTTCATGGCTAATATTTCTCCAATGAACTCTTCATCTCAACAAGCCAGTTCATCCAAGGAATCCATCATTAAAGAGGTACTCAAACTATATGATGTGGTTTATGAGCAAAAGATTTACCATGAAGTACAATCTACTGAAGTCATTGAGTCAAATATTGAAAATATGGGTAATAACAATGTTATCCCATATGAACAATATGTGAAACAAGATGACAGTCTTGTTGTACCTAGTGATGAATCTTCTGCAATTAACAATGAATGCATACCTGATGAATACACTGCATTTGTGCCTGATGATTCCTTGACCACTGAGCTTAATACCTATAAAGAACAAGCATCCATCTATGAACAACGTGCTAAATTTGAGTTGACCACTCGTGAGCAGGAAATTGATGACCAAATGCGTACACTCATTAGAAAAAGTAGGTTTAAAGAAGAAGTACTAAAACAAGAGTTAAATTCCTTACAAGAAAAGCTTTCTAAAACCGCTAAGCAAAAACAAGAACTTCAAGAAAATGTGAAAACGCTTAAGCAAGAATTCACTGCTAAGGAATCAAAACTTTTGAGTGAGTTCTCTAATCTAAAAACTCTGAAAAACAAGCTTGAAAATAAGTTGTACGTACAAGGTAACACCATTCAGACTGCTCACTTGGTCACGAAGCATAGAGTCTTAAGCGATAAGCATAGCGTTCCCCTTGTTGAGAAACCAAGTCCAGAGGTTATTAAAAAGGCTAGAGCTGCTCATAAGGTACTTTATGATGGTAATGAAATCCTTAAGCCTAGGCAGAAACCTAGTTGCGTTGAGTGCACCGAGGAAGATAAGAAATCAGATGAAGTTACTAGGGAGAAATTGAACAAGAAACTAGAAAATCCTAAGTGTAAAAAGAATAACATAACGTTCAAACCTCATGATTACACTAAGGAAAACTAGATCTCCTTAAACAAGTTTAAGCCTCAGACACTTCTAACACCTAAACAAGTGTTCTGGAAAAAGGATATGGATATGCAAAAAGCTGAAAATCTTGTTGAAACGAATTCCCCTTGTAGGAGATTGTCAAAAGAAAATGTGTATCCTCCGAATACACCAATGCACCTAGTTCCTAGATCTATTGCCACTAATAGTAGGATCTTAATCAGCCTATATGTTGTTTATCAACCGCTTTGTTGATTTTGAGAAAACGTGTAAGAAGAGAATCACACCTACAGGGATAACTGAGGGGAAAGGGGTTTTGAGCAAACCAAAGAATGTTATTTAACCGAGGTCATGCCTTTCTTTAAACAATTAAAAGGTCAATTTGAGAGTCTTAAAATTGGAATAAACACTGATATTAAAGAAATGGAAAAGGAATTAGATGCAATGATAGTTGAAGTCAATGATTATGAACAGGAACTAAAATACAATGAAATTGAAAGGAAGAATCTGCATATACTAAATGAGAACTTGATCTCTCAATGTGTTGCTCAAGATGTGTTCTATGTTGCTACTAATTCTTCTATTACTGCATCTCAATTTCATGAATTATCTGTTGCTTTGAAAGTTTCCCATGATCGTGTCATTGAGCTTGAAAAACCGAATTCAAAATTGCATGAGAAAATTGAACAGGATGATCATGATAATCTCGTTAAACATCTTTCAAAATTAGAAGTTGAACATTTTGCTTTGCAATTAAAATATCAACATCTCAAAGAAAATGTTAAAACCTCAAATATCAAGACATCGTCTGATGCTCCTGAGTTTGATGCATTTTTTGAAATCAACAAACGTGATGAACAAACTCGAGCTCATTATAACACGATCAAAAGGTTTAAAGCTCAAATTTCACAACTGAAAGGTGAAAAGAGGGATGTAACTGGTTCCCATATGCCTCCACCTTTAGATTCTCAGAATTTCCAACTTTAAAACATCATTTATAACTTACAAAAGGAAAATGCTTGTTTTAAAACTGAAATTTCAAAGGTTAATGATCAAAACAAAGAGTTATGTGATTCATTTAGAGTTACACATGATAAACAAATTGAAAAGATAACTTCTTTACTTAATGATATTGAGGATCTTAAGCGTGAGGTGAAAGGAAAGTTGCCAATCCCCAATTGCAAGTACTGCTCCTAAAGTCTCGATTGAAATAAGTATGCTATTGATATGTTATATATTCCCCCGCCCATTAGGAATAATGAACTTGCACATAAAGTATATCTCTCATCTCTTAAGGAAAGTTTAAAGGGTCTTCGTGAGATTGTTGAAGATGAAAGATTAGAAAAACCTCTTGATAGTACCATTGCCTATGCTTGCATGGATGCCAAACGATCTCAAGAACTCTTAGAGTACATAATTGTCACATGTCCGAAATTTAGCAATAGGCGAGATAGAATAGTAGCACCCAGTTCTATACCTAAGGATAAGAATGTGACTTTTAATGTGCCTCACAAAACTTTAGAACCCAGCACTTCTAGACCACCAAGGCACAGTGTAGTTTCAACAACTAATATTCCTGTTGTTCCTTCTACAGGAGTAATCGGCAATACTAAGGTTAGCGGGTCAAAGCCTACAGGCAATACAATGCGAAATAGGATCTTGCCACCAAAAGTGTTGAAGAAAAGCTAGTAGAAGAACACCCTAGGAAGAATAAGTTTGAGCTGAATAAAACGAATCGTGTTGATTCTAGTATTAGCTATAAGCGTACTGTAATTAATTCAATTCTACCGCTTTGCAAAACATGTAATGAATGTTTGATTTCTGGTCTTAATCATAAATGTTCAGAGAATGAGGTGATTAATGTTGATAATACTCCAGTCAAGAATATAAAAAATGCTAGACATGTTAAGGAGATCTCGAAGCCTAAAAAGAAAAAGGTTAGCAACTGCTGGAAGCCTACAGAAGAAAATTTAGCAATATGGGTTATCAATGGAAACCTCTGGCGAAAATTCAAATTGAATGAATCTTGCCCTAAGTTGTCTAGATCCATGCCTTCTAAGAAATGGAAGCCCACTGGTAGAATCATACCTTTAAGAAGTGAACACACCTCACACAGGTCCACTGTCACTACTAGTGTTGCAACCAATACTAATGAGGTCATATCTCCTATTATCGATGTGGGTGCTCCAATAATGTGTACTAACCAAACGAACCCAATCGCTCATGGGGTTCCAAATTATCCAATTATCCATTCTTGTCTGTGTTCAAATGCAGGTCGTACAAATCGTCCTCTGGTATTTGGACTCAGGCTGTTCAAAGCATATGATGGTGACCGTCGCGCTCATGAAATTCGTGAGTAAATTTATTGGAACTGTTAGATTCAGAAATGACCATTTTGGAGCTATTATGGGATATGGTGATTATGTGGTCGGAGATAGTGTAATTTCCCGGGTATATTATGTGGAAGGACTTGGTCATAACTTGTTTTCTGTTGGTCAATTCTGTGATTCCGATCTTGAAGTAGCTTTTAGAAAACATATTTGTTTCGTTAGAGAACTTGATGGTGTGGAATTATTAAGAGGAACTCGTGGTTCAAATCTATACACCATCTCTATCGAAGACATGATGAAGTCCTCTCCAATCTGCTTGTTGTCAAAGGCTTCGAAATCAAAGTCATGGTTATGGCATCGTCGTCTCAATCACTTGAACTTCGGCACCATTAATAACCTTGCCGAAAGGATCTTGTCAAAGGCTTACCCAGATTAAAATATGAGAAAGATCATCTTTGCTCAGCTTGTCAATTGGGAAAAAGCACAAAATATGCCCACAAACCAAAACCCACAAACTCTGTAATGGAAGTTCTTCATACCCTTCATATGGATCTATGCGGACCAATGAGAGTGCAATCGATTAATGGGAAGAAATATATTTTAGTCGTTATTGATGACTACTCTAGATTTACTTGGGTAAAGTTTTTGAGGACTAAGGATGAAACTCCAACTGTCATCATCAAACTTATCAAGCAACTTCAGGTTCGTCTTAACAACACGGTTAGAATTGTTCGAACCGACAATGGCACAGAGTTCGTTAACCGAGACTTAAGTCAATTTTATGAAAGTATTGGAATCAGTCATCAAAGAAGTGTTCCATGAACTCCTCAACAGAATGGTGTAGTTGAAAGACGAAATCGAACTCTTGTGGAAGCTGCAAGAACAATGCTTATTTACTCAAAGTTTCCAATGTTTCTATGGGCTGAAGCCATTGCCACTGCTTGCTACACCCAAAATCGTTCCCTTATTCACACCTCTCATGACAAAACTCCATATGAACTTGTCCATAAACGAAAACCTGATTTATCCTATCTTCGAGTGTTTGGTGCTTTGTGCTATCCAACAAATGACGGTCAAGATTTAGGTAAATTAAGAGCTAAAGCAGACATTGGAGTTTTTGTAGGCTATGAACCAAACAAGAAGGGTTACCGAATCTACAACAAAAGAACTCGAGATATCATGGAAACTATTCACGTTACGTTCGATGAGTCGTCCGTCAAATGGCTCCAGTGACAATCCGGTTCGACCCACACTTCAAATGAGTCCAATTGGTTCATCCCTTGTACCAATTTCCTCTCCAGCAACTCCATATGTACCTCCATCCAAGATGATTTGAAGAAATTATTTGATCCAATGTTTGATGAACATTATGAGCCAAGTGCCACTGATCTATCAACTCTTACAACAGAGGCTGCTACTATCTCTGTCAATGAAGTCAACTCTTCAGTTTCAATATCATTAAGTCAAGAAGCTCCTGCTGCTGATCACTCTGTCTCATCAACAAATCATCAATCATCGAATGTACATCATGGAAGTGTCTCTGGCACCAATGATGAAGTAAATCCCTTTGCTACTCCCGAAGATGTTCCATTTGAAAACATCTTTGCCCCTGAACCAACACCTGAACCATCTTCTTCAGGGGATATAAACTCTGCTACATCAGTCCTTCAACAACAACCACACGAACATCTTATAAATGGACAATTGACCATCCATTGGATAACATCATTGGGAATCCTTCTCGTCTAGTATCCACTCGAAAACAATTAGCTACTGATGCCTTATGGTGCTTCTTCAACTCAGTACTCTCTAAGATCGAACCAAAAGATGTTAAACCGCAATGTTTGAGGACAACCGGGTTTAAGGCAATGCAAGAAGAAATTCATGAGTTTGATCGTCTAGATGTATCGGAATTAGTACCTGCTGCTGATTGTGCAATGATCATTGCTCTCAAGTGGATCTTCAAAGTGAAGCTTGATGAGCACGGAGATGTTCTGAAAAATAAGGCACGATTAGTGGCAAAAGGTTATCGTCAGGAAGAAGCTATCGACTTTGAGGAATCTTTTGCTCCTCTTGCAACGTATCAAAGCCATCAAAATCTTCTTGGCTAATGCTGCTAGCAAAAACATGGTAGTTTATCAGATGGATGTGAAAACCGCTTTCTTAATGGAGATCTTAAAGAAGTGGTATTCATCACCCAAAGGTTTTGTGAATCCAGAGCATCCTACTCATGCCTATCGCTTGAAAAAGGCCCTTTACGGTTTGAAACAAGCTCCAAGGGCATGGTATGATACGCTATCAAAATTTCTTCTATCCACCGGATTCAAAGAAAGCAGTTGATCCAACATTGTTCACCGAAAGTCAGGCAAACATTTAATTCACGTTCAAATTTATGTTGATGATATTATTTTTGCCTCGACCGACCCAAATGAATGTGACCGTTTTTCTATGGAGATGGGCTCCAAATTTCAAATGTCAATGATGGGACAAATGTCATTTTTCTTGGGATTACAAATTTCACAAAGTCCCAGAGGCATTTTTATAAATCAATCAAAATATGCTAATGAAATCTTAAAGAAATTTGGATTTACCTCCAGTGACCCTGTTGACACTCCTATGGTGGAGCGCATAAACTGATGAGGACCACTCATGGATCATGGTAGACCAAATGAAATATCGTAGTATGATTGGATCCCTGATGTACCTCACCGCCAGTAGACCAGACATTTTGTTCGCTGTATGCATGTGTGCTAGATACCATGCTAAGCCTACCAAAAAGCACCTTGAAGCGGTTAAACGGGTCTTTCGGTATCTCTAAGGAACTATTCACATGGGTCTTTGGTATCCGAAGGACTCCAGTATGTCACTAACGGCCTATGCAGATGCTGACCATGCAGGATGTCAAGATACACGTCGGTACGTCCGTGGTGCTCAATTCTTAGGTGATAAGCTTGTCAACTGGTCTTCAAAGAAACAGATGAGCACTTCCATATCATCTACAGAGGCTGAATACATAGCCATGTCATCGTGTTGTGCTCAAATCTTATGGATGAGATCCCAACTATCTGACTATGGCTTTGTATTCAACAAAGTTCCTATGTATCGTGATAAAAAAGTGCCATTGCTCTCTGCTGCAACAATGTTCAACACTCTAGAGTAAAGCACATCGACATTCGACATCACTTCATCAGGGATCAAGTTGAAAATGGCGTGGTTGAACTATACTTCGTAGGACAATATCAACTAGCGACATCTTCACAAAATCTCTTTCTCGAGAACGCTTTGAGTTTATTCTTCCACGTCTAGGCTTAAAAAGCCTTCAACCAGAAACGCTCAAACGTCTTCAGGAAGACGTCGAGGAGTAAAGGTGTTCGACTCTATCTATTCTTTGTATATATCTTTTCAAAAACCAACAAAACAAAAATAGAAAAATATAAAACTTTTCAAAATCCATAAAAATCAGAAAATCTTGAAAATCTTCAAAAAAATATTGTTTTTTTATCATGTTTTTCTTGTCGGTTCGATAACATCTACGGACTTTGAGTTGCCACTCAAAGAATGGCACGGGTCTCTAGATAAAGTTCGAATCTTAAAAAAAAAAAAAAGAAAAAAAGAAAAAAAGAAAATTGAGATGGAGAAAAATGTTGGTTTATTGTTATTTCAGACAGTAACCCGCTTTTCAAAGAAAGAACAGAGCCATGCTTTATCATGTTTCTCAAATCTCATGCTCTGATTCTATAAAAATTTATCTACTATCTAATGAAAACCAATTGCTTTGCAATTCAACTCGGACTCTATTTTTTGATAATCATCTGGTCTTATTTGTCAAAATATCTATCTCTCAATCAACAACCTATGTCATTGATTGAGGGGGAGAATGATTTCAATTAAATCAAAAAGTTATTTTGTCACTCAATTGTTTTCAAAATATAATCTTGCATGTTTAATCAATGGAGTTTAAAGTCTTAAAATCTGATCATTATCAGTTAAAACGCTTTCATTATGAAGTCACTATTCTCCTTAAAAAGCTTTCAAAATCAATTTAAATCTATAGAGATCACAAATCTCAAATGATTTGATAATTGTGATCGGGGGAGAATTTGTGATTTAAATAGGATTTAAACTGATAAATCGGTAAATGGTTTCATAAGGATGTACAAGTTCTCCTTCCCACATGTGCCAAACGATTTCAATTTTTCCATGCACATGTTGAGGGGGAGCATTTATCTTAAACCACAACGATTTGAATCGTGATCAATATGCAGGTTCCCTCTAGTATGTGCGAAACTCTTTCAAACCTTAAGGCACATATTGAGGGGGAGCAAGCTTATGAAAACCTCATCCTTCCCGAAAATACTTTATCTACGTGATTTAATTAGGGAAGTGATGTTGATATCTTTTAGAAAATGATAATCAAAGAAGTTATTTCTGTCTCTTCCTTCGTGTGCAAAAAGATTTCAAATACTTGATGCACATGTTGAGGGGGAGCTCTTGTTCTAAAAATATCAAAAACAATTCAGGTACAAAATGCGTTGATAATATATCTTAAGTATCTTGATTGATTTTCAAATGGTTTTTCAATTGGTTCCAATGGCAGATGAACAATACCAAATAGACCAACCAATTTTACTTTATGTACGGTGATATAAGGATGATAAGGTTAGGTATGTGTTCCCATGATCCGCAGTAACCGGAGGGATCTACCAAGGGACTATCCACTAGTTAGTGTAGAGTTCTTAGGTATGATGATAAAAGGAGAAAAATGAGATATGGGAAGAGTGCGGACTGGGACTGAGCTAGTACTGGAATTAACCTAACAAGGTTCTAGCTATGAAGTCTCGGTAAGTGAAGGGGTTGAAGAATGAAAAAGAAATTGAACGTGAAAAAGGGTGAAAACAAATAGCCCTCCATTTAGTCAACCTTAGGGCAGAAACCGGGTTCAATTCATTTGCTACTGGTGGTTACCAAGGTAACACCGGTATTGAAGACAAGACGTCATGGACCCAGTGACGCACTACACTAAACTTCCTTCCTAAGCCACTCAAGTTCCTCTTAAAAAGAGCTTGTTTCATTCTCACGGGGAACCTACATAATCTATCGACTTTCTCTTAGAGATTGTTGATATTGAAGAAGGAGACCCTCTCCCTAGTCTCCGGCACAGGAAACCAAAAGAGCACTAATTGAGTCTAGAGCCACGAGATCATCAAATAAATCTCATTAGGACACTTAATTCCTGAAGACTCACAGTTTCACACAATGTGGAATGTGAGAATATATTTTTGAGAGTCCTAAGCACTATCCTTGTGGTATTGCTAAGACTTGTTGTGTCATCTGGACTTCATCAATGGAGCGGTTCATTAGTGAATAGTTCCTTGTCCAGGAAAATGGAATGACGGATATCTTTGAAAACCACCGGTGTGCTCAAAATTCTTTTCTTCAAAGACGCCGACCGTCATCGTGATTTCAAAGTCAAAAAAATTTATGATTGATAAATTGATTTTCCATAAATCCTTCGTTGTATTTCAAAACACTTTATACTAAATACACGATTGCTTTCAAATCATTTTCCATCAATCAGTGAATCTCTATTCGCTGATTCACTCAATTCCGTGTTGTCTTCTGAGACGCTCCGGTTTGAGAACGCTAGAGCAATTGCGAAACCCTGCAAGGAGATTCTTCGAAATTATACCGATCACAAGCAAGATTTGTACGATCAACGGGAACCGTGGGCCGTGTACCTCAATTCAACAAAAGTGATCAAAGACACTCTTGTGCGCTTTATTGCTAACTGTTTTATGCAGGAACACCCGACGTTTGCAGCTGATAAGAATGGAGCGGTCAATCCATAGCCGCATGCTCACACAACACATTCATTTCTAAAAGAAATCATGATAAAAGCATCAAAGACTCTAATATTATCACTCCATGCTTATGCTACGCTGCTGCTAATATCATGAATCAATTAAAGCTTCTGCTACTCTGATAAGAAGATATCATGATCCAGAATGTGAGCATGTCGGTCCTTAAGTCACAACATCACATACTATCAACACCACAATGGAAGAGTCAGTGATTTATGGTTGTTGATAATCTCAAAGCTGGTTCAAAGACTCAAACATCACGTGGATCAGTTTAAGACCTCCACTAAATCTCAAAACATTCAAGACATGACGATTCAAAGACAACGAGCTAAAGAACAAAAGTGCTTAATCAAAGAAACCAAGAACAACGAAATGTTATATCAGTTTGTAATCATTGTAAGTTGAGGTGACCTCCCTTAGGGGGAGATTGTTGGGATTTAGTAAATCCAGTTCTTAAAGTGTCGGTCACCTCAAGTATGTATGCTCGTTAGAAAGCTCGTAGTCGTAGTAAGTCTATGATAGTATTTAGTTTACTTTGTAACACCGTGGAGGACGAATGGGTCTTTACCCACTGTATGCCTGATCCACAGCCTAAAGTAGGCGTGCTATGCTTGTACCCTATAAATTCCCTTTGCCCTCCAAGGCAAAGGGTTGGAGCTTTCATAATACATTTTTTTTGTCTCTCTAGGGTTCCCATTCTCTCCCACTTTCTCTATCTAAACCCTTAACCTAAACGGCGCCGCCCACTTTGTATCAAATCCAAGATCCTACATATATATATTTTGAGACCAAGCATGTTTATTTTTAACACGCTGTGTGTAGGTAATTTATTTGCAACTACACTTTATACATATACGCATAAAATACAAATGTAAACTTTCTATATGCTAACAAAATATTTTAGTACACACATACATAATCATATTATTTACTAAACTATTATCCAACCAAATCAAATCACATACATCAGTCAATTAAAGATCGTTTCACTCTTATTCTTTAGTTTTTTTAGAGAATGTTCCGGCACCATATTCGTATATTCATCTTTATCTAAACGGATAATTTATTTTTGACATTCATTGCAAGGTAAAACAAAAATTATGATTTATTTTTTAAATGATAGGTTCATCTGTCTCTTTTACACACATTCAACCAACAAGTTTTACAACATTTTCGCTTTCGAACTTAAATTGTAATTAGTACTTATACATTTACACAACCATATATATATTTTTTCATAAGACTTAAGCAACTTTTTGCGTTTCATCTACACTAAGTTATTGTAGCATTCTTGTACATATATCCTCCATCAATATGATCTCAAATACATTTTAAAGTAACTATAGTTTACTTAATAACAATATGTATACAAAATTTGTAGTAACTAAGACCTTTAGTTACAATTAAATATAGTTTCACTCTTATTCTTTTGTTTGTTTAGAGAATGTTCCGGAACCGATGTTCGTATATTCATCTTTATGTAAACGAATAATTTATTTTTTACATTCATCCCATGTTAAAAGAAAAATTATGCTTTATTCTTTTAAATGATAGCTTCCTCTGTCTCTTTTACACACATCCAACAAACAACTAATCTAACATTGCCGCTAGACTTTAATTGTAATTACTACTTATACGTTTACACAACCACGTCACTTTCCTACCACAATACTTATGCAACTATTTGCGTTTCATTGTTATTGTATCATTGTTTTACATATATCCTCCATGTATATCCGCCACAAATACATTTTAAAGTAACTATATTTTAATTAACAATATGTATACAAACAAATATTTAGTGTAATCAACTTTCAAATAAGTTGTCTACAAATCAAATAAATTATACAACAAATTATTTCCTAATATATTGTCGCCTTCATATTCTATAAATGTAGGTATGAGAAATTCTTTATTATTAATTTATAACATTTTCGGAGTAAAGGAGGAAAAAAACAATGTCAAACTCAAACCATCAAAATGAAGGTATGTGATATGTGCTTAAACACATATCTTTTGTTTATCAAAACTGACCCAAAATAACCAAGAAAGAGCCGTTTATTGTTAACATTTGCGTGTTTCTTGAGTTTATGCATGTGCAGGTATGGATATAATAAAATAGGCAAAAGAAAGCCAAAACCGAAGAAAACCGAGCACGAGAGAAGAAAATGCTAAAAAGCTGAGGCCGGAAAGGAATTTGCAAGTTTGGACAATCAATTCTCAAAATGGCGCTTTTAGTCCCCAAGATTCAATTGTCATGTTTAGTCCTCGGAATTTTCAAAGTTGGCAAATTTGGTCCTTGGTTTATTTGAGATTGACAAGAAAGACCCTTGGAAGACATTTTCGCTTTTACATGTTTGGTCCCCTCGATTTCACTTGTACACTTTTGATCCCTATGATACACTTTGGATCCAATACTTGTCCTAAGTCCAAAATAATACAAACCTTGGCCCAAGAACCAAACCAAGCCCAAAAACCAACTATTAATACCCGTATACCCAACCCAAATTTTCTTACCCAAACCCGGTACCCGGTATTTAAACCAAGTCAACACACTTAATACCCGGTCAAACAATCCAAAATACAAGAAAATAATATCACGCCCATTTTTTCCCCTTTCTACCCAAACCTTAACCTATGAACCCTAAATTACCCTTCCATCCAATCGCTTAAATTCACTATCATTAAGGGTATATTAGTACATCCACTGACACAACCTGACACACGGATGCCACGTTGGCAATCCGTGTGTCAGTCCTACCCTTTCCTGGCTTTTGATTGGACCATGAGACGTGTAAGATGTAATCCAAGGGATGAGATGTGATGGGATTGATCCAATGGTGATAAAAGACTCAAAAGAAGCACAAACTCAACCTTCCAGACCCTTCTCAACCTCAAGCTCGGCTATATATAGCCCTTTCATTTCATTGTTGTATTCAAGTAGTGTAGAAGTAGAGTAGGAGTAGTGTAGAGTAATATTCTGAGTAGGTTAATTAGTTTTAAAAGTGTTTTTAATTCCAGTTTATGTAATTTTAGTTGTACTCATATTTTATTAATTCAAGCTTTAATTTCAGATAAATTCTTCTCAAATAATTGTTTCAATCGTTCATTTCAGCTTTTATTAAAATTTCAAATGCTTATTTAAGTTTATGTCAAATCTCTTTTAGTTTGCTATACTCAGAATTTACTCTAATTTCTCATTGGTCAACGAAGGTCAAATCTGCAGATTAGTCTCATTTTGGCTGATATGGAGCTTGGATTGGGTTGAATTTAATTGATTTGGGTTTGATATCGCTTTTAGAATAATGTTTTGATCCCTTTTAGCATGCCATTGTGGCATGTGACTTTGGTTAGTACTAATTTTGTTATAATTTTGCCTCAACTGATTTCATTTGCATATTAGTTATAGTAGTTAATTGATTATCATTACTGTTACATAGGTCATCTAATATCATTAGATGTTAGTTATGGTTTAGTTGTGAGGATTTACTTTGGAGATTTGCTTGTTAGTAGGATATAAGAGTGTTTGGATCAAGTCTATTAACTGGATTAGAAGTTTACTCAGAGGATTAGCTTAGTTCAGTGAGTCATTTCTTGGTTAGTTAGATTTAATTAGACCATTATTCTGCTTCTTCAAACACTGAAAGTCAATTTTGCAGTTTACCTAATCTCATAAGCTCATCAGTTAAGTTAGATGATTGCATATGTATCAATTAGTGTTAGAATCATAGAGGATAGTGTTAATAGGTCTTATTTCATCATATTACATCATCTCTAATCTGTTTTAATCATTCAAAACTCATTTTAGTCAACATTTGCAAATTCTGTCAAAAAGTCAAAAGTGATAAGTCTTATTTTACACAGAACTTTGTAGATTTTTAACAAGCACATTTCTGGATCAAATCTCTTGAAATTTTGGAATTAACAAGCCTGGTTGGTAGATTTCATAAGTATATTTTTAGTTGATTTTTGTGAAATTTTTAAACCAGTGAAATCATAGCTTAAACCTGGTCAGTTGTTCAAAAGGTGCCTTGTGCAAATTGTTTTTGGCTAAACAGACATTTTTCAGAGATCACAACAAGCTCACCAAAGCTTGTTGTGAGCTAAAATTTGGTACAAGTGTTCTCTGACTGGTAGTCTTAAGTTCTCAACATCTGGTTTTCAGATTAGCTTATTAGATAAGCTGTTACAATAGCTTATAGTAGGGCCTTAGTAGCTGTTTTGCTTAAGTAGTCATTATAGTCAAATCATTGAGATCAGTACATTAGAGGTTTAGAGTAGCTGGAATTAGTTGCTTTTAAGTACTTTTAGTATAAGTTAGCTTCTGTAGCAGTTTGGTATCTTTTACTATTCATTAGCTTATTTTGAGTGCTTAATGATAAGCACTTTTCACATCAGTTTCATTTCCTTACACATAAGCTATAGTTTTTATATTTTTAATAGTTTTAGAATAATATTTTAGATTTTCCCTGAATTTTTCATAATTTTTAGTTACTATTTACTATTTTTCTTGATTAAAATTAGTTTTTAATCCTTTTTAATTAGCTTTTAATACAAATAAATCAGAAAAGTTTCTAAAAAATAAGTTTTCAATTTTCATAGATTAAGATAAATATAAAAAGCAAAAAAATAATTTTTCTATATTTTTCCTAGTTTAATTTGTAATTTTTAGCATTTAAATTAGTTTTAAATAGATTTTAATTCATAGAAAATAGAGAAAAGTTCAGAAAAATACAAAAATAGTTTTGAAAAGTCTTTTGAGTTATTTTAGATTTTTGAAAAATATTTTCATAATTTTCACTTTTGTTTTCATAATTTTTAGTATTTTAAATTTGTTTTATTAGTTTAAAATTAGTTTTTAATTCAAATAAATTCCAGAAAAATCATAAAAATTAGTTTTAATTCTTAGTTAATTTTCAAATATCATTTTTAGTTAGAAAGTAATTTTAGATCATTTTTTAGGATTTAGATTAGACGTAGTTGCATTTTATTCAGCGTTTCGTTTAATCCCGTATTTGCATTTTAGCATAGATTTGAGTAGTTTGCTATTATTCTTAGGTTTCCCCATAGATTTATTTCCCTTTTATGCTTCCCTTGCCCCGTAGTTTAGTAAATATCATATTACTTTTTTTTTCCCATTCAAATCCCGATAATCGCGACGTGAGTTGGAAATTCCATTCAACCCTCGTCCGGAACGATCTCGGTGCTCAAACCTAACACGTTTGAGTTACCCGTATACTACACTCTTCTTCTATTATTGATTTTTATCAAGAATCAATTTTTGGCGCTGATCGGTTCCAAACAGTCAAGTCTAATCACGCGAGTCTGCCACTTGTGAATGACAGACTGTAACAGACTTAAAACTGCTCAAAAACCAATACAATGAAATCCAGGAGAGTATAGGGTCTCCCCGGGTCGTTATGTCCCAGCGAGCTATGCAATGGATCAATCAACGTATAGTGATCGAGGAGTTTGAACAGAAAATGGGATTATGAATGATATTATAACTACGAGAAAAGCCAACAAATTAAAACGGCTTAAATGCAAATTAAAGAAAATTAAAAAGATAAAATCTATTAAATAAACGCTATCACTATATTTAAAGTGATGAACGTTTAAAACCTAAAACGTACGTTTAAATTGAAAACTACGTAACGTACAAAATAAAAAGTGAAACTAAATCAATATTAACCCTAAAAATATGAAAATGAAGTTTTTACAAACCTAATGATATAAGAAAATATTTAGAAAAAGAAAATTATTTTTAAAACTAATTATCTAATTAAAAACTATTTTTAACTATTAATTAATTACCTAAAATGAAAGAAAATAGGAAATAAAGCTAGAAAAATAAAATTATGAAATGGAAAAGTCTAAAATATCAAAATAGAATTTTCAAAACTATTTTTGTAATTTTCTGATTATTTTTCTATTTATTATGAATTTTAAACTATTAAAAACTAATTAAATTACTAAAAATTACCAAATAAACTATGAAAAATCTGGAAAATTACTTTTTTTACTTTTTATATTTATCTAAACCTAAGAAAATTGAAAATTTATTTTTATGAACCTTTTCTGAATTTTTTGTATTAAATGCTATTTAAAAAGTGCTAAAAAGTGATTTAAATTAAGAAAAATAGCAAAACAACTTAGAAAAATCTGAAAATTTCAGGAAAAGTCTAAAATAATATAAGGAATCTGAGAAAAATGGAAAAACAGGCACTTATGTGGAGAAATTAAGAACTGATATGCAAGTGCTTATTATTAAGCACTCCAAATAAGCCAAATGAGCAAAATAAGCTACCAACAGTTTACAGATGTTCTAAACTACTAAAAATGACCAAATGCAACAATCCTTAACTGTTTTAACCACTGAATAGCAAATTAACACAGATTTGATGTTAATGATATTAAGCTAAAATCAGTTGCTAGGGTGCCAGGTTTAAGCACAAGCACAAGCTACAAATGAGCACTACACTGAAAACTACCAATTAGGACTTAAAGTAGACCTGGTTGAGAGTACTTAAACCAAAAATGAGGCCATGGTGAGCTCTTATGAGCTCTGTACACTTGCTGCACAAACTGAGAAAATCTCAGCTGATGCTGAGACAGGGAGCAGGCAATGGCCCTCTCTTTGGGCTTATGCCCAAGCTTATCCAAAGTACTTGAGCTAAAAACAGTTATGGGAGCTCAAATACAACCAAGTAAACTATTTGTAGACCAAAAATCAGGACCTCAAAACCTTGAATGAACTCAGTGCTTCATCTCGCAATTTCGCAAAAACCACCTTTGACACTCTTTTGACTTTTTGAAATAGACACACAAGTTGACTTTGGTGAACTTAGAGATCCAATGATTTACTGATTTTGATGTTATATGAGGTAATGAGTATACTGAAAACAATGGTTAACACTTCTTAATACAAATCAAGAGATTTCACATCCAAATTCTTAACAGGGACAGATTGAGACAATTTTAAAAGAACTTTTGACTTTTATGGTGTTGCAGACACAAACTAAGACTCAAATGAGTCTAATATGACTAAACAAACTTGCACCACAGGTTTGAACCACTGAACTAGCTTCTAGTGCAGTTTAGAACTCAAATCCAAACACTCCTTATACTATCTGTTTTAACAATTAAATGAGACAAACTCTTTTCAACCTTGCATCTATGATCAGACTACATTTATAAGACCTAATTACAGCTTATTAAACAGATTATGACTAGTTTTAACTACACTTGATGATAATGCAAGAAAACCTTAAAATAGCTTACAATTTGTCCTCTGCCACAATGGCATGCAAATAAGTGAACCAAGTACCACTACCTAATACAAACCAACCCAAATCACTACTATTCAACCCAAATCCAAGCCTGCATCAAACCTTTCCTGTTTCCATAGCTATTTGCTCACCCAGTTGACTTTTGTTGACCCGGATACAAAATGAATGGAAACTTGACTATAAGCTTATGAAAAGCTATAAAAAGCTTATCTAAGCTTATATAAACTTAAAAATAAGCTATATGAAGCTTGAAGTTATGGGAATGAAACTTAGAATTTTCAACAGTTAACATATAAAGATGAAATGATAGTGAAACATAAATTAGAACTTGAAAATGATTTATATTGATTCAAATACTTATAAAGAGTACATTACAACAGAAACTTACAAGTTTTACACTAAATTAAAGTTTTAAGATTAAAAACGACATTAAGAGAAAATTAAAAACTAGAAGACTACTCCTCTTGCTTCCTTTTGCTTCTCTTTATATCCCAATGCTCTTTTCTCTCACTTCTGAACATTTCCCAACAATCTAAGCCATTGGATGGCTTTGAAATGATCTCAACCATTCAAAATGGTTTTTGGCGCCAAATTCTTTGTGACAGATAGGAGAGATTGAGTGAAATGGGGGAGAGGCATTTATTGCCTTTGGAGTTTGGTGGAGGCTGGGGGGACATGGTGAGGTGATAGGGTGAGTTGGTGGAGAAATGGTGGCTGGATATGGTGGGCAGACAAAGGAGAGGGAAAACGGGGAAGAAGGGTGTGTTTGTCTGGTCTTTGACCAGATATTATAAAGGGGGGTTCAAAATGGTATTTGACAGGGGTCCAAGGGATAAAGGCAGGGTCCATTTGGTTTGACAAGGGTCTAAATGGGAGTTAAAAGGTTAATAACACAAGGACCTCTTTTGTAAAATCTGAAACTTCAAGGACCACTGCTGCCAATTCTGAAAAGTTGCTCCAAGGACTAAAACTGACAATCTCTCAAAGTACAAGGACCAAACTTGCCATTCTCCAATTTCCAGGGGCCATTTTTGCCAAATTTGAAACTTGAAGGACCAATTTTGTAATTTTCTCAAACTTTTGACATTTTTCACCAAAGGACTAAATTTGACAACTTATGATTTTAAAAGGACCTTTGGTGATTTATCTTTTGAAATTATGTGCTCAGGGACTGTTTTTGACAACTTTTGAAACTTGGGGGACTAAAACTGCAATTTTTGCAAATTTGATATGTTTTTCATCTGATTTTGAACATTTTGCATCTGAAACATATAAAATGCAATTTTGGAATATTTTCAGTATTTTGATGCATTTGTGAGCATTTTTAAACGTTTTGCAGTTCAGATTTGACAAAAAATGATGAGTATTTACACACTCATCAATCCCCCACACTAAACTATTGCTAGTCTCTAGCAATCTTTTGAGAAAAACTTAATGGTTTTGATCTCTTTACCAGAAGCCATTACTTCTGGAGTAGCCAAATGTTTCAGTTCAAGCAAGAACCATGGTACACCGATAACCATCTGATTTATTGGCAAATCATAAACCATATAACGGATTTGATATGTCTTTACCGAAGCCGTACCCTTTCTCGACTAGCCAACTCTTAGATAAATTATCAGAATTATCTTTGGTGAGCGGAATACCAATTATGGTTTTTCCACTGCCTTTACCACAAGCCATAACCTTGCGGGCTAGCCAACTCTTCACTTTTTAGGACATGGTGAGTTGAGAACCATACAATTTTGGGCAAATTGCAAGCCATATAAACGGATTTGAGAAATCTTTACCAAGAGCCGTTTGCTCCTGGATTAGCCAATCCTTTTGTCTTACAGACATGGCGGACTGATAACCAATTGAGTAAGTGTAGAACACTTACTCCAAAAAAAATTTTTGGCCAAAAACGGGGGAATTGGGCGATATAATTACATGATAAAATTCGTGAGAATCCCCCCCACACTTAGAAATGAATATTGCCCTCAATATTCAAAGTACCGGCGGTTATGCCGAAACAAAGAACGAAAAGGGAAATACTACGGCCATTATTTAGAAAGAAGATTTTTTTGGAAACACTTATATACAACATGTGGGGCAACCCCCCCCACACTAGGGTGGTAGAAAATAGAAAGAAGTCAGAAATATGGGTGAAAACCCATACAGTGTGCTATTGTTTTTGATTCCCGAGTCGCTAGCTTGACTCGATCCCCGCATTCATTTGTTCATGGGGAAAGTAACGTGGAAAACCAATCTCGATCGGACTTTCGTTCACAATGTTAATAAACATATGAACATCAGAAAGTTCCACACCGACGAGATATAACCGCGGTATTGTTAATAGTAGAAACTATAAAGGATGATACCGGGGTCAAAGATGGTGTCCTCATTCCCGAAAGAGAAAAGGGAAAGAGCGACCACACCATCTGTGAAGAATGGAATAAAGACGTACATGAGAATGCATGTCCATTCCTCAGCAGAGAAAAGCAAATCACCAGTTTTGACATCTTTAAGCTTAAACTTGAAGCTTAGATGGTGATTGTCAAGAAAAGGTCCGGTAGGGAGGGTGGGAAACGGTTCTTCAATCAACAAACTTTCCAGAAAAAGGATGTCTCCTTCCGGATCAAAGTAAGTGTTATCAATTCCCGTTGGAATTGACTCATCACTAAGAAATGCATCGACTTCATTCCAAAGTTGTCATCTTCCTCATCAGGAGTGAGAGAAGGGATGGAAGAGTCGGAATAATAAGACTAGAAGATGATGGATCATTTTTGAGCAATTCATCAATGGGAAGAATGTCTCCCATTGGATCACAAACATCATCATCCAACTCAGATGAAACTGAAGAGATTTTGGTTTCATCCACAGACTTAACAATATCGATGCGACAAACTGATGCCGGAGGTGGGACAAGTGGTGTGCTCTTAGAGCTAGCAGTTTCCACCACTTCCGATGAAGTCTCCGATTCTAGATCATCGTCATCATCATCAAGAACACTCTTGACTTCCCTGGTACAGCTTTCAAACCATTTGTTTGAACCAGGGTGATTTTAAAGCTTTGAGCTCAGACGCTTTTGAAAACTCCTCTTAACCGTGAAGTTTGAGAGTGTTGCATTGATTCTTTCAGATCTTTGATCAATTGTTGCAACACTCTGTTTGTACAGAGGTTTGGAGTTCTGGTTGATATTCAATGTGAGCTCTTCGTTGTCAACCCGTATGGTCAACTCTTCAGAAACACATCAATCGAGCACGACTCGTTCTCAAGAAAGCTCTCCCTAAGATAAGGGGAACTCTAGGATCTGCATCGAAGTCTACTACAACAAAGTCAGCATGAAAGTGAAACTTTCCCACTTTCATCACGACATCCTCGGCTATCCCAAGTGGACGAGTTACGGTACGGTCCGCTAGCTCGAGTGTCATACGAGTGGATGAAAGTTCAGGAAGAGACAATTTCTTCCATACTGAGAGTGGCATGAGGTTAATGCTAGCGCCAAGATCGGCCAAGGCGGAGCATTGAAACATCCCCAAGAAATCACACGGGATTAAGAATCGGCCAGGGTCTTCAAGCTTTTCGGGAAGCTTATTAAGAATGGCCGCTGAGCATTGCTCATTTAGAGGGGTTTTCGCCATCTCAGATAGCTTGTCTTTGTTGGTGAGTAAGCCTTTAAGCGTGGATGCAAATTTAGGCATTAGAACGAGAGCATCAACGAAGCTTATATCAAAGTGAAGCTCATTGAAGATTTGGAAGAATTTTTCCATTTGCTCTTTGTTTTGTCTTTGAGCTTCTCATCATTCATTCTTGATGGGTAAGGAAGCTGACTAGACTTTTGAGCCGGGATGGAAGGTATTTCTGGCTCAGATTTTTCTTCGAACTTCGGTTCCGGACTTGAAGCATGGACTACCGAAGGTGGGACGTGGCGGTACTTCGTGGGCTTGAATAATGCACCTTGTCCGTTGTCTCCTTGGTAACTTGACTAAATGCCACAGAGGAGGGGCATAGGAGTCTTAGGTCCATTGTGCGTCTTACCACTACGAGTGGTGACGGCTTTCAACTCGGCATTTGGATTGGGAATTGTATTGCTTGGGAGTCCTCCAGAAGATGGCGAAGCTTTGTTCATATTCATGTTCATGAAACTGCTCATCATATTCTTTAACTCATTTGTCTGCCGAGATAATGTGGTATCAATTTCCCTTTTTAGCTCACCTCTCATGTTATTGATCTGAGTTTGCATTGAACGCATGTTTGACTCAGTCATTTTCATGAAGTCATTTGGTATGGGAGCTTGAGAAGGTGGTTGATAACTTTGATGATTAGGAGCTTGAAAAGGTTGTTGATAACCTTGCTGATTTGGAGCTTGATAATGTTGGTTGACATTGTTCCGGTTCTGATTGAAATTTTGAGAGTTATTGAAGTTTTGTCCTTGATTCGAAACAAAGCGATTTTGATTGCCATGGTTTTGCACAGGAGGAAAACCGGGTGGTGTCATACCGCTAGGTGCACGGTAGTGAGGATCAGCCTGTGGTCGGTATTGATTGTGGTTTACCGAAGCTACGGGAGCTTGGTAAAAGGAAGCATCGGTTGCTTGACAATCATAATACGCGTGTGGACCACTACAAATTTCACACACCTTGTTTATGGCTTTGATTGGTTCCGCTTTTGAATTTCGCTTTTGATTTCCTTTACCTCTTTTATCATACAATGGATCATGTCCGTTAGAGCTGCTAACGAGCTGCTAACTCAAGAGTTACGGATGAAGAAGCAGGAGGGTTCGGAACATTGACTTTGTTTCGAGAAATAGGAACTTTTGATTTACTCTCGCAAATTTCAAGCACATCTTTAGGTTTACGATTCAAGATATTGCCACCCGCGGATGCGTTCAAAGAATCTTGATCGTTACCGTTCAACCCATTATAGAAGATATTGACTTGTTGAAGCTCCGTGAATTCATGATGGGGCATTTCCTGAGGAGATCTTTGAATCTCTCCCATGCCTCTCCAAAATTTTCATCGAAATTTTGACGAAATCCAGAAATTTCATTTTTTAGATTAGTCGTCTTTGATGGAGGGAAGAAGTAATTAACAAACTTTTGAACCAGATCCTCCCAAGTTTCGATGGATCGAGGGGGTTCTTTTTCCAGCCAAATCCGGGCTGTCCCCTCAAGTGAGAATGGGAAAAGCATCAACTTGATTACTTTTTGTGGCACATCCTTGAAATTGATAGTTGAAGTCAACTTGTTAAACCAACGGATGTGTGCATACGGGTCTTCTCGGTCAGACCCGCGGAATTGATTTGTAGACACAAGTTGGATCAAATGTGTCTTCAATTCGAAGTGATCGAGTTGATTACTGGTAAAACGATGGCATCTCCATAACCCTCGGTGGGTGCCGGGAGCATTTCCGCCATAGTACGTTCGTCTGCCATGGTGTTGTTAGAAATAGTACGAATCTCGGGTTCGACTATTTGGGCAAAGACGCCTACGAGAACGTCGTTTAGGAATTTCTGCTAGATCACGCAAAGGACTCAATGATCTAGAAGAACGAAAAGCATGCACTAGAGTTAACTCTAAGAACTCTCAGAGTTAAGGAGAGAAATGGAATTATGAAGATATTTCAGATGAGAATGAGAATTATGAAGACGTTTTGTAAAAATGAGGTGAGAAGAATCTTTATGGGTTTTCTGGTTCTGAGACGTCGATATCACAACAAAATCAATTAACACAAAATCGAGGCAAAACAACAGTGAACTTAACCAATAATCCAAGATGAATGGCTTCTTTGAAAAAGGTACACCAATCACAATGGACACAAAGGCAAGTTTTATATCTTTAGTTAGGGAACTTATTATGGTCGCACCCCCAGTTAGGTAGTGCACTGCCTTGGTTTTCGGTGGTAATCTTTTAAGTTGTTAATTATTAAAGAAAACGACGAATCTTTTTGTATTTTTATTTTTGATACATATATAGAAACAAAAGGAAAAATATTTTTGTGTTTTATACGTTTTTGGTTGTTTTTGGGTTTTTGGATTTTTTAGAAGAAAATATGGATATATATATATACAGAGATGGATGATATAAACAAAGAGTGAGGATTCAAACAACTAATCTGCTAAAACGGAAGATAGATCAGCACAGCTCCCCGGCAGCGGCGCCAAAATTTGATCGGTGCTAAACAGTCAAGTCTAAAAGACTAAGAACTGCTCAAACACTAATGCAATTAAGATCAGAGGAGTATAGAGTCTCCCCGGTCGTTATGTCCCAAATGAAGCTATGCAATGGATCAATCAACGTATAGTGATCGAGGAGTTTGAACAGAAAATGGGATTATGAATGATATTATAACTACGAGAAAAGCCAACAAATTAAAACGGCTTAAATGCAAATTAAAGAAAATTAAAAAGATAAAATCTATTAAATAAACGCTATCACTATATTTAAAGTGATGAACGTTTAAAACCTAAAACGTACGTTTAAATTGAAAACTACGTAACGTAAAAAATAAAAAGTGAAACTAAATCAATATTAACCCTAAAAATATGAAAATGAAGTTTTTACAAACCTAATGATATAAGAAAATATTTAGAAAAAGAAAATTATTTTTAAAACTAATTATCTAATTAAAAACTATTTTTAACTATTAATTAATTACCTAAAATGAAAGAAAATAGGAAATAAAGCTAGAAAAATAAAATTATGAAATGGAAAAGTCTAAAATATCAAAATAGAATTTTCAAAACTATTTTTGTAATTTTCTGATTATTTTTCTATTTATTATGAATTTTAAACTATTAAAAACTAATTAAATTACTAAAAATTACCAAATAAACTATGAAAAATCTGGAAAATTACTTTTTTTACTTTTTATATTTATCTAAACCTAAGAAAATTGAAAATTTATTTTTATGAACCTTTTCTGAATTTTTTGTATTAAATGCTATTTAAAAAGTGCTAAAAAGTGATTTAAATTAAGAAAAATAGCAAAACAACTTAGAAAAATCTGAAAATTTCAAGAAAAGTCTAAAATAATATAAGGAATCTGAGAAAAATGGAAAAACAGGCACTTATGTGGAGAAATTAAGAACTGATATGCAAGTGCTTATTATTAAGCACTCCAAATAAGCCAAATGAGCAAAATAAGCTACCAACAGTTTACAGATGTTCTAAACTACTAAAAATGACCAAATGCAACAATCCTTAACTGTTTTTAACCACTGAATCACAAATTAACACAGATTTGATGTTATGATGATAAGCTAAAATCATTGCTAGGGTGCTGTGTTTAAGCACAAGCACAAGCTACAAATGAGCACTACACTGAAAACTACCAATTAGGACTTAAAGTAGACCTGGTTGAGAGTACTTAAACCAAAAATGAGGCCATGGTGAGCTCTTATGAGCTCTGTACACTTGCTGCACAAACTGAGAAAATCTCAGCTGATGCTGAGACAGGGGAGCAGGGCAACTGGCCCTCTCTTTGGGCTTATGCCCAAGCTTATCCAAAGTACTTGAGCTAAAAACAGTTATGGGAGCTCAAATACAACCAAGTAAACTATTTGTAGACCAAAAATCAGGACCTCAAAACCTTGAATGAACTCAGTGCTTCATCTGCAATTTCTGCAAAAAACCACCTTTGACACTCTTTTGACTTTTTGAAATAGACACACAAGTTGACTTTGGTGAACTTAGAGATCCAATGATTTACTGATTTTGATGTTATATGAGGTAATGAGTATACTGAAAACAATGGTTAACACTTCTTAATACAAATCAAGAGATTTCACATCCAAATTCTTAACAGTGGACAGTTGAGACAATTTTAAAAGAACTTTTGACTTTTATGGTGTTGCAGACACAAACTAAGACTCAAATGAGTCTAATATGACTAAACAAACTTGCACCACAGGTTTGAACCACTGAACTAGCTTCTAGTGCAGTTTAGAACTCAAATCCAAACACTCCTTATACTATCTGTTTTAACAATTAAATGAGACAAACTCTTTTCAACCTTGCATCTATGATCAGACTACATTTATAAGACCTAATTACAGCTTATTAAACAGATTATGACTAGTTTTAACTACACTTGATGATAATGCAAGAAAACCTTAAAATAGCTTACAATTTGTCCTCTGCCACAATGGCATGCAAATAAGTGAACCAAGTACCACTACCTAATACAAACCAACCCAAATCACTACTATTCAACCCAAATCCAAGCCTGCATCAAACCTTTCCTGTTTCCATAGCTATTTGCTCACCCAGTTGACTTTTGTTGACCCGGATACAAAATGAATGGAAACTTGACTATAAGCTTATGAAAAGCTATAAAAAGCTTATCTAAGCTTATATAAACTTAAAAATAAGCTATATGAAGCTTGAAGTTATGGGAATGAAACTTAGAATTTTCAATGTTAACATATAAAGATGAAATGATAGTGAAACATAAATTAGAACTTGAAAATGATTTATATTGATTCAAATACTTATAAAGAGTACATTACAACAGAAACTTACAAGTTTTACACTAAA
Organism: Chrysanthemum makinoi; assembly: GCA_910596185.1. Taxonomy (NCBI): domain Eukaryota; kingdom Viridiplantae; phylum Streptophyta; class Magnoliopsida; order Asterales; family Asteraceae; genus Chrysanthemum; species Chrysanthemum makinoi. Next base: position 85,860,127 of record OU343216.1, read on the forward strand.
TTAAAGTTTTAAGATTAAAAACGACATTAAGAGAAAATTAAAAACTAGAAGACTACTCCTCTTGCTTCCTTTTGCTTCTCTTTATATCCCAATGCTCTTTTCTCTCACTTCTGAACATTTCCCAACAATCTAAGCCATTGGATGGCTTTGAAATGATCTCAACCATTCAAAATGGTTTTTGGCGCCAAATTCTTTGTGACAGATAGGAGAGATTGAGTGAAATGGGGGAGAGGCATTTATTGCCTTTGGAGTTTGGTGGAGGCTGGGGGGACATGGTGAGGTGATAGGGTGAGTTGGTGGAGAAATGGTGGCTGGATATGGTGGGCAGACAAAGGAGAGGGAAAACGGGGAAGAAGGGTGTGTTTGTCTGGTCTTTGACCAGATATTATAAAGGGGGGTTCAAAATGGTATTTGACAGGGGGTCCAAGGGATAAAGGCAGGGTCCATTTGGTTTGACAAGGGTCTAAATGGGAGTTAAAAGGTTAATAACACAAGGACCTCTTTTGTAAAATCTGAAACTTCAAGGACCACTGCCATTAAAAGTTGCTCCAAGGACTAAAACTGACAATCTCACAAAGTACAAGGACCAAACTTGCCATTCTCCAATTTCCAGGGGCCATTTTTGCCAAATTTGAAACTTGAAGGACCAATTTTGTAATTTTCTCAAACTTTTGACATTTTTCACCAAAGGACTAAATTTGACAGCTTATGATTTTAAAAGGACCTTTGGTGATTTATCTTTTGAAATTATGTGCTCAGTGGACTGTTTTGACAACTTTTGAAACTTGGGGGACTAAAACCGCAATTTTTGCAAATTTGATATGTTTTTCATCTGATTTTGAACATTTTGCATCTGAAACATATAAAATGCAATTTTGGAATATTTTCAGTATTTTGATGCATTTGTGAGCATTTTTAAACGTTTTGCAGTTCAGATTTGACAAAAAATTATGAGTATTTACACACTCATCAGGCGCCGTTGCCAGGGAGGGCTTGTAGCGAGTTTTCGTATTCCGTCTCGAATCGCGTGCATTTGAAGATCCTTCCCCGAGTGAAGTTACCGTCGTTTTTGTATATATATCTTTTTCAAAAATCTAAAAACCTAAACATTCTTCCTAGAGTGTTTACAAAACCATAAAAATTAAAAACCAACAAAACAAACCCGAACGTTAATTGTTACGTCGGCTCACCTTGAAGGTACAACCTATACACGGGTATAAGGAAAGTCTTGACATTAAATTGCATCAAGAACGATCCACTCTTTCGTTCTCCGCTCACGACGCATTTTTTTGAGAGCTACCGAGCACCGGTTGACGTGAAGGTTACAAAAATATTGTGTTTTCAACATTTTCTTAATTATAAAAACCCAAAAAGATTTTCCTTTTCAAAATTTGTTTTAAAAATCCAAAAATATTCTTCTTTACCCTCTGATTTGATAATTCTTTCCTTTTATCCCTCTTTTATGATTAATTCTTATGGAGTCTCAAAATTTCTTTCAACCTTATTGCTTTAATTGTAGAGACTTATTAAAAGATGATTCAATTTGTGAACGTTGTTTTTGCAAAGGATGTGGATTTTATCGCAAATCTTGTATGTGTTGCCCTTTGGAAGAACCCACCGGGAGTATCGAGGACGTTTCCATCGATTTTGAAGAAAGATTTGAGCAACATCAAAACAACATTGAAAGTATGTGTAGAACTCTCTTAAGTCTGATTCAAGCTCGACAATGTGTTAATGAAGAAACCATCCAAGTTACGGAAGTCAATCTCACTATTCCAGAGCTACCCGAAGAATCCACCAAGGATTACGGAGACGATTTCTTTGAACGTCGTGTTTTTCTTAACAACGTTGAAAAATTTGAAGCCTTGTCGAAAATTTTGAAACATACGACTGATGAACCCTCAATTCCTACTCCCTCTCCGGTGAGGGAGATGGAACATGTTTCTGAACCCGAGGTGATTTCCGTTTGTACTCTCAACTCAAATTCTAAGAAGTCTAGAATCGATCCTAGTCTTTCCCGATTCACTATTAAGAGTTGGTCGAGTTACAACAACACGAAACTACATTATGAGCTTAAAACGATTTCTCAAAAAGAACCGGAGACCACAACGAAAGTGGTGGAAATTGCTAGCTCTCAGAGCAAACTACTTGCCCCACCTCCGGATTCTTTTCCCACTCCCGTTTCCGAGCCTTTAATTTCCGATCCTTCCCCTTCTCTCACGCCGGTTGAGAGAAGTGACGTCGTTTTGGAAGAGGTCGATGATCATATTTCTACGGACATCGTTGAACCCGTTGATTCTCTCATAATGGGGGATGAGCATCTTAGTACTATTCCGGAAACGGAAGTGTCTAATGTTGAGATCCTTATCCCAATCCCAAGAGAGTCTGGGGTTGTTGTTGATAATTGTGATGAGCCTTCTCTTGATATTTCGAATGATCACGATGAGATGTTCTCCGATTCCGATTCCGATGATGATTCTTATGGAGACATCAATTTTGTCGACGATTTACCTTCTGAGCCCGTCATTATTAAAGAAGAAAACGATTTTGAGCCGGAAGTTGTAGAGATTGAGCTAGATAATATTCAGATCGAGGATGAAGCATTACGTGAAACATTGTCGAATGTCCATCTTCTCATTTCAAAGATTGAAGCCTTAAATGATAATTCAAGTCCGCATCCTATCTCCGTTAAAGATAGTGATTTCTCTCCCGAGCTTGAGACTTTCCGATTTGATGAAGAGATTAGTGGCAGTCCCACTATGGCAGATGTTTATCCTCCGATTCTTGAGCGATTCTACTTTAATGTTGATATGAGCAAGGTTTTGAACGATATTTCCGATAATTCGACGAATGACCTGATCATTGAGAATGCTGATTCATCTCTCACTTTTGATGACCCAATACCACCGGGTATTGAGGATATTGTGAATGATCCTGATGAGGATATGGTTGTTCTTGATGGTTTTATTGACTCCTCTTTCTCTGACGAGTCCACCATCACCTATCCCGTTGAGCCCGCATGTGAAGACAAAATTTTTAAACCCGGGATATGCATTGATGAGCCTTTTGTTAAAATCATTTCTGGAGATAAGGATCCTCGGATGGATGCCTTCATTTATGAGCCTAAATCTCTTATCTTTTACCATGAGCTCCCGACTTCTTTGGAGTATTCTCTTATCGATCCTTCATCCTTTCGTCCACCTGCTAAACCACCGGATGATGGATCCTTCTTACATCATATGCCTTATCCACCCATTTTCTTCTCCACCCAACCCACCCAGTCTCATTCTTTCAGGAATGAGGACACCGTTTTGACCCTGGTATCTCTACCACTTTCTTCCCCAAGGACAAATGAATTCGGGACGAGTCGGGCTAGCGACTCGCTTAAGAAAAACAAAGCGCTTCGTGGGAGCCACCCCATGCTTATCCTTCTATCTTCTTTCTATTTTCTAATAAGTGACGTGAAGGGGTTAGCCTCTTCTATTTCTCGTGTTTGGTTGTTTGTGATGTTTTGTCCAGGATTTTCCCGATATGAAGACTCTCGTGCTCGAAGTTTGTCTTTTCTCCACTCGAGTTTCATGTTCGATGCTAATGGAAATCCGATATCCGAAATCTTATCGACTAACGTTTATCTTTGAGCATACTTAATAAACGGCTTTTAGATTTTCGTTGATACCCTTGCTTTTAAACATTGAGGACAATGTTTCGTTCTAGTCTGGGGTAGGGTAATCTTCGATTTGATTTGACCGCACTTGCTTATTTTTGTCGTTTACTCTCGCAACCCCGTTTTTCCTTAGAAAATGAAAAAATTGTGCTATAAATGAGAAAATTTAAAAATTTTGAAGCTTTGTTAAGTCTTTTTGATTGAAAAGTTTGCTAGTCTCTTAGACAAGAAGCTATAAAATGCGAATTCTAGCTCACAAGACCAAGAATTTTGCAAGTTTCCCCGAGTGATTTTAAATATGCGTAACTTGATTTCATTAGACGAAGCATTTGCTAAGTTAAAATATGTTTTGACACCTTGTTGACTTTCCGCTGGTGAGAGTAGGAATGGAATTCTGACTTGACCGGGCGTGTTGAGCCCTAGCTTGTTCCCTTAACAATAGATAATCTAAAAATTATCGGCTAAGCATCCGCGGATCTCATTATTTGGGATTTTAAATTTGCGGAGATCGAGAAATGATAGAGTTACTTATGAGTTTAGATGCTAAACGTGGAGTAGTTGGTTCTCTTTAGAGCCCATCGAAGGTACTTATGGCTTTTTGTTCCCACAAAATTGTTTCACCCCATAATTGTTAATAATAATTAGAGATGTTGAGTTTTTGACGATAGTTAGTTCTTTATCTTCTTTAGAGAATCTTTGCCCATGATAGTTGGGTACACATCGAGGTATTGTCAGTGTTACAGTGTAATAGACAACTGATTCTGATAGTTTGTCGCTATTGTTTCTATTGTTATAAAAACCGTAGGGTTTGGAGTTTGGCACAAAAATTAACATGAAATAAAGCCCAAATGTTTTAAAATTAAAAATCCAAAGCTATAAAAGTTGTCATAGACTTCTATAAAGGCAGAGGAAAATCCAAAGTCATAATAAAACTTCTGATAAAACGGTAATCCCGTTGAGTTAGTGGTTGAAAAGACCAAGGGCCTTAAATGCAAAAATGCAAATGTGCTGAAATAGTGTTAAGCCAAACTTCAGATCTGGGAGATGTCTAAATAAAGCTTCTGTCTCTGACTCGTAGATGAGTTGTCTCGGTCGCCATAAAAAGGATATTCTCCCTAAATCGTGTGAAATTAGGACCTTGATGTGGACCTCATTCTTGTGTGCAATGGTTTTCGAGGGAAGTTAGATAACTAATTAGCGATTTAGCTTTATATCTTTATCAGAATAAGAGTTATCGAAACGAGGAACTTGAAGAAATTCATTTCTCACAAAAAAAAAAATCTAGAGGAAAATAGGAAAATGGGAGCAAAAGGTAATTACACAAGTAACTTCCATGGGTAGTGTTAGCATCTAGAATCATATGTAACAATGATTTCGAGTTTACGCTTAGTTTGGGGACTTGTGAAAAATCTGGGACGACGTATTCTATCCGTATGGTCACTTCACGCTGTGTTGTGTTTTCTACTCCGTGATCCTAACGTGTTGATTAAAAAAATGTTGGAGTTATTGATCGACATGAAAGTTCAACTAACCGTCACTCGTAACCGGAATGTGCTTAATCGTAATATCTACATGTGAATTAAAAGGTAAACGGGGCTGATAACGTCTAAAATGAACATGTTTTTAGTAGCGTTATTGTCAGTTTTGTGCATGATATTCGGCTATATTTACTCATAACTGTTGCAAAAGTGCAAAGATGCGTATTGTGTATGTATATGTAGCCATGTATCGCGAATAATGAAGAAATGAAGTTTTTATGCACATTTGGAAGATTCTAAAAGAAGGAAGTTGAGATTGGAAGCTTGTGGACTCAATGATATGGAAGCGTAGTGATTTCTAAGCATCTACAGCAAGGAAAGATCAAGTTTGGCTTTGGAAATCATCAACGTAAGCAAAGAATGAAGCGTAAAGGAGAAAGTCAACGAAAAAGTCAAAATAGCAAAACCCAGCCGATCGGTCGCAACCCGCAACCGATCCGGGGCTGGTCAAAACATTAACCGATTCGTCGGCCAATTAACCGATCCGGTTTCGCACTGCATTACACAAATCGCATTTATTGTTGCCTTAACTCCCCATAATCATTGGAGTCCGATCATTTCTTGATATTAACTTGGAGAGAACGTTTTTGGGCGATTAGCAAGAGCTTTGGCTATATAAAGGACCAAATACTTGTATACTAAGTGTGACACAACCAAAGAGTTTTAGTTTACACCAAAACTAATACTACCCTTATTATTTCAACCCCAAAAGCTTAGTATTTATGAAAACGCCCAGGAGCAAGGAGGGAACCATTCTTGTCCATTGTTTTGGTAATTTGAAGTTGTGCGGTGATCCTAGGTGATTGGAGGCGCGTGGTTGCTACAATCCACGATTTCTAATTCTTGTAATCACAAAAGTTTAGGTATTCTATAAACTTTGTTATGGAAATCTATTCTCTTGAATTGTTTGAATTACCTTGTTATGACTTGTGTTTAGATATGATTGTTTTCATGGAGTAGTTTGTGATATACTTGTGTGTTGGAATGTGATTAATCATAATAGTGTTCTCAAAATGTGATGCATGTATATATGATCTTGTTTAAATGAGTTTGTTGGAAAAATACTAGTCTTGGATTGATTTGTCAATAAAACATGTTTTAAGAAAAAGGACCGAAAGGATTTCTCTTGTGTTTTATTCCAAAAAGTGAAGTGACAAACTAGTATGGGGATATGGTGAGTGACAACCACCATGTTTTGCTTATTAAAACAAGACTAGGAACATTTTCATCACGAAGGGTCGAAAGATTCGTAAGAACAAATTGAATGAGAACATGTTGCAAACAAATGGAACTTTTATAGGATAATCATTGGGATAAGGACCGAAAGGATTACCTAAATGTTTTTGTTCTTAGAATGATTTTACAAACATATACCATGGTTGGGGAATCATTTGCTTATGATTTGTGCATCATACTAAGAGTATACACCAAACCTTTAGGAACACTATCTATGGTTGATTATAAGACTACACACAAGTATATATTTATATTCTTGATTCATATTTTCACTAGAACACTTATTTGAGGAGGCCTTGACAAGCTTTCTTGTTAGAAACTTTTTAATCAAATCTATTTCAAACAAAAAATCCCTTGGGACGATCTCGACTTACCAAACTTTGCTATTGCGGACGAGTATACTTGCTCGTATGTGTTAATAGGTTATTCGGTTAATTCGTGATTATAAATTTTTAAAACTTGCACCAACCGAGCACATCAGGGGCGTTTTTAGAATTAAGGCTTTCTTAATCTCTTTTGAGGAATCTTTGCTACTTCTTCAAAGGTTTAGTAGAAAGAGATTGAAATCCTTGGTTTTAGAAGCGTGAGTTGATTGCATTGCGTGGGGACACGATAATGGTCTCGTCTGGGGTATTTTGATATGTGCTTAAACACATATCTTTTGTTTATCAAAACTGACCCAAAATAACCAAGAAAGAGCCGTTTATTGTTAACATTTGCGTGTTTCTTGAGTTTATGCATGTGCAGGTATGGATATAATAAAATAGGCAAAAGAAAGCCAAAACCGAAGAAAACCGAGCACGAGAGAAAGAAAAATGCTAAAAGCTGAGGCTGGGAAAGGAATTTGCAAGTTTGGACAATCAATTCTCAAAATGGCAGTTTTAGTCCCTGAAGATTCAGAATTGTCATGTTTAGTCCTCGGAATTTTCAAAGTTGGCAAATCTGGTCCTTGGTTTATTTGAGATTGACAAGAAAGACCCTTGGAAGACATTTTCAGTTTTACATGTTTGGTCCCTGGATTTCAGCTTGTACACTTTTGATCCCTATGATACACTTTGGATCCAATACTTGTCCTAAGTCCAAAATAATACAAACCTTGGCCCAAGAACCAAACCAAGCCCAAAAACCAACTATTAATACCCGGTATACCCAACCCAGCTTCTTACCCAAACCCGGTACCCGGTATTTAAACCAAGTCAACACACTTAATACCCGGTCAAACAATCCAAAATACACTAAAATAATATCACGCGCCCATTTTTTCCCCTTTCTACCCAAACCCAGAACCTATGAACCCTAAATTACCCTTCCATCCAATCGCTTAAATTCACTATCATTAAGGGTATATTAGTACATCCACTGACACAACCTGACACACGGATGCCACGTTGGCAATCCGTGTGTCAGTCCTACCCTTTCCTGGCTTTTGATTGGACCATGAGACGTGTAAGATGTAATCCAAGGGATGAGATGTGATGGGATTGATCCAATGGTGATAAAAGACTCAAAAGAAGCACAAACTCAACCTTCCGCACCTTCTCAACCTCAAGCTCGGCTATATATAGTCCTTTCATTTCATTATTGTATTCAAGTAGTGTAGATGTAGAGTAGGAATAGTGTAGAGTAATATTCTGAGTAGGTTAATCAGTTTTAAAAGTGTTTTTAATTCCAGTTTATGTAATTTTAGTTGTACTCATATTTTATTAATTCAAGCTTTAATTTCAGTATTAAATTCTTCTCAAATAATTGTTTCACTGTTCATTTCAGCTTATTAAAATTTCAAATGCTTATTTAAGTTTATGTCAAATCTCTTTTAGTTTGCTATACTCAGAATTTACTCTAATTTCTCATTGGTCAACGAAGGTCAAATCTGCAGATTAGTCTCAGTTTTGCTGATATGGAGCTTGGATTGGGTTGAATTTAATTGATTTGGGTTTGATATCAGTTTTAGAATAATGTTTTTGATCCCTTTTAGCATGCCATTGTGGCAGGACTTTGGTTAGTACTAATTTTGTTATAATTTTGCCTCAACTGATTTCATTTGCATATTAGTTATAGTAGTTAATTGATTATCATTACTGTTACATAGGTCATCTAATATCATTAGATGTTAGTTATGGTTTAGTTGTGAGGATTTACTTTGGAGATTTGCTTGTTAGTAGGATATAAGAGTGTTTGGATCAAGTCTATTAACTGGATTAGAAGTTTACTCAGAGGATTAGCTTAGTTCAGTGAGACATTTCTTGGTTAGTTAGATTTAATTAGACCATTATTCTGCTTCTTCAAACACTGAAAGTCAATTTTGCAGTTTACCTAATCTCATAAGCTCATCAGTTAAGTTAGATGATTGCATATGTATCAATTAGTGTTAGAATCATAGAGGATAGTGTTAATAGGTCTTATTTCATCATATTACATCATCTCTAATCTGTTTTAATCATTCAAAACTCATTTTAGTCAACATTTGCAAATTCTGTCAAAAAGTCAAAAGTGATAAGTCTTATTTTACACAGAACTTTGTAGATTTTTAACAAGCACATTTCTGGATCAAATCTCTTGAAATTTTGGAATTAACAAGCCTGGTTGGTAGATTTCATAAGTATATTTTTAGTTGATTTTTGTGAAATTTTTAAACCAGTGAAATCATAGCTTAAACCCGTCATTGTTCAAAAGGTGCCCTGTGCACATTGTTTTTGGCTAAACAGACATTTTTCAGAGATCACAACAAGCTCACCAAAGCTTGTTGTGAGCTAAAATTTGGTACAAGTGTTCTCTCTGACTGGTAGTCTTAAGTTCTCAACATCTGGTTTTCAGATTAGCTTATTAGATAAGCTGTTACAATAGCTTATAGTAGGGCCTTAGTAGCTGTTTTGCTTAAGTAGTCATTATAGTCAAATCATTGAGATCAGTACATTAGAGGTTTAGAGTAGCTGGAATTAGTTGCTTTTAAGTACTTTTAGTATAAGTTAGCTTCTGTAGCAGTTTGGTATCTTTTACTATTCATTAGCTTATTTTGAGTGCTTAATGATAAGCACTTTTCACATCAGTTTCATTTCCTTACACATAAGCTATAGTTTTTATATTTTTAATAGTTTTATAATAATATTTTAGATTTTCCCTGAATTTTTCATAATTTTTAGTTACTATTTACTATTTTTCTTGATTAAAATCAGTTTTTAAGACTTTTTAATTAGCTTTTAATACAAATAAATCAGAAAAGTTTCTAAAAAATAAGTTTTCAATTTTCATAGATTAAGATAAATATAAAAAGCAAAAAATAATTTTTCTAGATTTTTCCTAGTTTAATTTGTAATTTTTAGCATTTAAATTAGTTTTAAATAGATTTTAATTCATAGAAAATAGAGAAAAGTTCAGAAAAATACAAAAATAGTTTTGAAAAGTCTTTTGAGTTATTTTAGATTTTTGAAAAATATTTTCATAATTTTCACTTTTGTTTTCATAATTTTTAGTATTTTAAATTTGTTTTATTAGTTTAAAATTAGTTTTTAATTCAAATAAATTCCAGAAAAATCATAAAAATTAGTTTTAATTCTTAGTTAATTTTCAAATATCATTTTTAGTTAGAAAGTAATTTTAGATCATTTTTTAGGATTTAGATTAGACGTAGTTGCATTTTATTCAGCGTTTCGTTTAATCCCGTATTTGCATTTTAGCATAGATTTGAGTAGTTTGCTATTATTCTTAGGTTTCCCCATAGATTTATTTCCCTTTTATGCTTCCCTTGCCCCGTAGTTTAGTAAATATCATATTACTTTTTTTTTCCCATTCAAATCCCGATAATCGCGACGTGAGTTGGAAATTCCATTCAACCCTCGTCCGGAACGATCTCGGTGCTCAAACCTAACACGTTTGAGTTACCCGTATACTACACTCTTCTTCTATTATTGATTTTTATCAAGAATCAGTATGTTACAATCATAATCGATTTTTTTGTGAACTTTTTTTCCGAATTTATATAAATTTAGTTTACGAAACATTTATTTGCCTAAACAATAATACAGTCTATTCCTTTGCATGTATTATAGGACAAAAATTTGCATCTGTTAAAGAAAGTGTTGCACCATCAAACACTGAATCTGCCAAGGAACATGGTGCAGACAAAACGGATATTATTTGTTTTTTTGAAGAATCAGTCGTTCATGACAAGAAAAATGAAACATCAACCATCTTGGACAACGATTTTGTATGTCATCCTATGATAGGAAACGACGATCAAAAACCACAACCATTTGAACATGGAAATAGTACATACTATGATTCCTATGATTCCGTAGATCCATATGATTCCGGTGATCCATATATACTTAAAAGTATAATTGAGGAGAACTGTCATTGCCCTGTTTGTTCAGGAACTTGCAAATGCCCACCTGGAAAATGCGAATGCTCATATTGCTCGCCTCCAACGGCATAATTTCAGTTGAATTTTGCAAATGAGAATAATTTTCTTTACCTTTTCAAAGCTATTTATGATTATGATTATGATACAAATTATGCTGAATCAATTTTTTACTTTTAAACAATCAAACCATTGTCTAAAAAACTCACACTTTAATGGCCATAAATCGTTTCTACTATCCTTTCCAAATACCTACTTTAAGTTCAAAATTAAGATATACACAAATTTTTTTTACAAACAATAGAATCAAATCAAATATTATCATAATAACACATATTTGTTTAGAATATATCTTGATATACTTTCCTATAATACTTAAAATATTGAAACTACATAAATCCCATACTCATTCATACAATTCATTAACAAAAAACATATACGAGTATCAAAGCATGTTCAATAGCAAATCATCATCGAATGTTGTATTCAGTTCTTATTCTATAAAATTCAAACGTTTAAGACATTTACATTTACAAACTAACTTTTATTTTTTCTGTTCCTTTTAGCGATTCCGTCACAAAAAACGCACGAAGACTACTCAAAGATGGCAACCCTGTTGTGGGACGTGTTACTTCTGATAACGATTTACAAAAAGTTGCACACGTATTAGAAAAGGTATGAACATATCAAACAATACTACTAAATTGTGTTTACATAGTACCAACTTCTATGATTCATGGTTAAACATCTTGATAGGAATCTGATGATGAGAAACCAATGAGGATAAAGCGCAAAACCAAGTCTGCACAAAGGCGTGGAAAAAAGGATGAAGAGAAAGAAGAAGCGAATGATGATTCAGTTTACTCTAAGTATAAACAAGCTGATAAAGAGGATGACAAACTATTTGTTCATTCTAATGATCATGTATACCATCTGGACGATTTTAGCGATGACGAACATTTACTTGATAAACAAGACAGTTTTTTGGTACAAAAGATAAAAAGTTTGCTCTTATTGATGAAGAAGCAGATGCACATATTGAAAACAATAACAACACAAACGACGATGGTGTGTGGGTTAATATCAACAACATTCCACATGAACCTTTTCACTCTTTAGATATTCATAACAACTACATTCATGAAGATGCCGGAAAAAATTTACAACAACCTTACGTTTCCGATGATGATGAATCGATGGGAAGATATTATACCGGGCATTAAAATCACGAAGATGATTTTTGAATACGTTAGCTTGCTAAAACTATGCCAAAATAAGACAACACGTTTATCACTTTTCTTGATACTTGATAGCATAGAGCGATTATCAAATGAGTTTATGTTAGTATTCAATTTATATTTGTTATATTTCAATCAATATTATCTCAATCAATATTACCATTATCTTTGTTAGTCAATGATAAATGCCATTCAATTTTAGCATTAATAAAAAATATTGCATATCAGTTACTGTATAATTTTTTACATGGTGGTTAAAGAAGTTTGTATATAAATTCAAATTTCAAAAAAACATTTACACATCATAACATACCATTGATAACCAATCAGTAGCCTCATAATTATCATGCCTTTGACATCACATTTATAAACTTTCTTTGTCTTCCAAAAATCACCAAAAGTCATAAAACTCTATTACCATGGATGAAAACAATGAAAGACTTCCCAGAAAGCGTATGAAACAGGTGGCAAACAATAAAAAACCTCAACCTTCAAATCAAAGACCCCCTTTGTCAGAAACATTCACGCCACCTTCTAACACAAGAGTTTCTTTGGCAGAGATTCTTACATGTATGTGTTATCATGTATTCATAACAACCTGGTATAACATTATTTCATATGTTATTTTAACTTTTTATGTTTCTATCTATTAGATGATCCTCTGACTACAACATTGCCTACATCACGGTCAACGAATTCGTCTTCAAAACAAGCAGAAAATCTTCGAGGTTTGATCGCAACTTTAACTGAAATTATAATGATTGTTGTAACCTGTCCTTTCATTAACTGAATCTACCACCCCTTATGCCATGTCGTTTCAAGGTCATAGTATATTTTTTTTATGTTTCTTACCTTCAGTTGCGCAAAGGATAAGATCGAAACCAGGAGCTACTAATAGACTACCGCTCGTAGATGTTACTAACTGTGAGTTACTTACATAATCACATATGAAAAACAATCTATTTTATAACTTCTTATCAGTGTTAGTACTGTATCGTTTTTGAAACTTTTCATTCTTTAATGTTACACAGCTATTCGACGAAGTTTAAATGCCGTACACAATATTGGTAACTCGACAACATTTTTTGGTTCACCTATTTTTCAAGGTATCCAGTTTCAAGATTATGTACGTTAGACTGTAATTTGAAGTCATGACCTATCAAGATTATAGCCATTTATGTTTATACCTACATGAACATCGCTAAACTATTTTTTTATACATTTAGGAGCAAATTCACAGACAACCAACCCCATATTTGGCAACAATACTCTTCCGACGTTACAAACTCGATTGTCACCGTTGAGTCGGAGTGTAACTACAAATTTTATGCAACCTACAAATGGTAACTCAAAATCTACATGCTGTGTTTCACGTGTACCACAACAACAAACAAATTTGGCTACATCTTCTAATGCTCTTGGGTTTTTACAAACTCCAAATTCAGCTATTTCAAGTGGTTAGAGCCATATATCTATATATATCTATGCTATACATTTATTATGTACTTCTTGCATACATAACATCCGTTGTTTATAACACGTTTATGCTATTCTTTTATAGTATCTCCAAGGACTGTTTTTCCCAACACTATTACCAATGAAACTCTTGGTTCACTTTCGCCTCATTCATTGCCAACAAGTGATAACCAAGCAGCTTCAGTTGACGCAACACGGAAACGGCAACATTCTTTGAATGACATTTCAAAAGGTACTTCTGGGAACTCTCATATCTTATTATACATGCTACGTCAAAAGTACAATTATTTTTGTTGTAATTTATATTGGTAAGAGAGTTATTCATCCAAAACCATGTGTCATTACAGTTTCCGCATGTCCAGTTTCAAATACATCGAATCAACCAAAAAATGTTTCAAACACGCATTCTTCTAATGCGTTGAATGAATCTGCGACTTCCTCGGCTTACTTACTAACAACCAATATATACCGATGCAAGCATCAACAACAATCACGCCACCTTCTAACAAAAGAGTTTCTTTGGCAGAGTTACTGTCATGTATGTTTGTCTATGTATACAGAAGAACCTACTATAACTGTTATTTCATTTGATGTTATAACTTTTTTTTTGTCTATTAGATGATCCTCTCTCAGCAACGTTGCCTACATCACAATAAAGCAATTCATTGTCCACAGAAGCATTTAACCGTAAAGGTTTGATTACAACTTTAAATATGTTATACGGGATTCTTATTCTACTCTTTTTATTAACTCAAAATACAAAGTGTGATGCCATTTCCTTTGCTTTTCCTATTATTTTACATTTTCTATTTAGGTCCAATTTCTCAGAGTGTAGGACGGCCGAAAAAGAGTTCCTTTAACACACCACTTACAGACGTTACTAACTGTGAGTTACTTACAAGATGTAGATTAATACACCCGTTTGGCGCATTATTGGGAAACCATTATTATAATATGTATCAATATCCGTAATTTAACAACAGTTTCAAAATCACATTTTTTTTAAAGCATATACAATTATAATCATTTTCACATATCAGAAACAGCATATTGGCCCTAAAAACATTGCAGCATACGTACGTTTTGTCACATTAATACTCTTTATAACTTATTTGAGGTTTTCTATAGTGTTGCAAACTCCACTTCCTATAAACACAGTTAGCAGTGTTAATCGTGGTAGAACAAGACGTAAATCTGTCCCAACAATTAATACCCAAACAACTCCAGTTGCAACGACACGGCAAGGACAATCTCTATTGCCTGATCTTTCCAACGGTAATTTTTGGATATCAGAAATATGACCATGTTTTCAGCATCGTTACATGTCAATGTGTTTCCATGATTCTTTTAATGATTTCTTTTCAGTTTGTTTCCAAACGCCCGAGATTCCTCACGTTTATGAATGTGCTAACAATACATCTACGACGTCTGGTGTTAGAACCACCACTCCATCTATAATAACACAGAATTCAACGTACCAAGTGGGTGAGTCATCAACGCAACCTAAAAGATCTAAGAGAACTGCTTTGCAACGACCATCGCCAGTTAGATTTAATCTTAATGACGACGATGGAAGTGTCAGAAAAGTATACGACAAGTTCAGTGGTATATCAGAAGGTAATTCTATACGTTAGGTGTACATTCAATTAAACAGGATAATAGTAATATTTAAACATCAATGAATAACTTTTAAACATAAATTTGCAGACTACTACGACCATGGTGATCCGTGTTTTGAGTGCACCGAATGTCATGCTTTGCTCTGGAAAGCAGACGCCAGTAAAGGATACAGAAGTGATCCAACAAACAAACCGTATACTTTATCCTGTAGCAAGGGAAAAGTTTCTATTAAACAACCGCCTCCTGCTCCTGAGCCGTTACACGATTTGTTTTATATTACGGATGCAAAAAGCCAGAATTTCAAAAACAACATCCGAACATACAATAGCATGTTTGCTTTTACATCAATGGGTGGAAAGGTCGACGATTCAATTAACAGACGAGGTCGTGCTCCATATGTTTTCCGGTTGCATGGACAAACATACCATAGTATTGGTAGTTTGCTTCCTGAAACAGGTGCTCGACCAAAATTTGCATAGCTGTATATATATGACACAAAAAAAGAAAATGAGAATAGAGAACGAGCATTAAGGTATAAAAACTGTTTCTATATTTCCATTTATGGCAAAACCATGTTTTTTAAGAATGAGTTGTGCATCATTCTTAATTTATGTTTTATCTGTTCAAATTATAACATGCAGCAACTCTAAGTCATCCTCCGTTCCTTCGAAGTCTAACCATCCTATCGATAGAAACATTATCAATGACGTAAGACAAGTATTAGACACTTCAAGTGATTTGGTACAAACATTTAGAAGGGCGCGTGACTCTTACACACAAGATAGCGAGCAGAATATCAAAATAAAGCTTATTGCAAAGCGTGGAAAAGATGGACGCAATTACAATCTTCCCACTGCCAATGAGGTTGCTGGCCTTATTGTAGGAGACTTCAATTCATTTTATGGAACAGAGAGATATTGTGATAGACAAGTATAGTGAAGGGTTGCAACGTATAAATATTGTTCATCCTATGTACCTTCCCTTGCAGTACCCATTGTTGATGCCACATGCGCAAGATGGGTATCATTTGCAAATTCCACTAAAAAAGAAACCTGGCCAGCCAGTGACAGATAAGAAGGACAAAACAGTTACAATGCGGCAGTGGTTTGTCTATCAAATATAGGACCGTCGTAATCAAGAAAATTTATTTACGCGTAGAGGTCGTTTGTTTCAGCAATTTCTTGTGGATGGTTACGCTATGGTTGAGACTGAGCGTTTATATTTCAATCGAGCAAAACAATCAAAACTTAGGTGTGATAGCTACTCAAACATACGTGCAAGAATTGCATCCGGAAACACAGACCCAACCGCCCTTGGGAAGCCGGTCGTGTTGCCTTCTACATTTACCGGAGGACCAAGGTACATGAAGCAAAACTATATGGATGCGATGGCGTTATGTAGATGGTACGGTTGTCCGGACTTATTCATAACAAGAACATGCAATCCAAATTGGCGGAGATTGCAAGATATATGCAAGAGCATAATCTTTCATCTTCGATCGCCCGATGTGCTTACAAGAGTTTTCAAAATGAAACTTGACCAGTTGATGACTGATTTAAAAGAATTGCGTTTATTTGGACGCGTTCAAGCAGGTACTATACATAAACTTTACTAATATTTTTTCTTACATAACCAACTTTCTGCATATACATTGTTATTATTACATGTATATAATGTTTTATAATATGTGCAGTTGTGTATACTGTTGAGTTTCAAAAAAGAGGACTTCCGCACGCACATGTATGTTTGTTCTTGCATAGGGATGACAAGGTTCCAAACGCTGAACAGATTGAAAAATACATATCTGCCGAGATACCAGATAAAGAAAATGACCCGGATTTGTTCAAGTTAGTTTCTGATTTCATGATGCATGGTCCGTGCGGTGCGGATGACCCAAATCAGGTTTGCAGTTCCGACGGTAAATGTACCAGCAGTTTCCAAAATTCACCCACCGCAGTTCAGTCGACGCGGATGGCTACCAGTATATAGAAGACCGACAATGGAAGATATGTCAAAAAGAGTGGCCATAAGTTACATAACGGTTATGTCATCCCTTATAATGCTCAGCTGCTAAAACGTTACCAATGCCACATTAATGTTGAATGGTGCAACCAAACGGGATCAATAAAATATTTGTTTAAGTATATAAACAAAGGTCCGGATAGAGTGTCGGCCCAATTGTATGAACCGGTTACAACTGCTGATGGTCAACAAATTGATAAACCGATTGACGAGATAAAGGCCTTCTTAGATTGCAGATACCTATCTGCTTGCGAGGCAACATGGAGGATATTTGGTTTTGAGATTCATTATAGAACACCTTCTGTTGAGACGCTGTCGTTTCATCTTGAAGATGAGCATCAGGTTGTGTATGACGAAGACGCTGATCTCGAAACAGCTGTTGAGAAGCCGACCGCTGGTGCTGATATGTTCGAAGGTTTGTTGAGAATGAATCGAATGTTTCCGGATGCAAGGGAGCTAACGTATGTTGAGTTTCCTACAAAATATGTATGGAACGCTCCTAATAGAATTTGGACGCTTAGAAAGCAGGGAAGATCGATTGGAAGAATTCATAGCGTTCCAATATCAACCGGAGACGCTTACTATTGCAGAATGCTGCTAAACAGTGCAAAAGGATGCAAGACACACGCTGACATTAGAAAGGTTAATGGCATAGTGTATCCAACTTATAAAGATGCTTGCTACGCAGCAGGACTTTTAGAGGACGACAAGGAGTATGTTGAAAGTATTAAAGATGCAGCTCATTGGGCAAGCCCTGAACATCTTCGTGAGTTATTTGTGACATTGCTTTCGCAAAATGAACTTACCACGCCTCTTACTGTTTGGTTACAAACATGGCATTTGCTTGCGCAAGATGTTCAACATAAGAGGAGGCAGATTTTGCAAATTCCAGGTAACATCCATAAGATATATTTGTAGACTATGATCTGTAATTATAGACGGATCAAATATTACTTATGTTTCCTTATACGTTTATTTAACCATATTATTTCTAATCTTTTAATCACTCATCTGTTTATTAAGTTCTTGCATTACTATGGTCTACTGCAGATTTGATTATCAGTGACGAGGAAAAAAAGAATATTGCTTTGTTCTATATTGAGCAGCTGCTGAGATCAAGAAACTCAACATTGAGGATTTGGCGTGATATGCCTTATCCGGATGATAGATACATAACTGAATTTGGTAACCGACTTATACACGATGAGACTAATTATAATCCCGTCGAGTTGGAAACTGAGTACCAACGCCTGTACGGCTCTTTGACCACGGAACAGAAGGGTGTGTATGACACCATAATACACTCAGTTGACACCGGATCGGGAGGAGTATACTTTGTTTATGGTTACGGAGGTACGGGTAAGACATTCTTATGGAAGACTCTTGTTGCCGGTATCCGAAGAAAAGGTGATATAGTTTTGAATGTGGCATCAAGCGGTATTGCTTCTTTGTTAATGTCGGGAGGCCGAACTGCTCATTCAAGATTCCATATTCCTATCAATGTTGATGAGACTTCTACTTGCTCTATAAGTCCCCAAAGCGATCTTGGAAAAATGTTAAAGAAATGTAAACTTATTATATGGGATGAAGCGCCAATGTCAAATAAGCTATGTTTTGAAGCATTAGATCGGTCTTTGAGAGACATACTTCGTAGGAGCAGGTATGAAATGTCCGATGAGCCTTTTGGAAACATGACCATGGTTTTTGGCGGCGACTTTAGACAGGTTCTACCTGTTATTCCAAAGGGATCCCGGGAAGACATTGTTACTGCTTCGTTGAGGAAATCATATCTGTGGGATTATTGCAAAGTTCTTAAGTTGACTGCGAACATGAGACTAACTGTTGGATCACGACCTGAAGATGTCAACGAGATACGAGAATTTGCAGATTGGATATTGAAAGTTGGAGACGGAGAGCTTGGTGAACCGAATGACGGAGAGGTTTCTATAGATTTACCACGAGAAATTTTAATAGATGTCGCTGATGACCCGGTTAAATCTATTATTGCCTGCACTTATCCAAACTTTTTGGATAACATACATGATCCTGCCTACTTTCAAGAAAAGGCAATCCTTGCTCCAACAAATGAAGTGGTGGACAACATTAATGAGCATATGTTGGACATGTTTCCAGGTGAAGAAATGGTTTTCCTAAGTTGTGACAGTGTTGACAACAGTGAAACTGGTGGCATTATTGATCAGTCCATTTTCTCGCCTGAATTTATCAATGGGTTGAAGTTCTCAGGTGTTCCAAACCACATAATTTGTTTAAAAGTAGGAGTCCCCATTATGTTGTTGCGAAACATTGATCAAGCCAATGGATTGTGTAATGGAACAAGACTACAATTTCTTAAATTAACGAGAACTTCTATTCACGCAAAAATCATTAACGGAACCAACTTTGGGAAAAACGTAATCATACCAAGGCTGAAAATAACTCCTTCTGATAAGCGTTTACCGCTTAAGATTGTCAGGAAACAATTTCCTATTTCAGTTTCATTCGCAATGACAATTAACAAAAGCCAGGGTTAATCGTTATCAAAAGTTGGTTTGTATCTCCCCGACTGTTTTCACTCATGGACAGCTATACGTTGTTGTCTCAAGAGTTAAAAGCAAGAGTGGTTTAAAGGTTGTAGTTTGTGATGAAGAAGGAAATATGTGTAAAACCACTACGAATGTCGTTTACAAAGAAGTTCTTGAAGGCCTATGAACAAGATCAAAAAGGTATGTACAAGTTACAAGTTTTTGGTACCATTTTTGTTTGTATAATGCATTATAAATCATGTATCAAATAATTTTACTTATATTCTGTATGTATTGTTAGGTGTGCATGGAATTGGCATTTCCTACAAAATTGATGATTGATCACACACGTCCTTTGCTATTCAAGACCATCAAATTTTGACACGACAACAACATTCATGTTTGTTCATTTAATTTTTAGTAACTTAATTTATTGTCGTATAACTCATGCATTCATGAATGTATTGTTTCATTTTGTAGCTTATATTGATAGAACATGTTTACTTTCGTTTGTTATTATTATTTCATTTTTATATTTCTATAAAAATCCCGTGAATCCACGGGTCTTTAAGCTAGTTGTTAATAAATAAATGATTGGGGGCATTTTTGATAAAGCAAAATAATCATGTGCACATCACCAACAATTAAATATATTCAATACCACCATAATAAACTACTTATTTTTTAATGTGTGCATCAATATCTGTGATGTATATATGGATTTTTATTGGGTTTGGAGTCTTAAGTCTCTAAGCAACTGATATATTTCATTTCTCTAATAACTTGCTATGTTTTTTTGACACATTTAAGTTTGTGATTCATTTATAGTGATATGTTAAGTTTTTTGATAAATATTTACTGACACATTAATTTCTATATACTTCATTTATGACACACTAAAGTTATAGTGACACACTAATTTTTTTTTTCTTTTTTTTTTGACATATTACATAAATTTCTTGATACATATATAATGACACACTAGTTTTTTTTGACACATTTGTAGTATGACACTAAATTTTTTGATACATATATAGTGACACACTAAAATTTTAGCATATATGTAGTGACTCATTAAAATTTTAGTACATTTTTAATGACACACTATAAAATTTTAATACATTTGTAGTGATACACTATGTTTAACACACAATTTTTCTTGACACATATGTAGTGACACACAAACATTTTTTAAATTGGAAACTGAGATCGAGAGTTATTATCCACGATAGGTGGTCTTTGATAAAATACAAAATCTACCTTTACATCTTGGTATAAGCTACAACTTGATACTTGCAATTACAATATTTTCATCCAAAAAGTTAAGATTTACAAACAATAAAAAAAGATATATCTTCCCATAAAGAAATTGAATGAGCTTAGGCCGACCACAATGGGGTCGGTCTTCATCGGTTGAGGGCGTCGGTTGAGGCCGGTTGCCCCATTGTGGGGTGGCCGGTCGAGCAAGGTTGAGGGGAGAGAAATCCAAAACTCGGTTGCCTCCTCAACCGAGTGTTTAAGCCACAAAATCCAAACCAATTTCAAAAATCATACCGTTTGTATTAAAAAAAATTAAAAACTTTACCACTTTTACAACATTATAAATACCAACCTCAAACACATTTTTAAACACACAATTTTAAACAACTTCTCATAAACACTTTCAAACACATTTTGATAATTATGTCTTACGAGATATTTTTTAATTCTTCGTCTTCCGACGAGGAAGAAGTTA
This sequence comes from Chrysanthemum makinoi, assembly GCA_910596185.1. Taxonomy (NCBI): domain Eukaryota; kingdom Viridiplantae; phylum Streptophyta; class Magnoliopsida; order Asterales; family Asteraceae; genus Chrysanthemum; species Chrysanthemum makinoi. The sequence goes on from OU343216.1 coordinate 85,881,535, forward strand.
TGAGCGAGTTTACGGAGTTTATGGAGTTTACGCAGTATGCTTGGGACACTTACCAAGCGTCACTGCCAAAGGCTCAACGAAACTACACGGCCAGGGATCGTGAAGGTGCTCATAATCGTTTAGTTGCCACTTACTTCTCCGAAGAACCGTTGTATGACGAAAAAACATTCCTCGGGTTGCGGTTCCGAATGCCCCGAGACCTATTCACTCAAATTGTGCAAGAGGTAACCAATTATTCTCCTTATTTTCAACAAACTCATGATTGTAGAGGCCTACTTGGTATTTCCCCATTGGTCAAGTGTACTGCGGCAATTCGTCAATTGGGATACGCTGGCCTCGATTCTCTTTGACGCCGATCTGCAAGTGGGTGCAACAACACGCGATTGTCTCAGTAACTTTTGCACGGTTATCATGGAGTTATATGGTGCTGAGTATTTGCGAAAGCCCATGTATTCGGACCTTGAAAGATTATATGCTCATCACGAGCATAAGCATGGGTTTCCTGGGATGATGGGAAGCGTTGATTGTACAGGTTGGGAGTGGGAGAACTGACCAAATAGTTTGAGAGGTCAATATGCTAGGGGTGATCACGGGCCACATCCATTCATTTTATTGGAAGCGGTCGCCTCTCAAGATTTATGGATTTGGCATGCGTTCTTTGGTGTCTCCGGGATGAATAACGATATAAACGTTTTACATCGTTCCCCTGTTTTCAATGATATCAAATCTGGGAGAGCAGCGGAACTTGAATTCGAGGCTAACGATGTTGCTTAAAAAGGGGATATTATCTTACTGACGGGATATATCCGGAATGGTCTGTTCTTATTAAGTCCATTTCAAATCCTCCTACCGGTGATGAAAAAAGAATAATGTACAATAGGAAGCACGAAGCAGAAGGAAAGATGTGGAGCGAGCTGTGTGTTGAAGAAGAAGTGGAAAATGCGTAAAGTTCCAGCTTGAGGGCTGCATAAACAG
>OU343216.1:85882609-85905390 GCA_910596185.1 Chrysanthemum makinoi
CGGTGACAGTGCCGGTGCAATGATAGTGACGGTGATGAAGATCTCGTCTTTCATTTTTGCATTTGTAAGTAGGGATCTGGGAAAGAAAATGGGAAATAAAGAAGATAACTAGATTATTACTTTTGATGGAATGACGAGTATGCCCTTATGTACATGTGCCCCTTTTTAATTTAATCAGATCTAGTGTTATGATCCAACGGTTCTAATTACTTTTTAGCCTTTCTATATTTTAACACTTTTCAATTGATCCTGGTCCGTTATGTATAAGATCAAATTTGTTTAAAAGTAACTAGTTTTAGATCTCCGCGCACGCACGGGGCTTTGAGATTAATTTTTGTTAGATTAAGCTTTGGTTTGAATTTTGCTTGATAAATGGTTGTTAAAGTAAATATATTTAGATCCTCATGCAAGCACGAGGTTTCGGGATATTATATTTTTGTTGAATTTGTTTTTGCAAATTGTACATACAAATCTTTGATGCTTTTTTTTTTTACAAATCATTGGATACCTATAAAATTTAAAGTTAAATTAAAATAAAAGAGAGTTATTTTACATAAGATTGAGCAATGCAAAGGAGAAAGAAGTTGTCCCCTCTTCTCTGGGAACCCATCGCCGCATATGCCCAAAAAAAGGGAGCGGGGAAGGAAGAACAACCATTTTACTTTGGCACATGCCATAGCTTGATTTTCTCTAGGGTCACGGTTCCAAGCTCTGGATGAAGCCCCAAAAAAGCGTAATCACAGAGCATTTGAACAAGGGAAAATGCTTTAACTTTAATAAGTAAAAAGTAGCAACAAGCAAGGTTCCCTACGGTAATAGCAAAAGAAGGAAACGATTTACCCTCTACCTAGCAACTTACGTCAACAAACTCATGAAAAAAAAAATGAAAAAGCGGCCTGCTGAGACAACTAAGGCAAGCCTACTCAACTAATCTCACTCATTTATTTTATTTTCATAAAAAAAATATCGGGTCGTTAAAAAGCCACTGTTTTTGCGCTTGTGCCAACAATTTAGAAAGAAATCAATGGCTAAGATTAATAATATTTTAATATTTTATATAATTTAAATATTTCATGAACCGTTAATCGTTACACAAAACAAATTATACCGTCACGACCGACATTTAATAATCTATCTATAGACGGGCACTTTGATATGCTTTCGACAAAAAAAAATCTTTGTTTTTTACCTTTTTTTTTATGTTTTTTCGTGCTTTATTTCGTATTAGAAAACATCATGGGAAATCACATGTAAAAGTCAAACCTCATTCCAATCCTAACTCTTAACCAAAAATTAAGATAAGGAGCTCCAATCATTAGATGACATGTGTCACTTCTTAACAAACTACAAGTCTAACTCTTAACCACTAAAAATTAAGATAATGAGCTCCAATTATAAATTGACATGTGTCACTTCTCAACTAAAAATTCATTTTTATTTTCGAATTGAAATATCTTTTTATCTACTTATTTTTTTTATAATCTAAATTCACCATATTTTTTAAAATTTTATGCTTTTTAATTCAACATCCATTTTGATATATTTTATAAGTTTTTTTAGTTTTTATATTTTTAGTGGGTTTATTTTATTTTAATTTTTACAACTTTAACCTTTATTTCAATTAATATAATCTTGATTCATCAAAATCATATACTTTTGGAGGAGTGTTTGACGGGTAAAAGATTGCGAGGGTATTTCTATATGCGGGAATAATGATGTCACGGGAAAGCTACGGGTAACCCAAACAAACACATACAACTAACACATATACATTCGAAGTGTTGTGAAACGAATTCACTAAACGGGTAATCAAACACATATAACTATATTTATCGCTGCTGCTGTCCGCGGGTATCCGATTAATAAATCTGAATGTACAAATAAATTTATGAAGTGTGCAAATTATCATTTATTCTGTAATAAGTTTGAATCCAACATCATGAGCTTTGTAATATGTTTGAACGCAACATCACGGAGTACTCATGAGTCATGAGTTATGAACTTGTTAAATCTTGTAAAACCGACAAATACAATGATTGCTTCAAGAAATATGTGACTTTTGATGTTCAAATTCTTTTTAGTTATGAGAATATTGACTAACTTGTTCCTTTTTAATGGCTGAAAACTCTGATACGTACATTTATAGTTAATCAAAATCATTTAGATTTGAAATATTTACAATGAGAAGTGCTCTGTATTGAAAATGAGAAACAGGATGAGAATGTTAGTCGACATATTTGCTTAATGGGCTAAAGCCCGCTTTTAGAATAGTCTTTGTAATCTATATTATGTATCATTCTCTTTATCATAATTAATTCACTAATTATATATATATACTAATTGTCGGGGAAGAAAACAGTAACAAGCCAAATATTAAATGCAAAGTTTCTCAAGTTGGCAAAAACAGTCTCTGAGGTTTAAGTGACGCTGCAAAGTAAGTCCAAACATTAAATGCAAAGTTTCACAACTTGGCAAAAACAGTCTCTAAGGTTTAAGGGGCGTTGCAAGGTAAGTCCTGTAGCAAACATCAATTGCAAACTTTCCCAAGTTGGCAGAAATAGTCCCTGATGTTTAAGTGGAGCTGCAAAATAAGTCCTACAACATTAATTGCTATCTATAGCAATCTGGCAAAAATAGTCCCTAATGTTTAAGCGACGTTGCAAAGTAAGTCCTGTAGAATTAATTGCTAACTATAGCAACTTGGCAAAATTAGTCCCTAAGATTTAAGTGTCGCTACAAAGTAAGTCATTTGAAGCCAATCCCCTGCAGATTTGCCGGTTCCCACACTCGTATATACTAATTGTCGGGGAAGAAAACAGTAACAAGCCAAGCATTAAATGCAAAGTTTCCCAAGTTGGCAAAAACAGTCCATGAGGTTTAAGTGGTGCTGCAAAGTAAGTCCAAACATTAAATGCAAAGTTTCACAACTTGACAAAAATAATCCCTAAAGTTCAAGGGGCGTTGCAAGGTAAGTCCTGTAGAATTAATTGCTAACTATAACAACGTGTAAAAGATATTTATGGATACTAGCCTACTAGGACAAGTCATAATAAAATGTTTTACTATTAAAAGACATGAAAGTGACACGAGAGAAATAATTAAAGATGATATTATACAAAAGTAAAAGTGTAAAATTATTGGTCAGTGTCATAATACATGACCGTGAAAAGAAGATATGTTGTCTCCAAAAGGTGAAGATCGGTGGGATCACCCTGGTCTCATGCATCTTAAGGATGCCAACCGGACCCTCCCTCAAGGATCCGGCCTCAGGCAATGAGCACCTGTCCCAGTGACTGTACTTATCAGGAGGTCGGCTTTGAACCCTGACCATTTTCTCCATAAGCCCCCGCTGACCAGTCAATCTGAGCGTTCGCTGTGGGGATGGTACCAAATAATCTTTAGTGCCATGGAAGATGTTTGAACCCAGGTCTATTGATCCAAGCCCAAAGCTCTTACCAATGGACTAAAGCATCATTAGTGAAAAGAAGATATGTTGTAATTTGTTGACTGAAAAATTTACATCTTTATTACTCGTACATGTGAACGGAAAAATGGATGATTTGTCGACTAATACGGCGGAATTAAGTTCGTTATCGACAATATAATTTCTCGACTTAAACTTAATAAATCGAATTTTTGCTGTGATAATGCTTTTTCAATTATGAAATTATACGGAAACAGTTATGTTAAGATCACAAAAGTACAATTCGGATAATATAATATCGCTTCAGATTAACCCCAATAACGTTTTTTTATACAACTTTTATAAGTTAAACGCTATAAGTGAGTTATGAATCTGTTGGATGTATGAGATGGTGACGTTGAAACGTTATAACACTTATGTATCAGTTGTCTCGTAGCAAGTGGGTTATGGACTTATGGCTAATGGTACAAAATTGGTTGAGTCAAGTTGACTACGCTACGGATCTTCGTAACTTAATAACTTAAAAGCTAAGTTAAGTTGTCGGAGCTATTCCTTGTGGGGTGGATAATGGCTGGTGTCAAAAAGCATCTGAGGTTAGAGTGTTCCCTCCAATCTACGTGAAATATTATTATACTAAATTAATTTTGCTAAAAAGAGAAATAAAAATAATTATATATTTAAATATTTAATTAAATTTAAATAACTAACTTTTACTTACCCCACACTTATATATAAATAAAAAATTGCACATATAAATTGACGCTACAATATATCATCGCTATATGCACCGTAATTATCTTGTTTAATATAATATTGGAAATGGAATCAATGAAGTAAATATGACTACGTCGTGACATTAAGATGGCGTCCTAAACGAAAATATATCTTACCTTAAGAAAATGAAAGACTACCATAATAGTCCTAAATATTTTAATTTTGTTACTATTTGGGACATATTTTTGCCTACCGACATAACCTATCGTTGTCACAGTGTACGTGGGAGACAGTTTTCAATTTATTAGGCTTGTCGCAGTGGAAGCAAAAACATCGGTTGGGTGTGCAAATTTTTTGTGCACAACCGATTTAGACATCGAGCAAAGCCAATGCGAAGGTGGGGCGGCACATCGGTCGAGCAAGGATAAAATGGAACATTGAGTGACTTTTAGACCGATGTTGGGTCTTAAACTAAAAAAAAAAAAAAAAAAAAATTCAAACCAAATTTACCACTCTATAAATACCAACTTCACCTCAAACACATTTCTTAACATACAATTTCAAACACAATTCAACCTCAAAATACTTCTTAACACAAGATTTAATATAGCTTGCCGTCTCCCCCATTCTGTTGAAGATATGCAAGTGTACGTTCAAAATCAATGTACTATCGACGATGAGGCTCGGAAACAAGCTATTATAGCGTCAATCGATTGTTTGACGGCGAAAGCCTAGAAGGAACAAATGAGACAAAACTACCAGAGTTGCAACGACATTACTCCTGAAAGAAAAGCTGTGATCGAAAATTTTTTGAAAGATCAAGCCCGCAAAGATCGCGAGGTTGCTGACAAGTTGTGGAAAGCTGTTTCGATGATAACGAACAACATCAGCACCAAAATCAATTGGAGCTATCGGGAGAACAAAGACGATGGTGTAGACGATGGTGTAGACGAGGAAGATTTGGCTCGGTTCGAGGGATTTGCTCGTTCTCGTACTCCCTCGTAGTGTAATGTTTTTTTTTTTTTAATTTCGTAATGTAATGTTTTTTTAATTTAAATGAAATTTAAATTTAATGTTAAAAATGTTTGAATTAAAAAAAAATAAAAAATAAATAAAAATAAATAAATTTTTGGGTCGTCGACTGGGGCATCCGGGTTGTCTCAGCGTCACGGAGAAAAACGGCGTGGTGGCGCAGGTTGTCCCAGGTCGTCCCAGGTTGCGACTGGGACTAGCCTTAAGTGTGACTGTTGTACCACACGATATATAACAGTGTAAACAACCACATTGCGTTTCAAAACTTGTTAGGCAGGGCACAGTGGCCTTGAAAATATCGGTCGAGTATCAAGGGTGACCGATATTTAAATCGGTCATGCTCATTATGATGTTTTGGTCAAATGTCGGTCGAGGAGCAAAAAAAAAAAAAAACTATCGGTCAAAAATTTGACCGATTTTCACAAAACACAAACAAACAAAAAGGAATGTATACTTGCATGCATGTATATATATTTATTAAAAAAAACTCGGTCATCGACTATGACACTTGGTCATGTCTGGTCATCACTGTCGAAAAGGTGATATGGCACCTGGTGACCTAAGTCACAAGTGTGTCAAGCCTTATAAGGCTGGGCGCAGATGGAGCTCTTGACCTACTGGGCGATCGATCGCCTCTACAGTGAGGTGTCGATCGCCTATCGATCGGCGGGTTTTTTTTTGTGTGTTAGTCGAGTGCACGATAGAAAGAGAGCGTAAGAAATGGAAAAAAAAATCACTTTCCAATAAAACAATAACTTGTGTATGTGTGTGTTTTGGTGTGTTTAGTGTGTGTTTAATGTGTGTGTTTTCAGTATAAAAGTGGGTTGAAGATGAAATTATATATATTTTTTTAATTGGTAAATGTGTGTTTTGGGTGGTGAGCATGTGACTTATGTTTATTTTTTTATTTTTATTTTTTTTAAAAGAAATTTTAGTTTAATAAATTTTTTTAGATATTATTTGTAAATTAAAAGATAAATAAAAAAATTAATGAAATGAAAGTTTTTTAGTTGAAAAAAGTTTTAAAAAATAAATAAATAGATGAAAGTCACCCTTATTGTAGCAAAAAATCGTTTGTAGGACGGTCAAAAGAAAAAGCTGATGTGCCGAGCAAAATGATGGTCGTTGCTGGTCACTAGTGTGCCGAGCTTAATGATCACCTTTTCACATTCAATGCAACACAATAGACGCAGGCATAAGAGTATCTCCGATGCATTAAATTTTATACAATTTAATAATATATTATAAACTAAATAAAAGTAGTATAAGAAAAAGTAGGGCTGAGCGTCGGTCCAAAACCGAACCGAACCGACCCGAACCGACAAAACCGAAAACCATAATAAACCTAAACCAAAACCGAACCGAATATGGTCGGGTCGGTTCGGTTTAGTGTCGGGTCCGTCGGTTCGGTTTACGTGTGTTTGTGCATGTTTTTGTAGGTTTTGGGTCGGACCGAACCGAACCGAATCCAACCAAAACCGAAAATCATAAAAAACCAAAACCGAAACCGAACCGAAAGGTTTTCGGGTCGGTTCGGTTTTTGTCGATTCGGTCGATTTTGTCGGTCCGGTTCGGTTTAAAACCTTTCATGCTCAGCCCTATGAAAAAGCATCAATGCAAGAATTGAGCCGAAACAAATAAAGCAATATATTAGCCCCACACTTAGGCTAAGCACAATGGATCGGTTGATCCGTTCGGTTGTGCTCGGTTGCCATCAGTCGACACCAGTGTGGGTGCTCGGTTGCCATCGGTTGAGGTTGAGGAAGCATGCAAACTAGGTTACTTCGGCAACCGAATTGGAAGCACACTACAAGATAAAAGTAATGTTTTTAAAACTAATGTTTTTAAAACTAATGGTAATATCTTCGTGTGACAGTGTTGTAAAAGAGTGAGATCCTGAGTTTTAAGGGTGGGTGTTTCTCTTGAGGAGATGACAATGATTTTGTGGGTGGGTGGTTATATGTATGGCTATTGGAGGTTTAAGATTGAGTTGTTGGGCTAGGTTTAAATTGGATATCCAAGCTCATGGATTTATTCAAATGTTAAGTCAAATGAATTGAACTGACATCCCATAACTATTAACGTTTAAAATATTTGAATTAAAAAAAAAAATTAACTCGGTCACCATTGTGGCAACTAGGTCGTCGTCAGGTTGTCGGAGAGAGAAAACTGATGTGGCACAGATGAACTAGGTTGTCACTGTGTTCAGCCTTATAGTGTTTATACAGTGTGTGAAGAGACTCACGACCTTTTTACCAACTGATGATATGATTTGCGATGCATTGATCGTTGAAAACAAGATCATTAATCGCTGTCACCCTGGCCTATTATGATGGCTTAAGTAAAACACAAATCTTTAAACTTAGTGAAGCTTGAAATTAGAGCTTGCGTTTATATTTTTAAGGAAGTGTTTGGCTTATCTATTATTGTAAAGTAACATGAAAATACATTAAATTAGATTCACATAATATTTTAAGTTTTTTGTATGCTTGGTAAAATTATATGTAAACTATCAGTTGTAAGTTAATAACTAATTATCGTAAGCTGATAACTGGTAAATGAGGATAATAGCTACAAGGTGTTTCTTTTTAGTTTCAAATTATTGTTTGGTAAGGTAAATGTAACTGCGTTTGTGAAGTAAAAAAATGACATAAAAAAACATTTGGATATGCTGAAACAAAAAGAAAACCCAATGATCATTGATAAAATGTGTTCCATATTGAAGATGGGGTCATGTTTGTTTCAAGACAACGAATATCATGAGTTCATATAATCATTTATAATTTAGATGATAATAGAATTATTTATAATAGATGTTGCAAGGTTAACTAGTACTTGTTTTTTTCTAAAACAAATAAAACAAACTAGATAATATAGAGTAATATAACATGGTTATTATGTTATAAAATGTCACGAAAAGTATAAATAAGTTCTAGTTCAACGAGAGAAGAGAGGAACATGTATTCATATGTTAATTTTAAAAGGTAATTATGTAATTTCAAGTTTAAACTGCTCTAAAAAATTTAGAAAGCTTCTTTTGTTAGCTTTTTGTTTTAGGAGCTACATAATTAAAATAAAAAGCTTGAAGTTTGAGTTATCAAACAAAGCTTTTTAATTTGCAAAAGCTTGTTTGGAACAATAAGCTTACAGCTCTAAAAATATTTAAAACGCTCCATTCAAATAGACCTTTTATGTGTTCATCTATTTTATATATGAAAGTATTTAAATAATTTGACTATAAGTTGTAATCGTTTTTAAAAACTCATTTCAACTAGCTTTAGCTTATAAAGAATTATTGCTTAGAGCACACGGTATGGGAAGAATTTAACATGCCAAACATTCATTTTTTGTGCCGTTGGTGAGCCAAACCATACCACGCTTGGTGCCATTCGTGAGCCAAAGGGATTTGAGCCATTCCAATAGCTCAAGCCATTTGTGATGTTTAGTGTTTTGTTTTGTGTATTGTGAATGAGTGAGTATTTTTAGTGGGGTATTTTGTGGGACTCAATAACATGTTAGTGGTGTGTTATGAGGGTGGGTGTTTTAGTTATTGGTGAGTTATTGAGAGTTGTATTATGTGGCGCTGAGGTGGCATACCAATAACGTGTTATTGGTATCCATGATACCTTGTGCTCTTATGAAAGCTTTTGCAAATTTACGTGACAAACAAATCTTATTTTAAAATTTTAAACTCTTATAATCCTTTTGAATGCCTCTCTCAAACATAGCCAAATTAGTTCAAATGACAATAATATTTTCCATAATCACCTACTAAGTAATCAAATACATCATTATTCAAAAATAATTGAGATAAACAGTATGTTTAGCTTGCGGTTGATCTTTAAAAACTTGTAAATTAGCACCTTTTATTAGTGGCGGCAATTTTTGTCACGATATGGAACACGATAACGGTATGAAAATAAATTGGTTAGGCGAAACATGCTTAAGGCTTGTCGCAGTGGAGGGGTTTAAGATCGGTTTGGCAACAAAAAATTCATGGGTCAACCGATGTTAACATCGGTTTAGACGAATGCGGGGATCGAGTGTCACATCGGTCGAGTGACAAATTTTGTGAATATCGAGTGCCTACAAGACCGATGTTTATTGCTTCTATCTTGATATTTTCGAACGTTTGCATTTAAACCAAAACAAAAATGACCGTTTGGTCATTCAATTAAAAAAAAAAAAAAAATTCAAACCCATTTTACCACTTTATAAATACCCACTTCACCTCAAACACAATTCACAACTTACCATTTTCATCTCCATTCATTTCAATCTAATTCTTATTCAACTTCAAAATGTCAAAGAAAAATACCCCACAATCAAAAACCCGACGATCACGACTACCCCAGAATGCCCCGGATCTAAATTTCTCGCCGGAAAACAACTTCGAGTTAACCGGCATATCACCACAACAAAACCGCCTCCTATTCGCTTTTCGTCCAAGGTTTTGATTATCAATCACAACTACCCCAACCAAATCAAAACCAAAACGCGTTTTATCTTAACCGTCCTTTTGTCCCACGGCAACGTTCTTACCAAGATTACCGGCAAGAACCTAGTGCGGTTGGTTACCATCCAAACATGGACTTCATTTATCCTTCTCAACCGTATCAACCTTATTCCCGATTCGAAGCACTAATCTAGACATGAATTTGGAAGATTGGATGTCGGAGTATCCGACACAAAACTACCCAAGTCAAAACTACCCAAGTCAAGATGATTCGATGGGACAAGGTTCGGGTCACGGTTCGCACCACGGTTCGTTCCATTGTTCCATTCCCGTTGATGATTCACATGATGATGAGAAAAACCGCTTCCGCTGAAGAGATGTCCCCATCAAACCAAAGCGGACCATCTAGACGTGCTTCAAAGGCCAAGGACAAAGGCAAGAAGCCGGAAACAAGCAAGGGAAAGCCAAGAAGCCCAGCAGAGCCATGGACGAAGGAGGAAGAGGTGGTGCTTTGTAAAGCTTGGGTCTATGTGTCGGAAAAACGCGGCGAGAGGAAAACGCGCCGAACCGCTTCAAGTTTTGGGAGCAAGTGATCGCCTACTTTAAGAAAGAAACTGGCAAAGACCGAACCTATGACTCCATCAATACCAAATGGAAGAGCAGGATTCGTAAATGGGTTGGAAATTATTGTGCTATCATGGAGAATATCAAGAACACCCATGGAAGGCGGTGAGAATGATATGATCGACACCTCAAAAGCTCTTAAAGAATACCGTATGACGCGACGGTCATGATTTCACTTTGGAGGAGTGCTACGAGGTTTTAAAGGGTCATCCTTCTTGGAAGGAGGTTGAGTTTCAAGCGGCTATATCAACAAATAGTCGAAGAAAACAAAGGGTTCTACCACTACCTTTTTCAACAAAGCTCGTGATCCTTTCGATGTCTATGATGTTGATGATTCTGCTGAGGAAGCGACTAGAGAATCACGACCGTCTGGTCGTGACAAAGGAAGGAAGAAAGCATCCTCCTCTTCTCGTGATGATGATGTTCCATCAGACTCATTTATGCAATCGTTGGCCAAAAATTTCTTAAGGAACAAGAAGCCGTCAAAAGAGGATAAAGATAAGAATAAGCAGGGTTTAGAAGATAATTGGTTACGGTTGAGGGAAAAAGAGCTCGAGATAAAACAGGCAAAACTTGAGCTCATGAGGACATCAAAACGGGAGTCCGACATCATCTTCTACAACACTCCAATCGACCCAAATTTGACCGGCCGCCAACTAGAAGAGTTGGAGAAAGTTAAGGCAGCAATCAAAGAACGTTACAATTTAGATTATTAGTTTAAGTATTCTAGTGTTTATTTGAATTTCGTATTGTAATTTTTTTTTTTTTTTTTTTTAAATTCGTAGTGTAATGTTTTTTTTTTTTTTTTTTTATTTCGTAATGTAATGTTTTTTTTTTTTAATTTGAATGAAATTTAAATTTAATGTTAAAAATGTTTGAATTAAAAAAAAAAAAATCATTGGGTCGTCGACTGGGGCATCCGGGTTGTCCCAGGTCGCTGGAGAGAGAAAGCTGACGTGGCGCAGGTTGTCCCAGGTTGCGACTGGGACTAGCCTAAGTTGTAAATGGATTGACACAACAAATCCATTTAATAAATAGGTTAAATTTTGGTTGAAATTCTTAACCGATTTTAGCCCGCCATCTCATTCAAGTGTACAAATAAAAAAAAACAAATACCATAAGTTATGTATAGTTTCATTTATCAAATTTGTCCACATCTCATTATAATATACATTTTTTTTGTTTGCAAAATTGTTATAAGTATATACACTACAACATTCACTGGCTACCCCAGCGACATATGGGGAGATTCCCCAGCGACATGTCGCTGGGGATACCTTTCCCCAGCGACATGTCGCTGGGGAAGCCTAGCTGGGGAAGCCTCGTAAGGGATTGTATCCCCAGCGACAATCCCCGGCGACGACGTGGGTCCCACTCAAATTTAAGTCAAAGAAGCAGTGCCACTGTGGCACATTATCCCCAGCGACATGTCGCTGGGGAATAGTCGAATTAAGCAAAATAATTAAGACACTAATTATATTGATTAAGTATCCCCGGCGACATGTCGCTGGGGATACTATGGTTACTTGTTGACAAGTCACGTTAGTCTACTATCCCCGGCGACATGTCGCTGGGGAAACTTGGTTTTCTCGTTGACTTGTCAACGTTTAGTGTGTTATCCCCGGCGACATGTCGCCGGGGAAAGGTCTGCATTTTTTTTTAATGCAGCCTGCAGTGCAGGCGATTTCCAGATTTTTTCCGGAATTTTTCCGAAAAAATCTACCAAATAAACCTGTACCAAAACCTGTATAGACTCGCCACAACTTGTACCAAAACACAAATACCATATAACGGATCAACGCAATACAAATAGATCACAACTTTTACATAAACACGACTCAAAAGTCAATATGTGCATTGATAGATAGGGAAACAAGTGTTTAAATGGCGCCAAGATGAACCTAATAATATATAACACAACTACCTAAAGTACCAAGTAGCATACTAATAATATATAACACAACTACATAAAGCTAGTACCAATGTAACATACTAATAATATACACAACTACCTACCTACCTCTCGCGTTGTTATCCTCATCATCGCCATTCTCCTCGTCATCACCACACCCACCACTCCCGCTAGCACCACCCGAGTCATACTCCCTAAACATATCCGCGTATCTGTCGTCGCTTCTGAGGAGACTCATGATAAAGCCTACATCTTTGGTGACCGACTCGCCGGGGGCGGGCATACTTGGCCTGGATGTGGCCCGTGATGGCAATACGCGACCCACACCGGGAATATGCCCACGAAGCTTACCCCCTCTTGCCAACGCATTGATTTGATCCTCCGTGTATTGACCCGTGGCCTCAAGCTTTTTCATCTCGTCCTATGTAGTGACAAAAACACAAGATAGTAAATATATTAGTCGGGTTGCTACATTATTTCTCGATAATTCATTAAAGTGTGTTTTGAAACAAAACTTACATATATCCGGCGGTCCTCATCGTTAAGGAATACCCCATCAACAGTATGTGTTCGCCAATAAGTGTCGATGAGTGACGGGTATTCATGAGTCTCTGATGCCTGCATCTGTACATACACACGCATATAAGATGAATAATTTTAAAAAAAAACACAATCACAACACACCATATATATATATATATATATATATATATGTGTGTGTGTGTGTATATATATGCATGTAAAATAATTATAATGTTTATTACCATATTATCTCGAAGGCGAGTCAGCGACCGGGATCCCTGTCTAGATATGACCTTGCTCTTTTGCCGGTTAAGCCGATTTGTAGCGGCTCGAGAAATGTTCTTGGGATCATTCCAAAACTTAATGTACTCATCCCAATCACCCGCTGTAATTTCCTCGGGACGTGCCCGCCTAATCGCCTCCGCATCGTAATCCCCGGTGGTGGGGTCTACCTTCCAATGTTTGGCTTTGAAAGAAGCCTTGTTAGTATTGTAGGCTTTTTGCAGGTGCGAGTTTATGCCTTCGTAGATCTGGGGCCAGCGGGAGGAGTCGATGTGCGGCCTGAGGTCAAATAGGGTCTGCAATCATATACAACAAAACAAAAAGAGAGTTAGAGATATAATTTATATATTTATTTAAATTTGTTTATTTATTTATATGATATAAATAAATAAGCGAATTTAGATAAATATACACAATTAAATAAATGAACACGATAATGAAATAAACATAAAAGGATAACTGACCCCAATATCTGAAATGATTCCCGCCTTCTTCTCCTTCGGGACCTTCTCCCAAGAAGGGTAGTAAAACGGCACCTTCCTAACGACCTCCCCGATGTAGTTAGACCAATGCGCCGCATGGGGGCCGAGAGGGTTTAAGGTTTGTTTGTCACCCACCTCAAAAGTGATCGACACGGGACCTTTTTCGTCTGCGATTGCCTTCAGCGAAAGGTTCCGGGTCTTGTCGCGGGTATTCAGCCTGCCCGCTGCCCTGCCGCCCAAATTGGGCTTTCGTTTACCTTTGCCTGCAAAATCAAGTTAGTGATAAAAGTCATAAATATGTATCAAATTTATGCTTGTATTACAATACTCCGGAAATTCTTACCTTTGTTAATGAAGCTTGCCCAGCAACCGTGGGTACGCGGTCGGAGGGGGACGATCCTCACCGCCACCGTCACCGCCATGGGACCGTGCAACATCTGTCGACATCTGTACAAGTACAATTAGCATAAGATATAGAAATTCATGAACAAAATAATATAAGCATGCACACATCCAAATACATACACATCCAAATAAATATACACATTTAAACAATCCACAACAATTTCATTCATTCATTCAAATATATAAGTGTATTTTGCAAGTTACAACTCAAGATCAATCTTCTTCTTCACTAGAATAAACTTTCTCACACATCATCATCAACATTGATGAGGGCTTCAACATAGGATGATTAATTTTAGACGGGGATTTTCCAAAATTAATCACTAAAATCCTAAAACAACTAATTATTATAAACTATAAACGGCTCATATCAACAAATAATAACTATAAACTAACAAAATAATATAAACGAGCACATGTCAACAAATAATAACTATAAACTACATATCATTTCACTTTTTTAACATACATACCATTATTTTAACATACATACCATTTCACTTTTTAACATACATACCATTTCACTTTTTTAACATACATACCATTTCACTTTTTTACCAAATAATAATATAAACTAACACAATTTTAACAACTAATTATTATAATTAATAAAACGAGCACATTTCAAGGCAATTGAACTAATAATAACTATAAACTAACAAAACTTAAACAATAAACATTCCCCAGCGACATGAATAAACATTCCCCAGCGACATGTCACCCGGGATACCAAAAGGAGAAAAAAAAAATTATTACATACCTTGTCTAGCCTCCTCGTCGCCCACTGCCAAAAAAAAAAAAAAAAAAAAAAAATTAACTTTCCAAGTTAACAACTTACAACAATAATAATCTGCAAAAATTATAACATACTACCCCGCTCTGCTCCTCGGCGTCCCGTCGGCTACTGCCAAAAAAAAAAAAAAAAAAAACTTCACTTTTTTAATTAACAACAACTTACAACAATAATAATCTGCAAAAACATAATATATTAACTAATTTAGTTGAATAACATTTAAAATTTGTAAACAAAAACCGTATAACGTGTGTGGTGGTGATGGGATGCGTTGGTGGTGGTGGTGGATGCGGTGGTGGTGATGGTTGATGATTGTTGGTGAATCGGTGATGGTTTTTGCTGCAAAATCGCCACAGGAAGAGGAGATAAGGTTGTTTTTTTTTTTTTTTTTTTTTTCGTTTTCTGCAGGGAAGAAGATATCCGATCTTCTTTTTGATAGTTTTTTCCCGGCGACAATCCCCGGGGACATTTCGCTGGGGAAAGGTATAGTTTTTGTCGTTTTGCGTAAATGGCGCGATAACAAATTTTGGTGGTACGTATCCCCGGCGACATGTCGCCGGGGAAAACTATTTAATTTTTTTTTATTATAATCCCCAGCGACATGTCGCCGGGGAAAATGTTTTTTTTTTTTTTTTTTTTTTTTGGGTAAAATTTAATTACTTTATGTTGTTTACTTTAATATAAACTCGGGAACAAAAAGTTACCATTCGCATCTTTATATTCTATATGAGAGTTAGATTTACATCTAGTAACGGGTAGAGGAACAAGAACATGTTACATCAAAATGTTGCATGCAATATTTAATTGGATCAAGAAGCCAAACGATGCATAGTTGAATGTGTTTTATAAATCTATGATTCACCGAAGAATAATTATGGTTACAAATTAGACGTTCAACGGATGAGTCGATATGTTATGGTTACAATTTAGACGTTCAACGGATGAGTCGGTATGTTATGGTTACACATTAGACGTTCAACCGGATGAGTCGATATATTAGGGTTACACATTAGACGTTCAACGAATGAGTCGATATGTTATGGTTACACATTAGACGTTCAACGGATGAGTCGATATGTTATGGTTACACATTAGACGTTCAACGGATGAATCGATATGTTATGGTTACACATTAGACGTTCAACGGATGAGTCGATATGTTATGGTTACACATTAGACGTTCAACGGATGAGTCGGTATGTTATGGTTACACATTAGACATTTAACGGATGAGTCGATATGTTATGGTTGGACATTAGACGTTCAACAGATGAGTCGATATGTTAGGGTTGGACATTAGACGTTCAACGAATGAGTCGATATGTTATGGTTACACATTAGACGTTCAACGGATGAGTCGGTATGTTATGGTTACACATTAGACGTTCAACGGATGAGTCGGTATGTTAGGGTTACACATTAGACGTTCAACGGATGAGTCGGTATGTTATGGTTACACATTGAACGTTCAACGGATGAGTCGATATGTTATGGTTACACATTGGACGTTCAACGGATGAGTCGATATGTTATGGTTACAATTTAGACGTTCACAATGAGTCGGTATGTTAGGGTTAGACATTAGACGTTCAACGGAAGAGGCGATATGTTATGGTTACACATTGACGTTCAACGTGAGTCAGTATGTTATGATTACACATTAGACGTTCAACGGATGAGTCGGTATGTTAGGGTTACACATTAGACGTTCAACGGATGAGTCGGTATGTTATGGTTACACATTAGACGTTCAACGGATGAGTCGTTATGTTATGGTTACACATTGGACGTTCAACGAATTAGTCGGTATGTTGTGGTTACACATTAGACGTTCAACGGATGAGTCGATATGTTATGGTTACACATTGGACGTTCAACGGATGAGTCGATATGTTATGGTTACCATTAGGACGTTCAACGGATGATTCGATATGTTATGGTTACACATTGGACGTTCAACGGATGAGTCGGTATGTTATGGTTACAGATTAGACGTTCAACGGATGAGTCGATATGTTATGGTTACACATTAGACGTTCAACGGATGAGTCGATATGTTAGGGTTGGACATTAGACGTTCAACGGATGAGTCGACATGTTATGGTTACACATTAGACGTTCAACGGATGAGTCGGTATGTTATGGTTACACATTAGACGTTCAACGGATGAGTCGATATGTTATGGTTACACATTGGACGTTCAACGAATGAGTCGGTATTTATGTTCACATTGACCGTTCAACGGATGAGTCGATATGTTATGGTTACACATTGGACGTTCAACGGATGAGTCGATATGTTATGGTTACACATTAGACGTTCAACGGATGAGTCGATATGTTATGGTTACACATTGGACGTTCAACGGATGAGTCGATATGTTATGGTTACACATTAGACGTTCAACGGATGAGTCGGTATGTTATGGTTACACATTAGACGTTCAACGGATGAGTCGATATGTTATGGTTACACATTAGACGTTCAACGGATGAGTCGATATGTTATGGTTACACATTAGACGTTCAACGGATGAGTCGATATGTTAGGTTGGACATTAGACGTTCAACGGATGAGTCGATATGTTATGGTTACACATTAGACGTTCAACGGATGAGACGGTATGTTATGGTTACACATTAGACGTTCAACGGATGAGTCGGTATGTTATGGTTACACATTAGACGTTCAACGGATGAGTCGGTATGTTATGGTTACACATTAGACGTTCAACGGATGAGTCGGTATGTTATGGTTACACATTAGACGTTCAACGGATGAGTCGGTATGTTATGGTTACAATTTAGACGTTCAACGGATGAGTCGGTATGTTATGGTTACACATTAGACGTTCAACGGATGAGTCGGTATGTTATGGTTACACATTAGACGTTCAACGGATGAGTCAGTATGTTAGGGTTACACATTAGACGTTCAACGGATGAGTCGGTATGTTATGGTTACACATTAGACGTTCAACGGATGAGTCGGTATGTTATGGTTACACATTAGACGTTCAACGGATGAGTCGGTATGTTATGGTTACACATTAGACGTTCAACGATTAGTCGGTATGTTTGTGTTACACATTAGACATTGAACGGATGAGTCGGTATGTTATGGTTACACATTAGACGTTCAACGGATGAGTCGATATGTTATGGTTACACATTAGACGTTCAACGGATGAGTCGATATGTTATGGTTACACATTAGACGTTCAACGGATGAGTCGATATGTTATGGTTACACTTAGACGTTCAACGATAAGTCATATGTTATGGGTTGCACATTAGACGTTCAACGGATGAGTCGATATGTTAGGGTTGGACATTAGACGTTCAACGGATGAGTCGACATGTTATGGTTACACATTAGACGTTCAACGGATGAGTCGGTATGTTATGGTTACACATTAGACGTTCAACGGATGAGTCGATATGTTATGGTTACACATTAGACGTTCAACATCCGAGTCGGTATGTTATGGTTACACATTAGACGTTCAACGGATGAGTCGGTATGTTATGGTTACACATTAGACGTTCAACGGATGAGTCGGTATTATGGTTACACATTAGACGTTCAACGGATGAGTCGGTATGTTATGGTTACACATTGACGGTCAACGATGAGTCGATATGTTAGGTTACACATTGGACGTTCTACGGATGAGTCGATATGTTATGGTTACACATTAGACGTTCAACGGATGAGTCGATATGTTATGGTTACACCTTAGACGTTCAACGGATGAGTCGATATGTTATGGTTACACATTGGACGTTCAACGGATGAGTCGATATGTTATGGTTACAATTTAGACGTTCAACGGATGAGTCGGTATGTTATGGTTACACATTAGACGTTCAACGGATGAGTCGGTATGTTATGGTTACACATTGGACGTTCAACGGATGAGTCGGTATGTTGTGGTTACACATTAGACGTTCAACGGATGAGTCGATATGTTATGGTTACACATTGGACGTTCAACGGATGAGTCGATATGTTATGGTTACACATTAGACGTTCAACGGATGAGTCGATATGTTATGTTTACACATTAGACGTTCAACGGATGAGTCGGTATGTTATGGTTACACATTAGACGTTCAACGGATAAGTCGATATGTTATGGGTTGGACATTAGACGTTCAACGGATGAGTCGATATGTTAGGGTTGGACATTAGACGTTCAACGGATGAGTCGATATGTTATGGTTACACATTAGACGTTCAACGGATGAGTCGGTATGTTATGGTTACACATTAGACGTTCAACATCCGAGTCGGTATGTTATGGTTACACATTAGACGTTCAACGGATGAGTCGGTATTTTGGTTACACATTAGACGTTCAACGGATGAGTCGGTATGTTATGGTTACACATTAGACGTTCAACGGATGAGTCGGTATGTTATGGTTACACATTGGACGTTCAACGGATGAGTCGTTATGTTAGGGTTGCACATTAGACGTTCAACGGATGAGTCGGTATGTTATGGTTACACATTAGACGTTCAACGGATGAGTCGGTATGTTATGGTTACACATTAGACGTTCAACGGATGAGTCGGTATGTTATGGTTACACATTAGACGTTCAACGGATGAGTCGATATGTTAGGGTTGGACATTAGACGTTCAACGGATGAGTCGATATGTTATGGTTACACATTAGCCGTTCAACGGATGAGTCGATATGTTATGGTTACACATTAGACTTTGAACAGATGAGTCGTTATGTTATAGTATACGTATTATTATTATTATTATTATTATTATTATTATTATTATTATTATTATTTATTATTATTTATTATTATAAAGTCAAACGAAGTTAAACGGTATCCCCGGCGACATGTCGCTGGGGAAAAGTGCAAAATAAAATTTTAAAGTAATCAAATTAACACTAATTACATATTTTAAATAATCAAATGAATCCCCGGCGACATGTCGCTGGGGAAACAAGCAAAATAAAATTTTAAAGTAATAAAATTAACAGTAATTACATATGTTAAATAATCAAATGAATCCCGGGCGACATGTCGCTGGGGAAAGGTAAGAGGGAAAAGTTCCCGCCACGTTGCACGATGAAATTTTCGGTCAAAATATAACAACCGTATCCCCGGCGACATGTCGCCGGGGAAAACCTCTCCATAATTTAGCTGACTTTTCTACGAGACTTTGTGCCACGTAGGATATATTTTTGTCGTTTAGTGATGATTCCCCAACGACACTTGTCGCCGGAGAAAACGGCGATGGGGAAACTGGTAAATGTGGTAGTGATACCGATGGACTTTCGAAATATATTCATAGTGGTAAGTGGAGTATGGTTGTGACTTATGCTGAATATTTAATTATTTATTGTGTTGCTTCAAATTGCTCTAGCATTCTATTTCTATTATTTAGCATGTACCTTTAAATTTACGGGTTGACACGGCTAACAATTTTAATAAATGTGTTCATGTAAGTGTTGAATTTTGACCGATTAACTAAGCATGTTGGAATTAGGGTTGTGATATGTGAATCCATCAACGTGAACCCGACTCGAATTGACACCCCGGCCTACCGTCTCATTCACTGTAACGTTATTGAGCATGTAACACAATTAACACAGGCGTAAAACGTTAGTTCACATGATAGCCAGTAAAAATATGAGATTCGCAATTACCAAATAAATATCTAACAATAATAATATCAATGAAACATCACATAAAAATGAGATTAATGAGAGTATTTTCAATGGGCCTAACTAAGGTCTTCTTATCATGTCATTATACCTATCAAGCGAATCCATACGTTGTAATTTAAGCTGTGCTCTAAACTTGGTGATGAAATTTTCGGCTTTTGCATCGTCATCAGCGTTCCTTCTAGCTCTCGTTGTCTCAGGACGCTGGAGGCATGCAACCTCATCATCTTCGTGATCACTAGACACACTTCTTCTAACCTCGCTACGTGTCTTTTTTATCTCAACACTTGCTAGCTTCCCTTTAGTCTTCTTTTTCTTTGTTAGGGTTGTAGTTGTTGCAGGAATCTTGAATTTAACCGAGTTGACTCGGGCGAGTTGGGCGGGTGAGTTGGTGATCATTTGAGAGTCTCCGTAAATGTTGGAGAAATCTATGGACTTTAATCGTCCTAATATAGAAGGGGTAGGGTTTGGGTTTTTGCTAGATGGATATCGTGGTGAGTCGGGTTGAGTGTCGTAGCTGCATGCGGAAAAAATGGATTGAGAGAGTCTACTTAGTGAAGTGTATTGAGGGTTCTCTTGGTTTGTTTTAATGGTTTTGGTAATGATGGTGGGAATTATTGATGATATGTTAATGGATCTAGCTCGATCTAGGAATGAAGATACTATAGGGAGTTGTGTACTAAATGAATATTCATAGTTTTGGTCCTGATTCTGGTTCCGCATCTGGTTCTGGTTCTGGTTCTGGTTCTGATTTTGGTTCTGGTTTTGGTTCCGCATCTGGTTCCGGTTCTGGTTTTGGCTCTGATTCTCGTCATGATTTTGGCTTTGGTTGGTGTTTTCGTAGTTGTCATGATTTTGATTATGACTAGGGTTATTTGTGGTTTTAGTATTTGATTTTGAAGCTAAGAAAAGGGTAGCAATTAGGAGATTGGCGACACAAAAGAGAATGGTGGGTGTAAACCAAGCCCACATAGAAGCAATAGTCATCATTTGTGAATTGTAGGAATATTTTTGTAGAAGGGATATGAGGTATAGCTTGATTATATATACGCCCCACTCCTCCACTATTATAAAATCTAGATATTTTCTAGCGTGCCAATTGTATTTCAAGTTATCGAAACCATTGGATTGTGATGGGGCACGATTGCATGAAAATTCAATGAACTGGCCAAAATGAAATGTCACATCATTTGTTTTTCTCCTAGTACTACAGTTTGTCTAAATTATTAACCAATGAAGGAATTCCATGAAAAAAAATTCGTTATAGACAAATAGATATCTTTGATCTTAGTGACAACGACCACCAAATTGGACTCGTAAAACAGTTATTCGATTCAAATCTCACTATGTACACATCTTAATAATTGCCCGAAAAAGTATCATAAACGGCCGTGGAAACATCTTTGTTATGTTCAGTACATCTGAGCCAAAAATCTCGGCATTCAAAATAGCATGAACTAAGAGAACGTCGTCTCTTTAATCTTTATCCGTTCTACTTTTTTTGAGGGCCAGCGACAATTTAATGATGAAGCTCTCATTAGTCCACAATCCTCTACATCAGGCCGGATAGTTGGCCATTTGAGTTCGATGAAAACATGTTTACTATATGTCTATATTTTATGAATAGACCAACCATTGGCATGCGTGTGCCATGTAGATATAAAACTACAAAACTGCTAAAAATGTCTTGTTTTTTTCCTGCAATATATTAAATCAAAAGTTTTAACTTTTAACTAAACTAAACTTAAGTTCTAGATAATAAACTATTATTGACAATCTTAAACTCAAATTAGGGTACTCAGGATGACATAATGGATAATGTGGATAACATTTGTTACGATTATTATAAGCATTTGAGCTCTGTTGCTATAACAATAACAATATGTTTTTTATTAACCAGATTTAGTGTGGGGGACGTACTTTATTTTGTTCAATTTTACACGTCGACAATTTATATGGAGTAATTATCTTTTTATGTCGTGTTTAATCACCTCACATAAATAATTGTCGACATACGTTATACGTACATGGCCCACGGGCATGATAACTTGTTTGACTTGCATTCATAAAACATGTGAACATAAAAATCCAACAGTCTTTTTTATAATATACACAATGGTTAGTTCTAGAGAGATTATTTGTATACGGGATTATCTAAAAAATGCCCTCTGCGCAATTGTTTTAATTGTTAAACAAAGAAAGTTTATATTTATTAAATACAAAATTATATTCAATTAAGATAATTATTATATATTAAATGTAATTTTTCATTTAAATTTTTTTTTTTAATGTTGAACTAATGCACTTATCTAATGTTTGGGCATTTATTAGACAATGACCTTTGTGTATATTGTGTTATTATGTTTTTTATTTATGGGTTCTTTGATTTGCACGTTTAATTATACGAAGTAAGCAAGGGGAAATGGTGCTCGTTGGTTT
>OU343216.1:85905490-85938551 GCA_910596185.1 Chrysanthemum makinoi
TTTCACTAAAATCCTAAAAGCATGTACAAGTACAATTAGCATAAGATATACATACCATTTCATGAACAAAATAATATAAGCAAGTACAATTAGCATAAGATATAGAAATTCATGAACAAAATAATATAAGCATGTACAAGTACAATTAGCATAAGATATACATACCATTTCAATTGCCTTGATTTGGCCACATATTAATCACTAAAATCCTAAAACAACTAATTATTATAAATTATAAACGGCTCATATCAACAAATAATAACTATAAACTAACAAAATAATATAAACGAGCACATATCAACAAATAATAAATATAAACTATAAACTAACAAAATTATTATAAACGGCTCAAAAGTTGAAAAAAGGAAAATGGTATGTATGTTGCTAAGAGTTTTAACATACATACTATTTCACTTTTTAACATACATACTATTTCACTTTTTTAACATGCATATCATTTCACTTTTTTAACATAGATACCATTATTTTAACATACATACCATTTCAATTTTTTCAACAAATAATAACAATAAACTAACAAAATTTAAACAACTAATTATTATAATTATAAACGAGCACATTTCAAGGCAATTGAACTAATAATAACTATAAACTAACAAAATTTAAACAATAAACATTCCCCAGCGACATGTTAACACCCCCGTCGACACGGGATACCAAACGGAGAAAAAAAATTATTACATACCTTGTCTAGCCTACTCGTCGCTGCCCGCCTGCCAAACAACAACAAAAAAAAAAAAAAAAATTAACTTTCCGTTAACAACTTACAACAATATAATCTACAAATTATAACATACCTCGCTCTGCTCCTCGTCGGTCCTCGTCGGCTCACAATGCCAAAAAAAAAAAAAAAAAAAAAAAAAAAAAAAAAAAAACTTCACTTTTTTAGTTAACAACTTACAACCTCCCAATAACAATCATGCAAAATCATAATATAATTAACTAATTTAGTGCCCTGCCCTTAATAACATTTAAAATTTGTAAAACTTGCCATGCCGGACTGACCGTGTAACGTTTGGTGTGGTGATGGTGGAGACGTGGATGGTTTTCCTGGTTTTGGTGATGGTGGATTGCGGTGGTGGTGATGGTTGATGAGTGTTGGTGAATCGGTGATGGTTTTTGCTGCTGAAATGCCACAGGGAAGAGAGGAGGATAGGTTTTTTTTTTTTTTTGTTTTTTTCGTGCAGTGAAGAAGATATCCAGATCTACTTTATGGGGATAAAGTTTTTCCCTGGCGACAATTCCAGCGACATGTCGCTGGGAAAGGTATAGTTTTTATTGTCTGTTTAGCGTAAATGGAGTTTTTGCGATAAACGAAAATTTGGTGGGCACGTATCCCACCCCGGAGACATGTCGCGGGGAAAACTATTAATTTTTTTGGTAAATTAATTAAATTGTGTGTTTAATGACCCGGCGACATGTCGCCGGGAGGGAAACTGTTTTTTGTTTTATTTTTTTTTGGGTAAAAATTTAATTACTTTATGTTGTTAACGACGTCAAAAGAATACGATTTTATCACTCCATTTAATCCCAATACACATTAGACGTTCAACGGATGAGTCGGTATGTTATGGTTACACATTAGACGTTCAACGGATGAGTCGGTATGTTAGGGTTGGACATTAGACGTTCAACGGATGAGTCGATATGTTATGGGTTGGATATTAGACGTTCAACGGATGAGTCGATATGTTATGGTTACACATTAGACGTTCAATGAATGAGTCGGTATGTTATGGTTACACATTAGACGTTCAACGGATGAGTCGATATATTATGGTTACACATTACACGTTCAACGGATGAGTCGGTATGTTATGGTTACACATTAGACGTTCAACGGATGAGTCGGTATGTTATGGTTACACATTAGACGTTTAATGAATGAGTCGGTATGTTATGGGTTGGACATTAGACGTTTAACGGATTAGTCGATATGTTATGGTTACACATTAGACGTTCAATGAATGAGTCGGTATGTTATGGGTTGGACATTAGACGTTCAACGGATTAGTCGATATGTTATGGTTACACATTAGACGTTCAATGAATGAGTCGGTATGTTATGGGTTGGACATTAGACGTTCAACGGATTAGTCGATATGTTATGGTTACACATTAGACGTTCAATGAATGAGTCGGTATGTTATGGGTTGGACATTAGACGTTCAACGGATGAGTCGATATGTTATGGTTACACATTAGACGTTTAATGAATGAGTCGGTATGTTATGGGTTGGACATTAGACGTTCAACGGATTAGTCGATATGTTATGGTTACACATTAGACGTTCAATGAATGTGGTATGTTATGGGTTGGACATTAAACGTTCAACGGATGAGTCGATATGTAATGGTTACACATTAGACGTTCAATGAATGAGTCGGTATGTTATGGTTACACATTAGACGTTCAACGGATGAGTAGATATATTATGGTTACACATTACGCGTTCAACGGATGAGTCGGTATGTTATGGTTACACATTAGACGTTCAACGGATGAGTCGGTATGTTATGGTTACACATTAGACGTTTAACGGATTAGTCGATATGTTATGGTTACATTAGACGCAATGAATGAGTCGTTATGTTATGGGTTGGACATTAGACGGATCGATATGGGATAGACGTTCAATGAATGGTTACACATTGGTTGTTATGACATGGCGTAGTTATGGTTACACATTAGACGTCAAAGGATCGAGTCGATATATTATGGGTTGGACACGTTCAACGGATGAGTCGGTACGTTACATACGGCGTGTCGATGTTACACATTAGACGTTCAATGAGTCGATGGTCGTTATGGTTATGGTTACACATTAGACGTTCAACGGATTTAATGTTATGGTTACGTTAACGGATGAGTACACATTGGACGCTTCATGAATCGATATGTTATGGGTTACAATTTAACGTCAACGAATAGGTATGTTACACATTAGACGTTAAATGACGATGAGTCGTTATGGTTATGTTGGGTTAGACGTTCAGCCGGATGAGTCGAGTATGTTATGGTTATACATTAGACGTTCAACGGATGAGTCGGTATGTTATGGTTACACATTAGATGTTCAACGGATGAGTCGGTATGTTATGGTACACATTACGTTCACGTTTAACGCGGATTAGTCGGTATGTTATTACACATTAGGTTACACATTAGTCGATATGTTATGGTTACACATTAGACGTTCAATGAATGAGTCGGTATGTTATGGGTTGGACATTAGACGTTCAACGGATGAGTCGATATGTTATGGTTACACATTAGACGTTCAATGAATGAGTCGGTATGTTATGGTTACACATTAGACGTTCAACGGATGAGTCGATATGTTATGGTTACACATTAGACGTTCAAAGAATGAGTCGATATGTTATGGTTACACATTAGACGTTCAACGGATGAGTCGATATGTTATGGTTACATTAGACGTTCAACGGATGAGTCGTATGTTAGGGTTACATTACACGTCAACGGATAAGTCAGTATGTTATGGTTACACATTAGACGTTCAACGGATGAGTCGATATGTTATGGTTACACATTAGATGTTCAACGTTGCGGATTGAGTCGATATGTTATGGTTACATTTAGGACGTTCAACGAATGAGTCGGTATGTTAGGGTTACACATTGGACGTTCAACGGATGAGTCGATATGTTATGGTTACACATTGGACGTTCAAGGATGAGTCGATATGTTATGGTTACACATAGACGTTCACGATGAGTCGATATGTTATGGTACACATTGGACGTTCAACGGATGAGTCGATATGTATGTGGTCACATTAGCGTTCAACGGATGAGTCGATATGTTATGGTTACACATTAGACGTTTAACGGATGAGTCGTTATGTTATGGTTACACATTAGACGTTCAACGGATAAGTCGATATGTTAGGGTTGGACATTAGACGTTCAACGGATGAGTCGATATGTTAGGTTGGACATTAGACGTTCAACGGATGAGTCGATATGTTATGGTTACACATTAGACGTTCAACGGATGAGACGGTATGTTATGGTTACACATTAGACGTTCAACGGATGAGTCGGTGGTAGTTACACATTGGACGTTACGAATGAGTCGGTATGTTATGGTTACACATTGAACGTTAAACGGATGAGTCGATATGTTATGGTTACACATTGGACGTTCAACGGATGAGTCGATATGTTATGTTACAATTTAGACGTCAAAACGATGAGTCGGTATGTTATGGTTACACATTAGACGCGTCACGGATGAGTCGATATGTTCTGGTTACACATTAGACGTTCAACGGATGAGTCAGTATGTTAGGGTTAAACATTAGACGTTCAACGGATGAGTCGGTATGTATGGTTACACATAGACGTTCAAACGGATGAGTCGTATGGTATGGTTACACATTAGACGTTCAACGGATGAGTCGGTATGTTATGGTTACACATTGGCGTTCACGAATTAGTCGGTATGTTATGGTTACACATTAGACGTTCAACGGATGAGTCGGTATGTTATGGTTACACATTAGACGTTCAACGGATGAGTCGATATGTTATGGTTACACATTAGACGTTCAACGGATGAGTCGGTATGTTATGGTTACACATTAGACGTTCAACGGATGAGTCGGTATGTTATGGTTACACATTAGACGTTCAACGGATAAGTCGATATGTTATGGGTTGGACATTAGACGTTAAACGGATGAGTCGATATGTTTGGGTTGGACATTAGACGTTCAACGGATGAGTCGACATGTTAAGGTTGGACATTAGACGTTCAACGGATGAGTCGGTATGTTATGGTTACACATTAGACGTTCAACGGATGAGTCGATATGTTATGGTTACACATTAGCGTTCAACATCGAAGTCGGTATGTTATGGTTACACATTAAACGTTCAACGAATTAGTCGTTATGTTATGGTTACACATTAGACGTTCAACGGATGAGTCGGTATGTTATGGTTACACATTGACGTTCAACGAATGAGTCGGTAGTTATGGTACACATTGAACGTTCAACGGATGACGATATTTAGGTACACATTGGACGTTCACGGATGAGTCGATATGTTATGGTTACACATTAGACGTTCAACGAATGAGTCGATATGTTATGGTCACATTAGACGTTCACGGATGAGTCGATCATGTTATGGTTACACATGGGACGTTCAACGGATGAGTCGATATGTTATGGTTACCATTTAGACGTCAACGGATGAGTCGATAGGTTATGGTTACACATTAGATGTTCAACGGATGAGTCGGTATGTTATGGTTACACATGGGACGTTGCATAGTCGGTATGTTATGCTTACACATTAGACGTTCAATGGATGAGTCGGTATGTTATGGTTACACATTGGACGTTCAACGGATGAGTCGATATGGTATGGTTACACATTAGACGTTCAACGGATGAGTCGATATGTTATGGTTACACATTGGACGTTCAACGGATGAGTCGGTATGTTAGGGTTACACATTAGACGTTCAACGGATAAGTCGATATGTTATGGGTTGGACATTAGACGTTCAACGGATGAGTCGATATGTTAGGGTTGGACATTAGACGTTCAACGGATGAGTCGATATGTTATGGTTACACATTAGACGTTCAAACGGATGCGCGATGTATGGTTACACATAGACGTTCAACATCCGAGTCGGTGATGTGTTATGGTTAGACATGCAACGGATGAGTCGGTATGTTATGGTTACACATTAGACGTTCAACGGATGAGTCGGTATGTTATGGTTACACATTGACGTTAACAGGATGAGTCGGTATGTTATGGTTACACATTGGAGTTAACGGATGAGTCGATATGTTATGGTGCACATTAGACGTTAACGGATGAGTCGATATGTTAGGGTACACATTGGACGTTCCACGGATGAGTCGGTATGTTATGGTTACACATTAGACGTTCAACGGATAAGTCGATATGTTATGGGTTGGACATTAGCGTTCAAGGATGAGTCGATATGTTAGGGTGGGACATTAGACGTCAACGGATGAGTCGATATGTTACGGTTAAACATTAGACGTTCAACGGATGAGTCGATATGTTATGGTAGCATTAGAGTTTGAACAGATGAGTCGTTATGTTATAGTATACGTATTATTATTATTATTATTATTATTATTATTATTATTATTATTATTATTATTATTATTAATAGTCAAACGAAGTCAAACGGTATCCCCGGCGACATGTGCTGGGGAAAAGTGCAAAATAAATTTTAAAGTAATCAAATAACACTAATTTATATTTTAAATAATCAAATGAATCCCCGGCGACATGTCGCTGGGGAAACAAGCAAAATAAAATTTTAAAGTAATAAAATTAACAGTAATTACATATGTTAAATAATCAAATGAATCCCGGGCGACATGTCGCTGGGGAAAGGTAGAGGGAAAAGTTCCGCCACGTTGCACGATGAAATTTGTCGGTCAAAATATAACAACCGTATCCCCGCCGACATGTCGCGGGGGAAAACGCATACCTAATTTAGTGACTTTTCTACGCGA
This sequence comes from Chrysanthemum makinoi, assembly GCA_910596185.1. Classification (NCBI taxonomy): domain Eukaryota; kingdom Viridiplantae; phylum Streptophyta; class Magnoliopsida; order Asterales; family Asteraceae; genus Chrysanthemum; species Chrysanthemum makinoi. Next base: position 85,912,054 of record OU343216.1, read on the forward strand.
TTTGTGCCACGTAGGATATATTTTGTCGTTTAGTGATGATTCCCCAAGACATGTCGCGGGAGAAAAGCGCCGATGGGGAACTGGGTAAATGTGGTAGTGATACCGATGGACTTTCGAAATATATTCATAGTGGTAAGTGGAGTATGGTTGTGACTTATGCTGAATATTTAATTATTTATTGTGTTGCTTCAAATTGCTCTAGCATTCTATTTCTATTATTTAGCATGTACCTTTAAATTTACGGGTTGACACGGCTAACAATTTTAATAAATGTGTTCATGTAAGTGTTGAATTTTTTGACACGATTAACTAAGCATGTTGGGAATTAGGGTTGTGATATGTGAATCCATCAACGTGAACCCGACTCGAATTGACACCCCGGCCTACCGTCTCATTCACTGTAACGTTATTGAGCATGTAACACAATTAACACAGGCGTAAAACGTTAGTTCACATGATAGCCAGTAAAAATATGAGATTCGCAATTACCAAATAAATATCTAACAATAATAATATCAATGAAACATCACATAAAATGAGATAATGAGAGTATTTTCAATGGGCACTAACTAAGGTCTTCTTATCATGTCATTATACCTATCAAGCGAATCCATACGTTGTAATTTAAGCTGTGCTCTAAACTTGGTGATGAAATTTTCGGCTTTTGCATCGTCATCAGCGTTCCTTCTAGCTCTCGTTGTCTCAGGACGCTGGAGGCATGCAACCTCATCATCTTCGTGATCACTAGACACACTTCTTCTAACCTCGCTACGTGTCTTTTTTATCTCAACACTTGCTAGCTTCCTTAGTCTTCTTTCTTTGTTAGGGTGTAGTTGTTGCAGGAATCTTGAATTTAACCGAGTTGACTCGGCGAGTTGGCGCGGTGAGTGGTGATCATTGAGAGTCTCCGTAAATGTTGGAGAAATCTATGGACTTTAATCGTCCTAATATAGAAGGGGTAGGGTTTGGGTTTTGCTAGATGGATATCTGGTGAGTCGGGTTGAGTGTCGTAGCTGCATGCGGAAAAAAATGGATTGAGAGAGTCGACTTAGTGAAGTGTATTGAGGGTTCTCTTGGTTTGTTTTAATGGTTTTGGTAATGATGGTGGGAATTATTGATGATATGTTAATGGATCTAGCTCGATCTAGGAATGAAGATACTATAGGGAGTTGTGTACTAAATGAATATTCATAGTTTTGGTCCTGATTCTGGTTCCGCATCTGGTTCTGGTTCTGGTTCTGGTTCTGATTTTGGTTCTGGTTTTGGTTCCGCATCTGGTTCCGGTTCTGGTTTTGGCTCTGATTCTCGTCATGATTTTGGCTTTGGTTGGTGTTTTCGTAGTTGTCATGATTTTGATTATGACTAGGGTTATTTGTGGTTTTAGTATTTGATTTTGAAGCTAAGAAAAGGGTAGCAATTAGGAGATTGGCGACACAAAGAGATGGTGGGTGTAAACCAAGCCCACATAGAAGCAATAGTCATCATTTGTGAATTGTAGGAATATTTTTGTAGAAGGGATATGAGGTATAGCTTGATTATATATACGCCCCACTCCTCCACTATTATAAAATCTAGATATTTTCTAGCGTGCCAATTGTATTTCAAGTTATCGAAACCATGGATTGTGATGGGGCACGATTGCATGAAAATTCAATGAACTGGCCAAAATGAAATGTCACATCATTTGTTTTTCTCCTAGTACTACAGTTTGTCTAAATTATTAACCAATGAAGGAATTCCATGAAAAAAAATTCGTTATAGACAAATAGATATCTTTGATCTTAGTGACAACGACCACCAAATTGGACTCGTAAAACAGTTATTCGATTCACCTCTCACTATGTACACATCTTAATAATTGCCCGAAAAAGTATCATAAACGGCCGTGGAAACATCTTTGTTATGTTCAGTACATCTGAGCCAAAAATCTCGGCATTCAAAATAGCATGAACTAAGAGAACGTCGTCTCTTTAATCTTTATCCGTTCTACTTTTTTTGAGGGCCAGCGACAATTTAATGATGAAGCTCTCATTAGTCCACAATCCTCTACATCAGGCCGGATAGTTGGCCATTTGAGTCGATGATGAACATGTTTACTATATGTCTATATTTTATGAATAGACCAACCATTGGCATGCGTGTGCCATGTAGATATAAAACTAACAAAAACTGCTAAAATGTCTTGTTTTTTTCCTGCAATATATTAAATCAAAAGTTTTAACTTTTAACTAAACTAAACTTAAGTTCTAGATAATAAACTATTATTGACAATCTTAAACTCAAATTAGGGTACTCAGGATGACATAATGGATAATGTGGATAACATTTGTTACGATTATTATAAGCATTTGAGCTCTGTTGCTATAACAATAACAATATGTTTTTTATTAACCAGATTTAGTGTGGGGGACGTACTTTATTTTGTTCAATTTTACACGTCGACAATTTATATGGAGTAATTATCTTTTTATGTCGTGTTTAATCACCTCACATAAATAATTGTCGACATACGTTATACGTACATGGCCCACGGGCATGATAACTTGTTTGACTTGCATTCATAAAACATGTGAACATAAAAATCCAACAGTCTTTTTTATAATATACACAATGGTTAGTTCTAGAGAGATTATTTGTATACGGGATTATCTAAAAAATGCCCTCTGCGCAATTGTTTTAATTGTTAAACAAAGAAAGTTTATATTTATTAAATACAAAATTATATTCAATTAAGATATTATATATATTAATGTAATTTCTTAATTTATTTTTTTTTTTAATGTTGAACTAATGCACTTATCTAATGTTTGGGCATTTATTAGACAATCCTTTTGTATACATGTGTTATTATTTGTTTATATGTGTTATTGATTTGCACGGTTTAATGTATAAGAAGTTAGAGCAAGGGGAATGGTTCTCGTTGGTTTTCGCTATTGCCTAGGTGGCAGCTCGCCACTTGATTGACTCGCCACTGTGGTTTTCGTCGTTCAAACGACATGCAAAAAGACAAAGGCAGTGAAATAAATACGTGCATTCAATCCGGTCCTTTTTTTTTTTTTTTTTTTTTTTTTTTTTTTTTTTTAATTCCCCAAAACAGAGTTTAGTGGTGTGAGTGTTTTTAGGTGTGTGAGTATGTGTTTAAGTGAGATAACCCAAGAAACTAGCTATACAAACCTACCAACACCAAAGTACAAGAACTTATGAAAATCAAAGAGATGGATATGGTGTTGTTGTGGTTGGTTCGTTCAACACAAGAAAAGGAGAGGTTATTAATTTAGGACATGCAATATGAAAGTTACATGTGTCTTAGATTTGATTAGAAAAGATAAGAATGGGACAAGTGTGTTGGAAGAGTTAGTGATTATCTTGTATAATTTACAGCAATTGTGTGTAATTTTGATTTTGATTAAAATTATGAGTTTAAATTTGTAGTTTGTTTTTTTTTTTTTTTTTTTTTTTTCGTATTGTAGTTGTATTTTTATTTTAAATGAATGAAATGAATTTAATTGTGTTTGGAAAATATGGAAAAGAAATAAAATGAGGGTGGGTGGGGCCCAAGTGAAGAGAAGTGAGTAAGTTGTGATTGGGGGGTATTTTTTTTGTTAGTGTGTTGGAGTGATGTGGAGGTGTTGTGGCACACGTGGGGCCCAAGTGAAGAGAAGTGGGGAAGTCACCATACCCCTGCTTTATATAAGAAGATATATATATATATATATATATATATATATATATATATATATTTATATATATATATATATATATATATATATATATATATATCTCTATCTATATATATAATATATATATCTATATCGATCCGCTTGAGCTTTTATTTTGAAAAGATTGAGAAGGTTTTTATAAATGATAGATTTTTAACTTTGATTCAAGTTTTTCAAACATAAAACTCATTTTAATGTTATGTTAATCCAAAATGTGTAAAAAAAAATTCGAATCAATGTTAAAAATCTCTCGATTTTGTGATATAAGTAAAAAACTGAATCTTCTGTACAAATTTAAAGAATCATTAGCTTTACTCGATTTTAGCAATGATTTTTGAATCAAACTTGTGATTTATAGATTCGATTGAGTATAAAATGATGTTTACTTGTGAATCAAATAAAAAATATGAATCAATTTGCTCGGCAGTTGATTTCTCAATTTTCTCAAAATAAAAACCTTCTCAATGGAACCGGAGCCTATATATATATGTGTGTGTGTGTGTGTGTGTGTGTATATATATATATATATATATATATATGGATAAAGATCAAATAAAAGGACAAATATCCGTAAAAAAATAAAAAAAATTTTTTTACAAAAAAAGTTTTCGAAAAATTCTCAAAAAATTCCATAAGAACGGGTATGATAGTGCATGAAAAAGTTGTGAAAAACTTTTTTCTGAAAGTGGATATTTTTTCCGAAAAAAAATTATGAAAAAATACGTTTGCGCATTAAATCGTTTTTTTGTGCATCAAAATTGGTTTTGCCCCCTTTTTGACTTTCATCAACATGCCTCAATCCACAAAGCTGAAAATCTACGCTCCATACAAAATTTTTGTTGCCCAAAATTTTTTTGCGCATTAAAAAATTTTTTTGCATTAAAAAAAATTCAACTCAAAATTAAAAAAAGTTTTCACAAAAGTTTTACACCACATACGATCTTGTGGAATTTTTTGGAATTGGGAGAATTTTTAAAAAGGAAAAAATGTTTTTATTCTCTTTTACGGATATTTGTCTTTTTATTTTAACTTACCTTCATATATATATATATATATATATATATATATATATATATATATATATATATATATATATATATATATATATATATATATATATATATATATTTATATATAATTGAGATCAAATAAGATCAATGTTAAAGTTGTAAAAGTAAGACCCATTCAAAAACCAATAGGATTAGGACAAGTGGCGATAAATTTAAAACATAAAAAAGATAAAAAGAAAATTAGTAAAAATTAATTCGTATATGCTTAAGGGCATTTTAGTAATGTCATATCTTAAACGTTTCTTTATGCCCGGTTCTATAACTACGTTTCATTATTTCATTCACTCTCCATTATCTATAACTATGTTTTCTTCATTCTCTCTCGTTAAAACCACAAAACACTCAAAGCATCTGATGTGGAAGAATTTGTGCCTCGCCGTCGCTGACGTGGAGGCTCACCGTGCCCCGCCGCCACACCGGGGTGGCTCGCCGTCAGCCGTCGTGAGCTTTGAAATCGTGGGGACGACGAAGAGAGTTTCTGACAAAAGGTAAACACAAGTTTTGTTTTTAATTTGTATCCGTTACACAACGGATTAAAAACATTTTTTTTAAAACCCACCACTCCATCTATAAATTAACATAACATTTCATACAATTTTTTCATATTCAAGCAAAACAAAACCATTCAAACTGCTTGAAAACATGAGTTACGATAGTGAATCATCTTATTCGGCGATAGTGATCTGAAGAGTTAACGGAATTAGAAATGTTTATTGAAGAGTTCGAGGCGGAGCAAACGTTGCAGGAACAAGCACCCGGTCCTTCAAAGCGTCATCAATATGTCCCTCGTGAACGTGAAATGGCGAAGCACGTTTCTTGCTAACTATTTTGGCGACAACCCAAAATATACGGACGTTAATTTTAGACGTCGATTTCGTATGAGCCGTCGTCTATTTCTACAAATAGTACAAGGTATTGAAACATATATTGAAACTCATCATCCTCTTCCTAAGCATTTTGATTTCTTTAGAGTGCGACCCGATGCTAGGGGTGTAATGAGTTTTAGTGTGATTATGAAATGCACATGTGCCCTACGCCAATTGGCTTACGGGGATATCAGCTGATGCATTAGATGAGTATTTACAAATAGGTGAACACTGTGCACGCGATTACCTATATTTTTTTCTTTGTGCATAATCCAACATTTATAAGGAGTATTAAGAAAACCAGATGGGATGACATTCGTCACTATACCATGCACATAACACTGTTCATGGGCTTCCGGGAATGTTGGGGAGCATCGATTGTATGCACTGGGAATGGAAAAACTGTCCGAAAGAATGGCAAGGCCAATTTCATAGAGGTGATAAAAAATATCTCACTATAATGCTTGAAGCTGTTGCTTCATACGATTTGTGGATTTGGCATGCTTTTTTTGGGGTAGCGGGTGCGAATAACGATCTAACGGTTTTAAATAATTCTCCGTTATTCGACGACTTGCTTGATGACATCGCCCCTGAGGTTGAGTTGAAGTTATGGTGTAAATTTAAGCAAGGGTATTATCTAGCTAACGGAATCTACCCGGAGTGGGCATCTTTCGTCAAGTCATTTACAGTTGCAACTAATCCAAAAAAATGCCGCATTCAAAGCGAAACAAGAAAGTGCTCGAAAAGACATCGAAAGGATTTGGTGTCCTCCAAGGGTGCATATGATTGCCCAACCGGCGCGTGCATGGAACTGTGGCAAAGTTACGGAGAATCATGTACGCGTGCATAATGGCATAACATGATTTTGAAAGATGAAAACTTTGCGATTTGTCAGATATGCTGAAACGTATATTTCTCAACACCAAATTTACAGCAGACAGGATTGACGTTGCCAAGTGCAAAGAAAAAAAAGCCAAGAACTACGTGATAATCGCAAACACGCAAAGCTTCAACGATGTCTCATCGAGCATGTTTGGCAACAACTTCAATGGGCACAATTTCAAAACATAATCCGGATAATTAGTTTCGTTATAATTTCATGTATTTCTTGCGTATGTTTTTTTTCGTATCTTTTTTTTTATGTTTAGTACGTTTTTTATTAAGTTATGTGTTGTATTTTTAATTTGAATGAAATGAATTTATTTAGTTTATTTGGAAATGAAAATTGAATAAAAAAAATAAAGTGGTAGTGGGGGCCCAACACCAAATGAAGAGGTTGGGGTTTGTTATGAGTGAGGAGGGGGTTTGTTGTGGTTAGTTGTGGAAAAATGGGATGCTAATGTGGCGCTGAGGTGGCACGACGACGAAGTTGAGGTTTGTTATGACACGTGATGCTCTCATATCCATGAAATTAGGCTAGATCCATTACCATCTCTTTGGCTGCTTGTTGTTGACGTTTTAATTCATCTAACACAAACTCATCCAACCAACAATCTTTTTCTAAATACAACCTATAAATTGTTCATAAAAACCCAAATACCCTATTAGTAAAAACGAGCCACCGCCATATCCTTTCTGGCCGTCGGTTATTTCTTGGTGACGTGGATAGTTTATCAGTGGCGGTTTCGTGTATGCAAAAGGTTTTTAAAACCCGCCGGAAAATCATATCCCGCAACCCTTGCTAAATCCGCCGGTAAATACTCAAATAAAAACCATTGGAAAACCCATGCCGAAACATAAGCAGGTTTGTTTTGGATGTGTTTATCATGTGTTTCGATCTGTTGTTGTACACGAGACATTTCAGTTGGATCTGTTTATCACCGGCACCAGTGTTGGTGGTTTTCTGACGTATCCGATGTATCCGGTGTACCGTTTATCATAATAGATCGTCTATATAAAGTTGTAGATCTAGAGTAACTCGTTATAAGAATGAGAACTCCAAATGTGGAATTAAAAAAAAAAAAAAAAAAAAACCTTAATAGTTAATTACGCTATGGGAATTGGATTTTTTTCTTTTTTTATTTGTAAGTTATGTCACCATTTGTTACTTTGTTACTATCTGTTATAATATTATGGTCTAGGTTGGTAGCCTTTGTATGATCTATGTGGCAAATAGAGGATGACAAGTTGTAGGAATGGCAACTGGGTATATAGTCAGTTTTGTAAGTGTGCTGGAATTTTATGTACCAAATGGTGGTCTCGTGTTTTAGTTGGGTCTTGTATATTGATTCTTATGAAAAATCAATAATGAGAGAAGTGTGTAGTATTACGGGGTAACTCAAACGTGTTAGGTTTGAGCACCGAGATCGTTCCGAACGAGGGTTGAATGGAATTTCCAACTCACGTCGCGATTATCGGGATTTGAATGTGTTAAAAACGATTTTGAGGATTTCTAAACTACGGGGCAAGCAATAATAATAAAAGGCATATAAATCTACTAATCCTAAGGTGCAAACAAGTAATCTCAATTAAGTACGTAAATAGAACTAAAGACGCAAATTACTTTATGCCAAAAAAAACGTATTCTAAAATGCAAATTAATCTATTTTAACCCCTAAAAGTGATCTAATATTTCTCTACAACTAAAAATGTGATTTAAAAATTATCTAAAATTTAAAACTATTTTTTTTGGTTTTTGATTTTTGAAAAAAAAAACGGAATATATTTATATTTTTTTGACTTTTTAATTTTTTTTAAGAGATTTTTTTTTTAAAGAGATTAAAAAAAAAAAAAACTAATTTAACTAATTAAAGTTTATACTAAAATTTAAATGAGAAACTACAACTAGTGACGATGGATATTAAGCTAAGAGAATGATACTAAAAAGACTTAACAAGCATCATACGAAAAATTAAACGTAACGGTAAACTAAGAATCTAAGCTAAAAAAGTAAGAGAATAGAACCCGATGATGAAACGAGAGGAATAAAACCACCCGATCAAATAAGCACAAATTAACACAAAAGTTTACAACTTTATTAATCTTATCAACTAATTAGTAAGTAAAGTTTAAAACTTTATTCACCAACAAGCTTAAAAATTACTAAAGCTTCAAACTTTATGTATTAAAAATGCTTAAAGACCCTTAAGCTCCACGTCTTATGAGGTAGGATCGGATTACACAAACAAAATCAAAACTTTAAGGGTTAGCACAATTATATAAATATAAACTTTTATAATAAAAAACTAAAATAAAAGATAAACTAAACTTAATAAATCAAATATTAACCACCAAACTCTCTCAAGGAGATATGTTTCCACAAAAACTAATTTGGTTATTAAGGTAAAGATTCAAAATATAAGATTTATTTATTATTATCATTATTTTTTATTTTTTTTTAAATAAAGGAAAGGAAATAAATCAATGAAAAATATCAAATGAACTCCGAAAATTCCAAATATTTTTTTGAAACATCAGAAAACTGATAGAAGCTCACAGAAAAGTTTTTAGAATTTTAGGAATTAAATAAGTATTTTTTTTCGATTGTTTTGTTTAAAATAGCAAATAAATTAAAATAAATAGTAAACTAGTTCAAAAAAATATGAAAAATTCACACTATCTTAAGAAAACTATGAGAAGTTACCAGAAAATCAAAAAATATTTTTTTTACGTTTTTTTCTATTTTTTTTAATGAAATTCGAAACAGTTTTTTAGAGAAAAAGGACATAAACAGTTTTTGATTTTTTAAAAATACTAAAACAGCTCAGAAAATTACAAAAATTTTATGACGAAAATAAAATATATTTTTAGATTTTTGTGAAAAGGACAAGATTTTTAGAGACTTTTTACTATTTTAAGCTAAATAAAACAATAAAAACGTGAGCTTTAATAAAAAAAACAAAAAAAAAACTAAACTTTTATAAAAATATAAATATGATATGTTGAGCGTGTGCACGGAGCGTATAAAATACACTCAACACAATCTACTATAACTCAACTCTTCATGGCATATTTATATAAAAAGTTTTATAAAAATAAAATGAAATAAAAAGGATTAAGAGATGAGAAAATATAGAGATGCAAGAAATAAATAAAACTTTTATAAAACTAAAGAGCATAAAAAAAATACAAGAGTTTGGGTACAAAATACAAATAAAGATGATAAAATGAGGTGAGGGAGGTGGGTATTTATAGACCCACTAGTACAATTTGACCCTAATAATTTTCATTAAAAGCCTCTAAACTATTTAGATCTTGGCACAAATAAAACCCTCAAAACTTGGTCCCCAAGTTGAATTTTTCTCTTTCTTTTCTTTCTTCTATTTTTTTTTCTTCTTAATTAATTAATTCTTCGTTTGGTCTTTAAATTTTTCTTCACTTGCCTCGATGCTTCAAATAAAATTATCATTGGTCCCGTAACTTCGTGCTCCTTCCCTTCTCGTGCTCGTTTTTGTCCACTTGTCTTCTTTTGTCCATTTACAAATCCGTTACCTGCACATACATAAACACAAAAAACACAAATATTTATGGCTTTAGGGGTTAGTTTTTGGTCTTTTTGGTCCGGTTTTGATAACGAAAAGGTATATGTTTTACATATACCAAAATACCTCAGACGAGAAGATTGTCGTGTCCTCACGCAATGTAATCAACTCACGCTTCTAAAACAAAAAATTTCAATCTCTTTCTACTAAACCTATGAAAAGTAGCAAAGATTCCTCAAAAGAGATTAAGAAACCCTTATTTCTAAAAACGCCCCGTTTACCTTTTAATTCACATATTACGGTTAAGCACATTCCAATTATGAGTGACGGTTTGTTGAACTTTCATGTCGATCAATAACTCCAACATTTTTCAAACGACACGTTAGGATCACTAAGTAGGAAACACAACACAGCGTGAAGTGACCATACAGATAGAATACATCGTCCCTGATTTTTCACAAGTCCCCAAACTAAGCGTAAAATAGAAATCATTGTTAAATATGACTCTAGATGCTAACACTACCCATGGAAGTTACTTGTGTAATTACCTTTTGCTCGCATTTTCCTATTTTCCTCTAGATTTTTTTATTTTTGTGAGAAATGAATTTCTTCAAGTTTCGCGTTTCGATAAGATTTATTCCGATAAAGATATGAAGCTAAGTCGCTAATTAGTTATCGATCTTCCCTCGAAAACCGTTGCACACAAGAATGAGGTCCACATCAAGGTCCTAATTTCGCACGATTTAGGGAAATAACTCCCGGATTCAAAGTTTGGCTTAACACTTATTTCAGCACACTTGCATTTTTGCAATTTAGGCCCTTGGTCTTTTCAACCACTAACTCAACGGGATTACCGTTTTATCAGAAGTCTTATTATGACTTTGGATTTTCCTCAACCTTTTAGAAGTCCATGACAACGGGGGTACCGTCGGAAAGAAAATTTATTGGCTTTGGATTTTTCAACTTTAATACATTTGGGCTTTATTTCATGTTAATTTTTTGCCAAACTCCGAATCCTACGGCTTTTATAACAATAGAAACAATAGCAGCAAACTATCAGGAATCAGTTGTCTATTACACCGCAACACTGACAGTACCTTGATGTGTACCCAATTCTCATGGGCAAGGATTCTCTAAAGAAGAATAAAGAACTAACTATCGTCAAAAACTCAACATCTCTAATTATTTATCCAATATGGGGTGAAACAATCTTGTGGGAGCAAAAAGCCACAAGTACCTTCGATGGGCTCTAAAGAGAACCATCTACTCCACGCTTAGCATCTAAACTCATAAGTAACTCTATCATTAACCGATCTCCGCAAATTTAAAATCCTAAATAATGAGATCCGCGGATGCTTAGCCGATAATTTTTGATTATCTATGGTTAAGGGAACAAGCTAGGGCTCAACATGCCCGGTCAAGTCAGAATTCTATTCCTACCCTCACCAGCGGAAAGTCAACAAGGTGTCAAAACATATATTAACTTAGCGAATGCTTCGTAAAATAATCTCAAGTCTCGCATTTTTAAAGTCACTTATTAGAAACTAGCAAATTCTTGTTTAAGCTTCGCATATTTAAAATCACTTAGGGAGACTTGCAAATTCTTGCCCTTGTGAGCTAGAATCGCATTTTATAGCCTCTTGTCTAAGCAATTAGCAAAGACTTTTTCAAGAAAACGCATATTTAAAGTAACTTCTAAGAAACTAGCAAAGACTTTTCAATCATAAAACTAGCAAAAGCTTATAAAAAATTTTAAATTTTTCACAATTTTTGCACAATTTTTTTTCAATTTCTAAGGAAAAACGGGGTTGCGAGAGTACACGGCAAAAAACAAGCAAGTGCGGTCAAATCAAATCGAAGATTACCCACCCCAGACTAAAATCAAACATTGTCCTCAATGTTTAAAGGTAAGGGTTCTCAACGTAAATCTAAAGCCATTGGTTAGTTATGCTAATAGATAAACGATAATCGATAAAGATTTGGATATCGGATTTCCATAAGAGCGTCGATCATGAAACTCGAGCGGAGAAAAGACAAAGCTTCGAGCACGAGAGTCTTCATGTATCGAGGAGAAACCTGGACATAAACAACAACAACACGAAACACGAGAAATGGAAGAGGCGAACCTCCTCACGTCACTTATTAGAAAACATAAATAAGATAAAAGGATAAGCATGGGGTGCCTCCCACGAAGCGCTACTATTTTTGGTCACCGAGTCGCTAGCCTGACTCGTCCCCGAATTCATTTGTCCTTGGGGAAGCAAGCGGAAGGGATACCCGGATCAAAGATGGTATCCTCACTCTGGAGGGAAAGAGAATGGGTGGGTTGGGAGGGAAAGAAAATGTCGGGCTCAAGCACAAATGGGATAACATCTCCCAAACTCACATAAGGTGTATCAAGAAAGAGTGATCCATCATCCGGTGGTTTTGCGGGTGGACGACGGGATGACGGATCAAAGAGAAATGACTCCATAGAAGAAGGGAGTCCATGGTAAAGAGAGGTGTTTCTTAAAGGCTCAAACATGAAGGCATCCAAGAGAGGATCCTTTTTCCGGAAAACTTTTGTTTTATGAATGTCTTCTTCGATGAGTATCCCAGGGTTAAAAATCTTGTCCTCGGAAAGGAACGAAATCAACGTATCATCTACGTGAAAATCCTCACGAGAAGAGGAATCACTCTCGGATAAAAAATAGTGTGGGACCTCAGTATCAATAAGCTCATCAGTCGAAATCTTCACTTCCTTTTCTTTCTTTGGGTAAAATGGATCATCGTATTCGTTTTCTTTAATCTCGGAAAGAATCGAGTCGGTGGGAGCAAGTCCATCGGTGAACTTCTCGAAGTAAATCGACGGATCTTGATATAACAAATATTCAATTTCGCGTAAGTCGGCTCTAAAATCAAAGACGTCATCCTCACTTCCCGGTGGAAGAGGATCCATGCGAGCGAGTTCATCGGCGAACTCCTCGAGAAGTAAATCAATAGAAGAATCCTTGAGCTCGGGCTCCGAAGGATTAGTAGATGGCTTAATTTCATTTTCTTTCGAAGAGAGTGAAGAGAGCATTTCTTCAATAAACGAATATTCTCCTCGATGTCGATGTCGGCATTATCAATTTCCGGTGAAACTGGATCACTTTTTAAATAAGCCTCGATTTCTTCCATGATAGAATCATCCTCCTCAAATTTGAGGGAAGAGGAAGAATCAGAAATGATTTGTTTAGAAGAAAGTTCAATATTTTCAGAAGAAGGAGTGGGATTGCCACTCAAAGAAAACTCGACGTTCTTAAGTTCAACACAAAAAACAGAAAGCGGAGGTGGGACAAGTGGTGTGCTCTTAGAGCTAGCATTTTCCACCACAACCGTTGTAGACTCCTTTTCTAATTTCTTCTTTTGCTCAGCATGTATTGTCGATAAACTCTTAACCGTAAAACGTGAAAGGCTCGGATCAATTCTCGATGGTTTAGGCTCAACTTTTTGGACAACCGGAGGTTGGACGTTTTTGGTACTTCCGTTATTAGTAGGAATTCCCGGGTCCTTTGTCACCTCGGTGTCATTAATTTGGCCACATCATATTGGTTGGTTAGAGATTTGGAAGTATGGTTAACATTGAACGTGACGGCTTCATTTCCTACTCGTAAAGTGATCTCTCCTTCATACACATCAATCAACGCATGGCCCGTCCTTAAGAAACTCCTTCCGAGAATGAGGGGTACTCGAGGATCGGCATCGAAATCAACGACAACAAAATCCGCGGGGAAATCGAACTTCCCCACTTTAACAAAAACATCCTCGGCTATACCGATTGGTTTTGTCGTAGTACGGTCGGCTAGCTCGAGGGTCATACACGTTGGGGTAAGTGGGGGCAATGAAAGCTTTTCGTAGATTGATTTCGGCATCAAATTGATACTCGCGCCAAGATCGGCCAAGGCGGAGCATTGAATAATTCCTTGAAAATCGCACGGAATGAGAAACTTGCCGGGGTCACCTAACTTTTCGGGAAGTTTCTTGAGAATAACCGCCGAACAATTCTCATTCAAAGACGTTTTTCCTAAATCCACAATTTTCTCTTTGTTACTTAATAATCCCTTTAGTGTCGAAACAAACTTTGGCATGAGAAGAAGAGCATCCGCGAAGCTAATTTCGAAGTGTAGATCTTGAAATATTTGAAAGAATTTTTCCATTTGAAGATTTGCTTGTTCGCGTTGCTTTTGATCATTCATCCTTGACGGGTACGGAAGTGTCGTTTTCCGATTAGTCTTTTCAGCACTAACCGGAGCATCCTTAGGCTCAGACGTCGGGACAACCGTGGGTTGGACATTCTCGGTACTCCCTTTATTAGTAGGAAGCACCGGGTCCTTTGTCACCCCGGTCTCACGGTCTACCACAGAGACAGAGAAGAAAAAAAGTGGTAGGAGTCGTGGGTCCATCGTAAGCAACACCACTTCGGGTAGTGATAGCTTTCATGTCACCTCTCGGGTTAGGAATCGTATTACTCGGAAGAGTACTAGAACCCGAGGGTTGAGAATAAGAAGTAGAAGCTTGATTGGCTTGAAAGAAACTAGCCATCATATTCCTCATTTCACTCATCTGCTTGTTACTAGTAGCTTCCATTTCCCTTTTGAAATCATTCCTCATACTGGTGATTTGAGTTTGCAAACTTTTAATGGTATTATCGGAATTCTTCATGTAAGTTAGAAACTCGTTGTTCGGAGTAGCTTGATGAGGCGGTTGATACGGTTGTTGATAAACTTGAGATGGAGGAGCTTGGTAGTTTTGATTACCATGATTGAGATTAGCTCCTCGGTTTTGATTGTAAGATTGGTTTTGATAACGGTTTTGATTATGGTTTGGTTTGTTGAGGATGGGTGCAAAACCGGGCGATCCCATTTGGTTGGCACGGTATCCTTGGTTCTGATTTTGAACCGGATTAGCAGAAGCTACGGAAGCATTTCTGAGATCGCCATCGGTGGCTTGACAATTATAATATGGATGAGGACCACCGCAAATAACACATGTTTCGGTAACGGCTTTGACTTGTTCGGATTTCAGAATCTTAAATTCTCTCATCATGGAATTAACAGCATCAGTCAGCCCACTCAACTCACTCTTCTGAACGTAGTTATCATTAGTAGTAATCTTAGAAACAACCGGTCGGTTTCTAGACGAGAAAACTTTTGACTTGTTTTCGATAATCGTTCTAATATCGGCGGGCATACGACTCAAGATGTTGCCACCGGCGGCTGCGTTAAGCGAATCTTGATCGGACGGAGTAAGAGCATTATAGAACGTATCAATCTGATGAAGATCGGTAAAACCGTGATTTGGGCATTTTCGCAAAAGTTCTTTGAATCTATCCCATGCTTCTCCAAAACTTTCATCGAATTTTTGTTGAAAATTAATGATTTGATTTCGTAACATTGTAATTTTCGAAGGAGGAAAGAATTGATTCACAAACTTTTTAGAAAGATCGGCCCATGTTGTAATGGATTGAGGGGGTTCTTTTTCGAGCCAAGTCCGGGCTGCCCCCTCAAGGGAAAATGGAAATAATCTCAATTTAACTGACTCATGAGTGACGCCCCGAAAGTTTATCGTAGAAGCAACTTGATTAAACCAACGGAGGTGTGCGTGGGGCTCCTCATGATCCAAACCACAAAAAGGTTTATTTGAAACCAATTGAATTAAGTTCGTTTTTAGTTCAAAATTCTCGGTATCAAGTGGTGGAATAACGATAGCATCACCGTAGCCGTCTACGGGAGCTTGAAGTAACTCGATCATCGTTCGAGTATCTGCCATGACGACGGGTTCTTCAACGATAGTACGTAACTCGGGTACGTCTATTCTACGATTGCGATTACGTCGTGACTGAGAACGAGTGCGCATGCACAAAAAATCCAAAAATCAAAAAGTGAAAAATAATTTGAAAAAGGAAAATCTTTTTGGTTTTTATATTTAGAAAACTTTGAAAACACAATATTTTTGTAACCTTCGCGTCAATCGGTGCTCGGTAGCTCCCAAAAGTACGCGCAGCGGAGCGGGAACGAAGAGTGGATCGTTCTTCAGTCTGCAATTTAATGTCAAGACTTTCCTTATACCCCGTGTATAGGTTGTACTTCTGAGGTGAGCCGACGTAACAATTGACGTTTCAGTTTGTTTTGTTGGTTTTTTTTAATTTTTATGATTTTGTAAACACTCTAGGAAGAATGTTTTGGTTTTTTAGATTTTTTTTTTGGGTTTTTGAAAAAGATATATATACAAAAATGACGGTAACTTCACTCGGGGAAGGATCTTCAAATGCACGCGATTCGAGACGGAATACGAAAACTCACTACATGCCCTCCCCGGCAGCGGCGCCAAAAATTGATTCTTATGAAAAATCAATAATGAGAGAAGTGTGTAGTATTACGGGGTAACTCAAACGTGTTAGGTTTGAGCACCGAGATCGTTCCGAACGAGGGTTGAATGGAATTTCCAACTCACGTCGCGATTATCGGGATTTGAATGTGTTAAAAAGGATTTTGAGGATTTCTAAACTACGGGGCAAGCAATAATAATAAAAGGCATATAAAATTACTAATCCTAAGGTGCACACAAGTAATCTCAATTAAGTACGTAAATAGAACTAAAGACGCAAATTACTTTATGCCAAAAAAACGTATTCTAAATTGCAAATTAATCTATTTTAACCCCTAAAAGTGATCTAATATTTCTCTACAACTAAAAATGTGATTTAAAAATTATCTAAAATTTAAAACTATTTTTTTTGGTTTTTGATTTTTGATTTTTGAAAAAAAAGGGAATATATATATATTTTTTCGACTTTTTAATTTTTTTTAAGAGATTTTTTTTTTTTTTTTTTGAGATTTAAAAAAAAAAACTAATTTAACTAATTAAAGTTTAAACTAAAATTTAAATGAGAAACTACAACTAGTGACGATGGATATTAAGCTAAGAGAATGATACTAAAAAGACTTAACAAGCATCATACGAAAAATTAAACGTAACGGTAAACTAAGAATCTAAGCTAAAAAAGTAAGAGAATAGAAACACCGATGATGAACGAGAGGAATAAAATCACCCGATCAAATAAGCACAAATTAACACAAAAGTTTACAACTTTATTAATCTTATCAACTAATTAGTAAGTAAAGTTTAAAACTTTATTCACCAACAAGCTTAAAAATTACTAAAGCTTCAAACTTTATGTATTAAAAATGCTTAAAGACCCTTAAGCTCCACGCCTTATGAGGTAGGATCGGATTACACAAACAAAATCAAAACTTTAAGGGTTAGCACAATTATATAAATATAAACTTTTATAATAAAAAAACTAAAATAAAAGATAAACTAATCTTAATAAATCAAATCTTAACCACCAAACTCTCTCAAGGAGATATGTTTCCACAAAAACTAATTTGGTATTAAGGTTAAAGATTTAAAATATAAGATTTTTTTTTTTTTTTTTTTTTTTTTTTTTTTTTTTTAAATAAAGGAAAGGAAATAAATCAATGAAAAATATCAAATGAACTCCGAAAATTCCAAATATTTTTTTGAAACATCATAAAACTGATAGAAGCTCACAGAAAAGTTTTTAGAATTTTAGGAATTAAATAAGTATTTTTTTTCGATTGTTTTGTTTAAAATAGCAAATAAATTAAAATAAATAGTAAACTAGT
The DNA here is from genome assembly GCA_910596185.1 of Chrysanthemum makinoi. Lineage (NCBI taxonomy): Eukaryota > Viridiplantae > Streptophyta > Magnoliopsida > Asterales > Asteraceae > Chrysanthemum > Chrysanthemum makinoi. The sequence goes on from OU343216.1 coordinate 85,929,800, forward strand.
TCAAAAAAATATTTAAAATTCACACTATCTTAAGAAAACTATGAGAAATTACCAGAAAATCAAAAATATTTTTTTTACGTTTTTTTATTTTTTTTAATGAAATTCGAAACAGTTTTAGAGAAAAAGGACATAACAGTTTTTGATTTTTAAAAATACTAACAAGCTCAGAAAAATTACAAAATTTTATGACGAAAATAAAATATATTTTTAGATTTTTTGTGAAAAGAAAAAGATTTTTAGAGACTTTTTACTATTTTAAGCTAAATAAAACAATAAAAACGTGAGCTTTAATAAAAAAAACAAAAAAAAAACTAAACTTTTATAAAAATATAAATATGATATGTTGAGCGTGTGCACGGAGCGTATAAAATACACTCACACAATCTTACTATAACTCAACTCTTCATGGCATACTTTTATAAAAACTTTTATAAAAATAAAATGAAATAAAAAGGATTAAGAGATGAGAAGAATATAGAGATGCAAGAAATAAATAAACCTTTTATAAAACTAAAGAGCATAAAAATAAAATACAAGAGTTTGGATACAAAATACAAATAAAGATGATAAAATGAGGTGAGGGAGGTGGGTATTTATAGACCCACTAGTTACAATTTGACCCCTAATAATTTTCATAAAAGTCTCTAAACTATTTAGATCTTGGCACAAATAAAACCCTCAAAACTTGGTCCCCAAGTTGAATTTTTCTCTTTCTTTTCTTTCTTCTATTTTTCTTTTTCTTCTTAATTAATTAATTCTTCGTTTGGTCTTTAAAATTTTCTTCACTTGCCTCGATGCTTCAAATAAAATTATCATTGGTCCCGTAACTTCGTGCTCCTTCCCTTCTCGTGCTAGTTTTTGTCCACTTGTCTTCTTTTTGTCCATTTTACAATATCCGTTACCTGAACATACATAAACACAAAAACACAAATATTTATGGCTTTAGGGGTTAGTTTTTGGTCTTTTTGGTCCGGTTTTGATAACGAAAAGGTATATGTTTTTACATATACCATATATCAAAATGTGGTCTCGTGTACGAGCTGAGTTGTTTGGAAAGGGATGTATATGATTCTTGTGTACTTGTTGTATCAGCTGTTTTGTTTTGAAGTTGTGTACTTGATGTATCAAATAAATTTTGTCAAATTTTATCACATTGTGTACTAGCTATAACATGTGTTTTGAGTTGGGTATTTGATGTATCAAATTTGAAGTGTAATTATGTACTTGATGTATCAAATAAAAAATTGAAGATTTGTATTTGATGTGTCAAATAAAAAATAAAACTTGTGTACTTGATGTATCAAATAAAAATGTCGACCAGATTTTCTATAAAAAAAATGGACAAAAATTTGAAAAAGATGAACACATTTAGTTTTGATTTCTCTAAAATACCCTTGAAACCCTATTTAATCACTAGAGTGTCACTCATTTAATGTTAATCTTACGTAACACAAATAAAAAGATCTAACGGTTCATATTGGGTACTTTACAACTTTAAGCTGATCTCACATTAAAACCCTCCCCTATATATATAATATTATATATATATATATATATATTATATATATATATATATATATAATATATATATATAATATATATATATATATATATATATATATATATAATCTTATATATCTAATATATAAACTGATGACTTTAAATTTAAAACTTAAATGTGCAAATCATTTTATTTAATACTACACACACCCTTTTCCCTCATAAATAATCACCCCATTACTCTATATACTAAAACCCAAAAACGCATGCCGTTCAGAAGTTGGGATTACAGAGTACTTATGTGGTTAATCAGCTTTGCTATTGGTCGATTATTTCTAAGCTTTTTGTAGGGGGCAAAAGGCGCAATCTCATTGGTTGCCAAGGTAAAGTGGGTGCACAGATACAGTAGCTTAACAACAGTAGCGTCCGTTCAGCTACCATTCAAACAATTGTAGCTCCGTTATACAACTGTAGCATCCGTAATTCATTAATTAGCCACAATATTTATGGTTGTGGTTAAGTTCGCCCACTAACTTTGTTCTTTTCAAACCTTCCGGTCACCAACTCTTCTCAAACCTTCCTCCCACACACCAGTTTCTCAAAACTGCATATTTTATATCTTTGTTTTAATTAAGATCAAATGTAGAAAATCCACCCACCAATGGGTGTTTATCAACTCATAATCTGATTCTTCATGTGACAATAATTACTTTCAAAAATATCTTTATGTTGCATATATGTGTGAGTCATCCCAGTAGATGGTTATTTGATGTTTCGACCATGTTTTTTTGTAGGAAACGGTGTACACTTTTATTAATATAATCAGATTATAAATAGTAAATAACCAGAAGTAAATAACAGACAATTAAATACAGACAGAAAGGTGTAGAAGCAGAAGACAGACACTATTCAACAATATTAAACGAAAGCAGTAAAGACAATGACACGAGGCTCGTGTTGAACAGGATTCCCTTAAAACAGATTCGCCGTCTGTTTCCCAGGGTACAACAGCCGGAGTAGACTTACTTTCCTGAAAGATCACAAAAGCTTGGGTGTTTCTGATCGAAGAGAATGCTGGAATTCGTCTGCAATGGAGTTGCGTTTTTTCTGTGTATCAAAACCGAATGAGAGGTGTTTAATTTATAGGCTAAACCTATCTTGGTCACCAAGAAAAGATATCTGCCAAAATATACACAGATATGCAAATCTGTTAAATATTAAACACGATTTCAATATCTTCCATATATTTAAACCGATTCTGTCTAACTTGTTTACAAAGTTCAAATCAGTTCCAAAAATAAATGGACACAAAATCTACAGGTATGCGAGGTTTCGGAGTTGCATTCGTGTCCGCAGGTCGCATGAGTTCAGAAGCTTCGAACCCATTTTGGCCCAGAAATCCTGAAATCTGCACCCCCCTGCGCGCGCACGTAGGTGTTAGAGTAAAACCAACTGTTAGGTCACTAGTTTTACAACACAAGCTTACTAGAAAGAGACAAAGAGAAGAGGCGGATGAACAAGACACAAACCAAACACTATGCGTAGATATATTAGACCGGTTATGAATATGCAAGTGAAAGAGAGAATGAATTGAACAACCAACCCTCAAATGAGGGTTTACAAGATTATTTATAGGAGGGAAGCTAGGGCAACACTCCTAGTTCCATCCTTTTATGTGGGCTTGGGCCTAAGCTTATGGGCCTTCTACATAGCGACCTTAAACAAACATAAATGCCATAATAAAGCTACATATTACATATGAAATATAAATACTTGAAATACTGTTTAGGAGTGATTCCAACAATCTCCCCCTCAGGTATATATGAATGTAAACGGTGAAGGCGTTGATGTAATAGTAGCAGTGACGTCTTCTGACATTCTTCTTTCTAGTGAGAGAAATTGCCTTGATTCGAACAATCTCCCCAGTGTAGAGAGATAGTTATCTTTGAACAGTTATGCTTTGATGTAATCTTTAACTTTGTTCTTTGATCATTGTTCTTTGTGGTGAAATGATAGTATGTGTTGTGCTGCATCAGTCTGCCAGGTTGCTTCGCTTCTCCAGTGTTTCCACGTCATTCTTCAACATGCTCACACGCTCTTTGACGTTGGAAATCAATACTGATGAAGTTTTGTAAGTCTTTGACTTGGTAGATTCTTTGATTGATGAAGATCATTTCTGACTGTTGTGTTGAATTGAGATAGAACTTCCATTAGTGATGATGTTGGCGTGAGCATGAGAGGAATCAACACGATCATCCCGCTCCAGAGCTTCCATAAGAAGAAAACATTTCAAACGGTTAGTAATAAGCGGTTTTCGGCACTTACAAGTTTGAACTTCGAGAGCGTCAACAGCATAGTGTGAGGACACAACTCTAATTCTTACAAAGGCCGTTCCTGAACTGGAGTCCCACAAGTGAGATAACGCGATGTACCGAAGTACATCTACAGTTCAGATGAGTCGTGAGGTACAACGAAGCATTCCTCACGACTGTAGACCGTTTGAGACCACACTCCGCGTAATCCACGGGAGTTTACCGAAGGACCTGCTGACAGGGCTGTTTGATGTTGACCCTGGTAGGAGTTTCATTCAATCACTGAGGATCACAGATGTGAACCTCTCATAAATGTTCTCGACAGATTGCTAAGATCTGTGAAGGACTCGATATGAACCACTGATGATATTATTAGTTGATCATCAAGTGATTAAATGTCAAGTATTCCTAAGAGATCTTTTGATGAATCTCGTGGCTCTAGACTCAATAGTGCGTTTTGGTTTTCCTGAGCGGAGACTAGGGAGAGGGTCTCCTTCTTCAATACCAGCAATCTCTAGGAGAAAGCCGATAGTTTACGTAGGGTTCCCTGTGAGAATGAAACAAGCTTCTGTTGAGAGAAACTTGAGTGGATAAGAAGGTTTAGTGCATGCGTCACTGGGTCCATGACGACTTTTAATCTTCAATAACGGCGTCACTAAGTGACAACCAGTAGCATATGAATTGAACCCGGTGTCTGCCCTAAGTTGAATAATTGGAGGGCTGTTCTTTTCACCTTTACTTACTTTACATTTCTTTTGATCTCAACCCTTCTTCTCCGATCGCATTTTCTCCTTTTTTTATAATCATTCCTAAGGACTTCTAACACTACTAATGTAGTGTCCTTGTGATCACTCTGCTCTGGCGGATCATAGGACGGTTATCCTAACTTAGTCACCTTATAACTTCCATGACTAACCTATGTTTGCCATTAAAACCACTGTATGAAAAATATCTCTCAAAGGGTTTGTTAATGAAAAACATGTTTGAACCATTGTGAGAGATGATGTTTTGCATAAATACTCCCCCTCCACATGTGCTTAATAGTTTTAATGGTTAAATGCACAGTGAGGAAAGAGCGCACACTTTTTGAATTGATCCACTGAAGATAGACAATCCCCCGCGAGACACGGTTACGTTGCATAGTTAAAGAGTTACATTGTCAGCTTTTAGGTGACAACTAGCTCTAATAACTACCTTGAAGGTGTAGACAAACTTTGGAAGGTTGTCAAACCCGTCAGAGTTCATGTCTATCAAAAGTTTTTCGAATGGTACATTCTACTCAGACAAGTCCTTTGCGAGACACGTTTACATCACTAGCGAACTAGCTTGAAATTATTACCCGTCCAGGACAAGTCTTTTCGAGTTACTAACAGTTTAGTACCGTCAATCGTTGGTTTAAGTCTGAGGTACACATATTCATTTGCATTTTGTACAACATATTTCTTATCACACAATTTTCTCCCCCTAAAAAATGGCATATAAAATGTTATTTTTGAACGTTTGAGAATAAATATGACCATTTCGAGTGTTGCGGGAAGACGACCACTGTGAACAATTGGTGAACAAAGTTTTAATTTCAAATACTCCCCCTCAAATAGTGATATTAACGGTTGAGGTTTGAAAAAACATCATTTTGGGGAAGTACTTGTTCTTTTGAGCAAAACCTTGAAAATTGAAAGGTTTGATAGGTTTTACTCAAAAGTAAGAAGCTTTCGCTCCTTTTATAAGGATTGTGTCACTGAGGCGTACCACAGGGTCCTTTATTGACAATTACGGGTTGTACACTGTTATGTGTGCACAAGCCATTGACATATTTAATCACACATCCAAAATTATATGAAGGAAACAATTCAAGGGGTACCAGGAAGTGCAGTGATATTCCCAGGAGTGCGCACAGGGCGTTGAAAGCCGGTTATGTTTCTCCTGGGTTGACCACCGACATAACTCTCCAATCTTCTGAACTGATCCCTTCGAAACAACCGTTCATCAATCATAGTGATGATCCGTCTCACATTCCTCCTTTCCTGAGAATTCCAGCGTTTAGGAGACCCAATTTTCTGGCGTATATCCTTCAACCTGTATGCCAGTCCATCCCTAACCAGCTTCAAAGTATGATCCCCGAACTTGTGGAGTTCACTACACGCCATTAAGCAGTTTCTTTGAAGTTCACTACGGTAAAAAACGCCGAAAGGTTTGCTGATGAGTGTATATTGAGATAGCTGGTTGATATCAGGAAGATCAAGCTTTGGAGGAGTGAAGTTGACATGCGTCTGATAAGATTCAACAGCCAGTTGGAGATCTTCTACACGTTCCTTGATGACAATCCGTCTTATGAAGATGAGAAGTGACTTGATAAATTCACGTGTACTACAGTTGAGAATTGTCTCATGCGAACCTGTACCTTGGCAAGGTACATGTCTTCGATGTCATTGAGAGACAAATTCTCAAAGTCAGCCTCAGAGAAAGCATAGTCCCGTTCATCTTGTCGTTTGACTACGATCTTCTTTAGGAATTTGTAGTTCCACTTAGACGAAAGTTCAACGTGTATGATGGCAACGATATCTTTAGTACTATGCACGGCATGTTGAGACTTCTGAACCTGACAGCTTCTATAGTAGATTCGTCGGCGTTCTGGCCAGTGATGAATCCCAAACAATGCATCTCGGGCGTATGCCTCTACTGTGTTGGAGAACAAGTGATTGGCACGTTCCTCAATAGCTATGCAGTTTGGTAGACAGTGCTGGAATGGAAGTGTCAACGACGTAGCATATTTTCTTGAATCATCGTCACCGTGTAGAAGAAAATCCAGGTCTTTGTTGAAGAAGTATTTGAAAGGAATCCTTGGTTCAGCTGTTTGTCCAAGTGTTGGTAGAGGTTTGGTCAATCGGTGGTAGTATGGGGGTTATCCCTTTGGTGAAGTCAATGTTTACTTCCGGGTTGAGCCAATCCATTTTGTTAGACATAGCTCGAGCAATGTTTTCAAGGTGATATTCGACCTCGAGGGCACTTCAGAGCTGTCTTTTAGAAGTTGAAATGCTCATTTTGATTCGCTCAGCTCAGATTTCGTCATTTTCTTCACATGGAACTTTTCTTGCAGAATTTTTGCATGCTCCCAATGTAGAACCATCTACTAAATTCTGACCTTCTTCAGGGTAGGGAGTGTTGTTAACAAGATTAGAAAACCATTCAAATTCTTCTGTTTTATCGTCATCTAGCCATGATACGACGTCAGTTTGAGGCGTCTTCTTCTTTTTCGAAGGCCTAGATGATGATTCTGGTTTCTGAACTTGTTTGGGAGAGGTGGGTTGTTGTAGGGGCTCAAGGACCTCTTCGTCGTCACCACCCGTATACTCAAAGTGATCATCGGTTTCTGAGTCGGGGGTGGTAACTCGGAATCGTCCTGAGGTTTTTCAGTAGAAGAACGAGGAGGAGATGTTTGTTGAACAGGAGCCGTTGTGGAGGAGGTTGCATCAAAGAAGATTCACCAGACTGCTTCTGACGTGTAGGTGCAGGAGTCTTATCCTTATCCTTGTCTTCATCGTCTATAGGACGTTTAGACTTTTCAGCTTCAAATCTACAAGCTTCTTGAAGTTGGTAGTCCAGCAATGCTTGAAAAAAAACTCCTTCATAGAAGTAAATGTCCCAGATCGTCGTAGACAATTGTGTAACAAGCTTGGCCACCAATTCATTAACAGAGAAAACTATCGGATCGATTGGATTGATTGTGACGGTTAAGGGTGTTGATCGAATAGTTTGCTTGGCGATCTGCATAAGATTTGGATAAAGTTGTTTGGTGAACAACTCCTTTGTGACTTTAGGAACGTACTCAGAAGGTACTTTTTGTGTAGCCTCGATCATTTCGTTCAATTCCTCTTGACGGTGATTTTTCATGAATTCCTGAACAAAATTCCTTTCTCCTTTGATCTTTCATTGCGTCATACATATGCTGTATGTGATCAGCAAAGAAATTTAGCTTTTTGTTGAGCACGTTTTCTTTCTGACTTGTTTGACAGCTTTGGTAATCCGTTCATGAGCTTGAGAAATCCAAGATTTAGATGGTTTCTTCACGGATTGGAGTGATGATTTTGGTTGACTTCTGTGATGGTGGTGGCGAGAGTGAGAAGACGCAATTTGATGATGAAGAGATATGAGGAGTCTCGGATCCTCGAGGTTCAGAGGTTTCTTCCTTTGATCGCGCAGGACTATCTAGAAGAAAACGTTCATAATCAACATCTTGATATTTTTCGGACTTCTCAGTTTCCGTTCTCGAACTCATATTCGATAGTATCCTCCAAAGCTTTTGTTGTTGCATAAGAGAGTGGTGGCACAGCTCCATTATCGGTTGATTAACCGCATCAGGAAGATGGTTCAGAAGTGGGCAGCAACTGATCCTCCTGGACACCCATTTGGCTTTAGCAAATTCTTCCGCTTTTTGAAGGTGTCTAACGATATAAACTTCTTCTGTATGATTGATCCAGGCTCTTCATCTTCTTCAGAGCTTTCATATTGTGGCACAAGTGCAGGAGTCTTCCCTTTTCCTTTATTAGTTTGAGGACTTGGAGGTTTTGGTACTGAGGGATTTCATCCTTTGCAGTTTCAGAGTATGTGATCTTCATCTGTGTCGTAGCATCAGAGTCCTCGTCCCTGAGCTGTCTTTGCGGTTCAGGTGAAAGGATTGGAGTGGCTTCCTGAGAAGGAACTTTTTCTTAGTGGTAGGCTTCCGCTTTGGAATAGGTTTCTTCTTTGGAACATTCCTCGGACTATCTGAACTTGTGACACTTCCAGCACTTCCTTTTCTGGTCTCCTGAAGGGGTTCAGAAGATTTTTCGTCGAGATGACCAACTTGCCTTGTCTGACTGCTCCAGATACCTTTTGTACGATTCGAGCTTTTGACATCTTCAGTTAGAAGGAAATCTGGCAGCACAGCACCTTGTTTCTTT
>OU343216.1:85938651-85955536 GCA_910596185.1 Chrysanthemum makinoi
GAAATTGATGTTTCTGTTTTCTCGAAAAATATTTTCATGAGACCAAGTTCTTTGTGAAAATCCCTTTCCCAATATAGTGCACAAGTTTTCAAATTTTTGACATGGGGTAAAAGTCTTTTCTGAAGAATATCTCTTTGTTCTCGCGCCATCGGCGATTGAAAATGTTCAACTTTTATTTTAGAATGAAATTCAATCTCACGTTCCAAAATTTTGAGGTCAGATAAGAAAGTGTCAAAATATTTGATAACACGACAACTTTTGGCTTTTGTTTTAACTTCACTCACTAAGTGAAGGTAGAGGACCATTAATTTGTGCACCATTGTGTTGGGGACTAACTTCGACACGGTGTGATAACCAAAAGTTGGTTAGAAGTATCTTGTTGTGTGACAAAAGTTACGGCTTTTGAATAGTTAAATGGTTTGTTATAAACGACAATTTCCATTTTTGACCGACTCTCATCATCTGCATCTAATTCCTGCATGCGATTATATTCAACAACAATCATAATTGAATCATCAATTCTATGTTCTGCACTGTAAACTTCAGGATTTGGTTTGAATGCTCTGTTTGAAAACTTAGGTTTGTAATCCGCAAGAATCGGTCCATATCCATTTGGATTTGGTTTAAAAGTAAACTTTTGAATAGTTGTGATTGACTCGCCATGTTTATAAACAACATTTCGAAACTCTTTGATTTTGTGTTGTAAGTCGACAATTTCATCAAGATAGTTATCTATTCGTTTCGTGGAATGCTTTTTGTACTTAGAGAACTGTTTTTGACAAGTTAACAACTCAAACCTTGGCTTTTGAGTTTTCAAAGTAAGAGCGTTGAGTTGTTGTTTGTGTTCATGTTTCAGTTGTTCCATTTGAGACAACAAAGCATTCTTGACGCGGCTGCTAGATCACGATCTGTCGTTCTAATGATTTTTCATTTTGATGAGATTTAGCAAAAGTGACTTCAAAACCTTTTTCACGTTTTTCTTGAGTTTTAAAAACGTTGATTTGTCTGATTAAGCATTCATTATCCCTAATTAACAGTGCATTTTTATCTTTTAATTGCTTGAAAATTTCCAAACAAGATTCTTGGTCTTTAATTAAGGTCAGGAGCTCAATTTCTCTATTAGACAAAAGCTCATCTTGTTCAACGTGAGTATTAACATGATCATTATTTAGATTCTCAAATATAACCACGGAGTCAACTTGATGAGCAATATTAACCATAAGGTTATCTTGATCGTCAAATATAACTACGGGATCTATTTGATAATCATCGGAATGAGATGTAGATGGCTCATGTTGAACACTATGATCCTTGTCGGATGGAGATTGGCGGAGATATCGATCGTAAGAATGAGTATATTTTGTTCGGGTATTCGAGACAAGCCGCCGTGTCATACACTGGGCCTGTGTCACTCATGTGTAGAGCTTGCATATGTGCCATCAACATCACCGCTGCATTAGCTTCAAGTCCTCCATATCATCATCAGAATCTGCATCCGCCATAAAGCTCTGTTCCTTGTTGGTAAGAGTTCCACCAGCTTCATCCTTGAGAGCCAAGAGCAAAGCCTCTTTGTGATAGGCACTGCCTCTTGTCCTCGGCTTAGGGCATGCATTAGCCAGATGACCCTTCTCATTACAGTTATAACAACGAAGACCATTAACCCCATTCTGAGCATTCCCCTGTTCAACCACTTGAGCTCTCTGTTGTTGTGGAGCACCCATGTTATTCCTTCCCATAGCATTAAACCCTTAACCACCTCCCATCTGACGACCATAACCACGATTCTGAACTTCAATACGTCCATTTTTCACAACAGCCTGATTCCTTGTGTTAGATGAGGAACGAATGCGATTGTTGGACTTGTTTGTATACCGGCCGAATGCTTTAGCAATCATAACAAATCCTTGTTGCAATTCATCGAAGGCATCAGAGTCCTCATTAGCTTCACTGTAAAGTGCTTGAGCATTGTTGTGGTTGTATGGAACCAATTGAGTTTGTTGAGGTTGTTGCTGTGACGGATCATATGGTGTGATGGTTGCAGTTGGTTGAGGAGCGGGTTGAGGAGCTGTTTGAGGAGGAAAACTAGTTTGAGCCCACAAAGCAAGTTGTTGATTTTCCGAAAGTGACTGTGTAGCCGGGAGTCCACGGATAGCCCTTTCTTTGTCAACTTCTTTTTGGTGAGGCTTCAAATAGTCGTACAACAATCTGTATGTAGCATGATGAAGATTCTTAGCTTGACGGAGAAAAATGACATACTTCTCCCATTCCGGACCTAGACTACTTAGGAACTTAGTGTTGACAGCAATTCGTGGCATGATGATGTTGTGTTTGTCCAAATCATTAATGATGTCTGAAAAGCGATGATGATATGACTCTAATGTCTCTCCTGGTTCAATCATGAAGTGTTCATAAGCCAAGTAGATTTTGGATTCCATGTCTTCCTGATTGAGTGCTGTGCCTTCCATTAGAAGATGAATATATTCCCATATTGCTTTAGATGTCTTTTGAGCATCAACACTTCAAAGGATTGGATTGGGTAATCCCAAAAGGATGTATTGCATTTCTAGTTCATCGGCTTCAAAATGTAGAAGTTCATCAGCAGTGAGGTCTGAGATAGTTGCAATGTTGGTGACAGCATCTCTTGGTGGATTGGCATCTGGATCTGCGGGTGTGACAACAGTAGGCATCTGAAATGGACCTTCCATAATGACCTTCTTTAAGAACTTTCCATGTGGCTTCTTTAGATCACAAAACCTAAAGAACCTTATCACCCATTGATCATAATTTCCGGAAGTGAGCATTGGAGGTCTATCAAGTGAGCCACCTTCATGAATTGATTGTTGGCTACTTAAGGCTTCACACATCTTGCCAAACCATGTCGGTTCCTTCATAGTACTCCTGGATGGATGTTGATTGTAAAAGTTTGTGTAAGGTTGTACTTGAAGACTAGGTGGTGGTTGAACCATTTGTGGTGGAATTGCTCCTAGTTGTGGAGTATGTTGTTGATTAAATTGTTGTTGATAAATTTGTTGTTGTTGATTAAATTGTTGATGTTGTGGACTTAGTTTTTGTTGTTGTTGTTGTTGATTATAAGTGTAAGGAAAATAGCTAGAGTATGGTGGTTGAGACATGTTGAAAACTTGTGTTGTTAAATGGATCTTTGTAGTCGAATAAAACGTTGTCGATGAAGTATCCTTAGGCTTAGAAAAACCAAGTTTAAGCAAAGCAATACTTAGGCGTAAAAACACCAAACGTACGCTTAAAAGCAATAGTTACGCGTAGGATTAGCTTACGCCTAAGAATTGAGAAACACTAAAGTTATGCGCAAACTGAAAGTTAGGCGTAGAAAACCTTAGGCGTAGGATTAGCTTATGCGTAAGTCAGAGCTTAGGCGTAAGAAAAATCTTATGCGGAAAGAGTTCTACGCATAAGTTTGAGCTTATGCGTAAGATTAGGGTTTTGCCTAAAAGATCCTTTACACTATCACAGTGTAAAAGATATCCAAAGTCGTGTTTTCGCTTATCCAAGCAAGAAAACACTGAGTAAACCACTAAGCCCTGAAGATCGATCCAAGAAAAAGTTACGCGTAAAAATAGGGTTTTGATACGCGTAAAACTTGACCAAAACTGATTTCTGCCCAATGATGTTTCTAAACCAGATTTTTGTGATGAAACAGCTTCAATATCACCAAAATAACACAAAAGTGTGAAACTTGATGATCCAAAACTTTTAAACACCTTATGCGTAGAAATAAACCCACGCTTAAAACCAAGCTTAAAAACAATGATCCACACGTAAATTTTGAAACTTTTTGCCAAAAACAGATATTTTAACACCTAAAAACGTTGAAAGTACAAGAATATTGGATAGAAAAGTGTAAAAAATAAGTTTTTAAGCGTGACAAAGTGATAAACTATTTTACGCGTAATACCAAAAAACTAACTTCAAAAACAAAAGATGTTCACCCAACTATTTGGCGAATGATACCACTGTTAGGTTCCCATATTAGTAACACAAGCATCAATATGAAGAAAGAAAGATAAGAGAGATTGGTTGAACAAAGCAAAACACTATGCGTATGAATGTGAGAATAGTTATGCGTATGAAGTGAAAATGAATTGAACAACCAACCTTCAATAGAAGGTTTACAAGAGGTATTTATAGGGCAATGAGCTAGGGCAACACTTCTAGACTCCTTCCCTTCTTATGGGCTTGGGCCAAGGCTTATGGGACTTCTACATAAGCCTTAGCTTAATAACAAACATAAAGGCCATATTAAGCTAACTATTACATATGAATCACTAACACTTGAATTAATGTTTAGGAGTGATTCCAACAATACTGTTAAAATTCCGGCATATCTACCGCAACGAAACCATCAAATACTTACAAAACAACAGTATAACAAACTCAAAATCCTTAAATTTACGTACACTTACAAACTACCAACAAACATACAAATTACTAACAAACTTACAACTACACACAAGAATTTACTAACAATTTTAAAAAGAAACTACACATTTACTTGCAACAAAAGCAAGTTCGATTGCAACGGCGACACACATTCAAGCAGCAGCGACAACGGTGGACTCCGGCGGCAATAACAAATCTATAAAAAAAAATTGTCAAAAAAGTTATATAAACTCAAAGCTGAAAAATAATACATATATAGATAGATATGAAAGTAACCACAAAACTTGATATGAATATATCAAATACTAAAAATAATTGAATAACACTATTAGCATAATCAACTGTATACAAATATTAACAATAATTAAAATAAGGCATACTATAAAGTGCGACAACAGTTTTTTCGGGCAACACAAGCCATGCAGTCGCGATAGTAGATTTTTCTTGCGAGACAGTGGTGAACGCCCGTTCTATTTGCAACAAAGCAGTGGTGGCAGAACCAATTTACGGCGAGTCCACGACGACGGTTGTAAAAAAATTATAAAAACTTAGATCTACAAATAAAATCTATAGATCTGAAAAAAATTATAAAAAACTTGATCTATTAATAAAACTAAAAAAAATTACCTCAAAACAAGATGGTCATGAGTCGTGGTGGTTATGGGTTTCGGTGGTGGTTGGGTTTCGGTGGTGGAGTCGTCCGGTGGCGGTGACGACCGGTGGAGGTGACATCCGGTGGTAGGGGTTCGGTGGTGGGAGTTGTGGTGGTAGGTATGGTAGTATTATTTTGTGTGTGTGTTTTTAGTGTGAGATGAAATGGTGTGTGTGTGTGTGTGTGTGAGAGAGATAAGTTTCCAAAGTTACCACATATAATTTAACCTTGACTTTCAACTTTCAACTTTCAATTTTCACTTTCATCTTTTGACCATTTTTCTATTTTATGTAGTTAAGATAAGATAGAAAAAATCGTATAAAAAGATACTCTACTTTATGTCGATTTAAATTTAAGGTACTCAACTGTTTTTTCCCTCAATTTAAGGTATCGAACTAAAATCTTATTTATAAAAGAATATTTAAATTTAAGACTAAAATACACCGTTGGTCCCTAAACTTGGCAAAACGCTTCATTATGGGACAAAACTCGGCGTTATCATCGCCAGAGGTCCAAACCTTGGCCTTTAAATGCCAAACTCGTCCCTTGACCAGGATTGGCATAGTCAAACCTAATTTTCTGGATTTCCTACGAGGGTATAATAGACCATTCATATTTTTGACCCAGCATAGTTAAAATGTAACCCAACCTTCAACCATATATGTATCGGCAACGACCAACATTGAACCCTAAAATACAATCAACACACATTCTACCCAAAGCAAAAAAAAAAAAAAAACAATAATGGCACAAAACGATAAGGGGAAGGCTTTATTGAGTTCGTTGAGGAAAGCGGAACTGCCCAAATGAAAGGGTTTGGGTGTTAAGAAGGAGAAGGAAGAGGTGACATCTCGTATCAAAGTTTAACGATTTGGGAGAAAGGATTAAAAATCTGGAAATTTTGTTTAAATATCTTATGGAAAGGAATGAAAAGAAGGAAAACGATGATAGGGAGAGTTGTGGGTCTAGCTAAGTGTATGTTTAGATGATAGTAAACATTTGTAGTTCTTGAGAACATGAAATCGATGAATAAAAAATTGGGTTCTTATTTAGGTTTGACTTACCCAAGTCATACCACAATAGTAAGTTACAATTTGTTGCCTTTCATAAGTTTGTTTGACTTGGGTAAGTCAAAATTCAAGATGTTACAATACACCATTGTTAATACATTGTTGTTTACTGCTAAAGCGTTTGAATTTTCAACCCATATTTTTAAACCACCTCTAATTTTGCCGATTTGACGGGGTGTTTGGTTTTGCTGTAACAACTTTTGCTGATAAAAGGGGTTGTTTGGTTTAACTGATACAAGGGGATGTTTGGTGATACATTATGATTTAGTGCTAAAGTATTTGCATTTTCAACGCATCTTTTAAACCATTACCTTTGCTTTTGCTGATACAAGGGGGTGTTTGGTTTTGCTGATAAAAGGGGCTGTTTGGGTTTGCTGATACAAGGGGATGTTTGGTTTTGTTGATACTAATTAGACTAAAATACACCTAATATCATTAATACAAGAACAAATTAAACAACACATAACCAATACGATATTTTATCATTAATAAAGTCTGTTAAAGATCATAAACAACTACATCAAAGCCAATTTACATACCCTTTTTAGCAACCTATATTTCCAAAACTATCACCCAAAAGACCGCCTTTATCTACCCCCATGGAAAACCTAAAATTCAGGCATTATGTTCAGCCATTTTCTTAACAAAATCTTGGTTAAAACGAATAGCTTCATCTGTTTCACCAACAATCTGTATGAGTTGGGCAAGTTGGTGTGTGTGCCTCGACTGGATTTTCGTCAGCGCATCCACATAGTCAAGGGCAATTCCCAGAGGTCCCAGAGCTTCATTCTCTTCTATTAGCTCCCTACGCTTCATGATTCTCAAGTCTTCGATGACGACTGAAGAACTAGCTTCTTCAGAATCCCTTCTTGGGCAGCCTCTTGTTCAAACTAGATAGCCATACGATCATTCAAATTTGGTGAATCAGCAACCTCCATGAGTTCATTCAAAATGGGGAAATCTGCCATTGGAAAATTGTTTGTGTGTGGAAAAAGTGGTGGATGAGTTTATCGTTTGGTGTGCTCTAGTTAATATCGTCTCCGGTAAGAGACGGTCAAGGGTCTAATAGTTACTCTTTTTCACACTCTCCCCTGAATTTGGCTTGGTTGCCGTTGTCATACTTAAAACTCCCGCCCAATAATCACTTTAGTATACACAATTGGTCCCTCGTGCCAACTTACGATATACTACAACTTAGTTAAAGATTAAACAACACAAAACCATTAGAAGTTTGACTTTGTTAAGTCAAACTTCTAAAACATATCAAATTATCAATAAACTCCAAAACAAATATTGAGTAATGGTTTTGCAATTTTGAGTTTACAAAGTCAAATATTTGAGTAATGGTTTTGCAATTTTGACTTTACAAAGTCAAGTATTGAAAGGTTTTGCAATTTTGACTTTACATAGTTAAATATTATAATGGTTTGCAATTTTGACTTTACATAGTCAAATTGCAAATGCTACCTACAATCAAATTGACACAATCAAATTGAAATGCTAAATGAAAGTTTGACTTTCTATTGTCAAACTTGCATCACCTACAATACGCGAAAAACAACATATGAACAAGCTAATTTTAACCAACCCATATAAACAAATAGTGTACCAGAATACCAAAACAATTTTGCAACATTAATTTTCATAGGTTATTCAACCCATACATAAACTACAACCACTCAAAGAAATCTACCACGGCTGTGGGGGAAGCTCGGTGGAGTTTCAACAGCTTCCTAGCCAACTCCCAATTGTTCATGATATTTTCATTCCCATCATGACTTCTATCGCTGAGCATGATATTCATTGTCTTTAGGGACTGGGAACATGCAAGTATAAACTGTATTAAAGTTAATTCATGCACTATTCTAGGAAAAGCTCGAAACACCACAGTCTGTAGCTTGCCATGGTAATGTGTTTCCGTTACAACATTTGGAAAATTTTCCAAAGGTAGACACAAGCGTGGCAAAACTGAAAAATCAAATAGTATTGAGAGATACTCAAACATGGCAATTTAGGAATGTTTATTTGCTACATATGCATTACTCCAAAACACTTACTCTGATATCCAGCAGTTCCAAATTTGGACATCTACGAATCATTTCAATGATGAACGATAACATAACAATATTCCCAAAATCGACATAAGATAGCTTAAGTTTAATTAGGGATAGAAAGGGCACATTCATCCTAGAATTAGCTTCCCGTATTAACTACAACAAGTTTTAAAGATTAAATGTCATTATTGTTACACATTTCTTTAACATTGTAAAAGCATAAGTGTAAAACTAAAATTGTTCTTACCGTGCAATCATCAAAATCCAATGTAAGGGTCTCAAGATTTTGAATTCTTGTCAGCTAAAAGATATCGGATGTTGTGATTGTCGCCAACAACATAACGAATCTCAAATCTAACTTTCTCAAATTCCTAACATTTGCAATATCCCTTAGTCTCATCTCGTTTGTACTAGGATGATTCATTTTAAGAGACTCAAGTGAGGGACAACCAGCAATAAAGTCCCAAACTGTACGCTACAAAATTGACATGAAACAATTCTAAGCTCAGAGAAAGCCATGAAAATATTCCAGAAGCCAAAGAACAAACATGAAGTACGATGTTTCAACTCACGAGAGTAAAGTTGGGTTGGGAACGAATGGGTCACTATACCGTTTTTAATAATCACTCCTCAATTCCATGCTCAGCCAAAACAAGAGCCACTCAACGAATCTCTTCAATGAAAGTTGTCTATTCCAATCATTGATCTTGGCTCTACAAATAAGACAAACTTTCTTATTGGACCCATAAGCCGATTTAAGAATCTAGTAACAAGCCTCTCATCAAACTCGTATGTTAAATAATAAAAGAAATCCTCATCATCTATGACATATGAGCAAAGTCCACTAAAACCTCCTAGCTAAACTAGAGGTTCTCACCGCTTCTAACAAAGGCAACCGATTCAAAATGTTAGTGATTACTTCATCTGGCATGTTGCTAATACGATCGATCGACATGGTTTTGTTGGAAGTTGGGCTTTTGAGTTGGAAATGAGGATTTATATTCTTGATTTTGATTTTCAGTTTAACGTTTCTGGATAATGGTGTATTATGATTGGTAAAGTTGTTTGTTGGGTGGGTGTATTGGTTCCCGCGAAATTAAATGCAAGCGTATCAGGGAAGAAACGGCTAGTAGCCATACTCACAATTGGTCCCTGGGTTGAAGGTTGGGTCAAAAATGTGTATACCCTGGTAGGAAATCCAGAAAATTAGGTTTGACTATGCCAATCCTGGTCAAAGGACGAGTTTGGAATTTAAAGGCCAATAACGTCGAGTTTTGTCCCATAATGAAGCATTTTGCCAAGTTTAGGGACTAACGGTGTATTTTAGTCTAAATTTAATAATGATTAATTTGATTATAAAAACAAAAACAATAGAATGTTATTAATTAATAATAGCTAACATACATTTTTGAAAAAAAATGTAAATAATGGGGTTGTTTTGGGTTAAGATTTTACTGTTTAGTGTGCCTGTTGAATGGGGTTTGTTATAGTGGTTGTGTTACTGCTTTTTCCACATGGTGTTTGCGATTTTTTATTTTTATTTTATTTTTTTAGTATTTATGATGCTTGTTATGTGTTTGATTAAATGTTTAACCCATATTTAGAACCATGAAAGACCATAGTATTTGATTGTTAGAAACACCATAGTATTTAAATGTTTGAAAGACCATAGTATTTGACTGTTAGAAAGATCATAGTATTTGATTGCTAGATTCACCAAAAACTTCTATAAACTTTATGCAAGCAGCCAATTCAAGCACTGCTCAAATGCTTGATTCATTGTAATAGAATGTAGTTAAAAAGTTTTACTTTTCTAGACATTTTAGATAGGCAGTTAGTTTGATACCATAATTAAGACAGTTAGTTTATAAGTTTATAAATACTCATGTACTCTTAATAATTCATTTAGTGAAATCTTTCCACATTTCAATCTCTCTGTTCACTATTTGTTTATGAATATCATCTTTTGAGACATGGCTTGCCACATAGTCTTGTATGGGATTACACTGATAGAACCAAATAAGAGACTTTCATGGAACAATTTGCACTTGCCCACTCAAAAGAGTATTGGATTGAATGGTCTACACTGGTGTTACATTGATCCTTGTATACCTTGTAAAGTTTTATGTTTGATTCAAGCAATGGTATTACCAAGCATTTCCTTTTTGCAGAAATCATAATCATTGACTCTGATTCAAGCACTGAAGCAGTTGATACAAGTTATGATGATACAAGCAGAGAAGTAAAAATGCTTTCATGGTATTTGCCACCCAGTGATTCTACAAGCTCTGATTATCTCTTTACTGATTCAAGTTCTGATGATTACCAATTTCCTATTCAAGCTAAAAAAAAGGTTCCAACTCCAATCCTATTCATCCTAAAAAAAAGGTTCTAGCGCCACACATGTTCATGATCCAACTCATAAGAGAAATCATACTAGGCCTTGCAGGAAATTTGACAGGGATATAGTACTAAGCCTTGCAACAAATTTGACTTGATGCTCTATTGGTAACAAGAATTTTGAAATGAGAAAACCCACAGGTTTAGGAGCAGTTGCAGGCAGTAAAGGAAAAAGAAAAAAAGAAGATGGTCTAGGAGCGCTTTTATGATGGTAGTTTAACTGTCGTGCCTTTATCTTTTGTGGTAGTTTGAAAAAATCTTAGATCTTTAGCTTTTGTGGTTTTTGGTAGTACAATTTATGATGGTAGTATAACTGTTGTGTCTTTAGCTTTTGTAATGATGATACAGTTGATGTAAATGTACATTATCTTTTGAATGGTAGTCAATGTTCTAAAAGGCGCGTCAAGGCGTCGCCAAGGCGCCACGAAATGGACCTAGGCACGCCTTTTGGTAAGGTTTGGCACTATTTTTAGAAGCATTTTACGGATTTGGGCTTGAATTTCTAGTATTTTGGCTATTTCCTTCCTGGGCCTTATAATTTCAAAACTTAATTCCTACTTGGACCTAGCTATTTGGGATTTGGGCTTTAGTATTTAATATTGCTCTTAAAAAAATGATATAAAATTATAAATATATAAATCTATAAGTATTTTTGTCGCTTTAAGTACACCTTAAGAAACGTCAAGGCTTCGCAAAGGCTCGTAAGGCTTGAGGCGTGATTGTGCCACCACGCCACGCTTAACGCCATTTATAACATTGATGGTAGTTGATCAGTAATGCAACAATTTATCTTTTGAATTGCAGTTGATTAGTTGATGTCCATGCTTCAGATTTTGTTATTTTATTTGTTTTATTGAAAATGTGAATTTGTTTTGAGATCAGTTGGTTTTTTACTCATGTTTCAGATAAATTGATTAGGTTATTGATTGTTTGATTACGGGTTTGTGTTATGAGCTTGTTTTTATTTACGTGTTTTGTTAAGGTTTTGATTTACATGTTTTGCTGTTCAAAACACCAATTAAAGCATATGGGAAAACCTGACCCAATAGGTCTAAATTGTGTATAATAAACCCAAATGGAAAAAAAGAAATTTCACGTAGATTACAATAATGACGTGAAAAATTATATGAGCACCTTTTTTTATATTTATCTGTACCAACAAAGTTTAGATGATGATAATGATATTTTATAAAGTATATTACTCATATTTAAAAATTTTGTAAAGTACGTTAGTAATTTATATCTTTAACCCTTATAACTACACGCATATTGAATAGAATTACAATTCTATATTAAACCCACCAAGTAGATAATGGAGTTAGATAATAATAAAAGGGTAAAAGCTATAAAATAACAACGTACTTTTCAAAATTTTCCGACTTGAAACACTTACTTTTTTATTACGTTACTTTACTAACGTACTTTCAAATTTTGTTCTGAGATCACCTATATGATCAGTTTATATTAAAATAATAACTAAAATGACTATATTACCCTCGCTATATGGGTAAAGCCAGAACAAATTTTGAAAGTTCGTTGGTGAATTCGGAACAAATTTAAAAAAATACAAGGGTAATATAATTATTTCAGTTATTATTTTAATATGTTCATCATATGTGTGAAGTCGAACAAATTTTAAAAGCGTTGCGTGAAGTAGGTAATAAAAAAATAAGTGCTTCAAGTCGGAAAATTTTGAAAAGTACGTTGTTATTTTATAGCTTTTACCCCGTAATAAAATTATGGGGCTTTTGCATATATATCCTCCCAAAAATGTAAAATTGCATATATATATCCAAAGCATGCATAAAAACCATTGTATTATGTGCAAAAAAAACTTGTACAAAATATATATATATATGCAATTATTCATTTTGAGAAGAATATATATGCATTTTTGCCTAAAATTAATTATATTACGCAGATTATAGGGGAAAAACTGGCCTAAACACATTAACACCATCTTGTAAATACGACAGTTACCGGTATCTACCCTATAGCCATTAGAGCGGAAGGTGTCGCTTCGTTGAGCCTCGCCGCGGGTCTCGAAGTTCATCGCCGCCGCGCCACATGCCAAACTCGCCGTGGTTTGGGTCTTCGTTCTGACGACGAAGCAAGCTTCTGACAAGCAATGGATATTTAATTTTGTTCATGGATAAATAAATAATGTTACTGAGGTGTGTTTGTGTGTGTGTGAGACTTTTGGGAAGAAGAAAGATTTTATTTTATTTTTTATTTTATTTTTTTTTTAAGTGAGTGTGGGTGGGACGGTTTATTACAGCAAAAAAAAGTAGTTTTCCCAAATGATTTTTTTTTTTTTTTTTTTTTTTAAGTATATTGTATTGCATTTTTATTTTGAATGAAATGAATTTAGTTTATTTGGAAAATTGAATAAAAAAATAAAGTGTTAGCAGTGGGCCACAAATGAAGAGGTTGAAGTTTGTTATGAGTGAGGAGGGGAGGGGGTTTGTTGTGGTTAGTTGTGGAGAAGTGAGATGCTGATGTGGCGCTGAAGTGCCACTGATAAAGAGGGTATGCTTCATCGTGACACCTTGTGCTCTTAGAGCACTCCCAACCATAAATATTTAGTAACAACACCGCCCACGCCGCGTCACATCGCCTTTAACATTTAACATTAACATCTCCAAAAAACACCTACAACCATAACATCCCAATAACATCAATAACATTTCATATTTTCAATTTCAACCCCTAAACTAAAACAAACACTTCATTTATTAAACTAAACATATCATTAAATTTGAAAACATATTACAATACGAAATTAAAAAAATACATCGAAAAAAAAATTACAACAAATAAAAAAAAAATACATCGAAATTAAGAAAACACACCGCAAATTAAACGTTACAACATAAAGGAAATGACACAAAAAAAAAAAAAAAAAAAACGAGACATAGCACATACTTATTCATCATCGTCGCTCTCTTGTTGTTGTTGTCCATGTCGCTCAAGATTCTTCAAACACATGCTCCATAAGGTCTGCGAGTTGGGTATGCTTTGTTGGTCGTGTATTTCTTTTACACCGTGAGTATCACATCTTTCGACCCATTCGTTGTCTCAAATTGGTCGACGGATCCACCTACACGTCGTTATAGTCACGTAATGCAAATTTTTGATCTTTTATAATCATGTTATGCATAATAATGCAACAATACATGATTCTGATCGTGTCAATTTCATATTACTGTTGTAGTATACCCCAACCCGCTAAGAACACCAAAAGCACGCTCAATATCCTTTCGCACTTTCTTGTCTCCTTTAAAGTATCGTATGTTTTTCATCTGTTGTTGCCGTGAAGGATTTGACGAAGTTGCCCTAACGTGGATAAATTCCATCACCAAGTAATACCTGTTCATACTTAGTCCGTTGACCATATAAGGTGCTCTTGGGGCATTATCGAAGAAGGTCGTCGAATAACGGAGGGTTATCTAAAACATTAATATCGTTATTTTCCCCGCCATCCCAAAAATGCATGCCGATCCATAAATCTTGAGAAGCAAATGCTTAAGCATAATTGTTGGGTATTTTTATCACCCCTAGCAAAATGCCCTGCCAAGCAATGGACAATTTTTCCATCCCATTCCTGCATACAATCATACCAAGCATTCCCTAAAACTATGTTTTTCTTCATGTTTGATAAATTTTTGAATGTCTACCATGTTGGCTTTCTTAATACTCCGCATAAACAAATCAATAAATACATTTGTTAAAATTATCAAGACATACTTTTGAAGTACTCGCACCCATTTGCAAGTATTCATCAAATGCTTCGTGAGGTGTCAGACGAATTGGCGTATGGCGACGTGACACTTATTATTAGAACTTATACTCATTCGACCACAAGCATCGGGTGTTTGCCTAAAGTATTAAAATGATCGGAATATTATCAAGTATAAGATTCAATACCTTCAACTATTTGAGGAATAGTTTGCTCATATGAAATCTTCTACTTAAAATTCGGTTTGAATACTTACAACCTTATGCGAAATAATCGTTGCCAGACGTTTCTCTGCAAGCTCACGTTCACGATATATATGGGTACGAGAACGACTAAGATGTTGAGATTCAATACCTTCTTCTTCTTCCAACGAAGGTGATACTGTGACGCGACGCCATAAAAAGTCCTCTTGGTCTTCAACGCCCCACGAAGACAGAGGAATATCACCAGCTTCATTTGGATCCATTTTGAACGAATTTGATTTTTGAATTATGAAAGTGTGAGAGGAAGTATATAAAGTGTGTAAGGTGTGAAAAAATAGAGTTTTATGAGTATTTATAGTGGTAAAATAATGTTTTTGATTTTTAATAAAAACTAATGTTGGGGTTTTATGTAAACTTTTTTAAAAATGTAACGTTAGAGGGGCTAGTTTTGTAACATTTTCGATTTTTTTTTTCTTGCCCTTAACGGGCGTTAAGGAGCCAACGCCCCCTTCCAACGCCGTTATTTTGCATGCCCTCCAACGGACAACGCCTCCAACGGCGTTAATGAAGCCTATAACGGGCGTTAGGCGTGAAGATTGGGAGTGCTCTTAGCAGTTACAAAAGAAAGCACATGATCATCATTTCCTTTCCAAGCCCAAGGACACACACACACACACTACATTTATTGGCTCACCACCCCTTATAATACTTACACCTTTTCCTTATAAACTCACTTAAATCTTTAGAACTCTCCAGTTACAAACAAATATGTCAAAAAGCTTAGCATTATCAATCTTTCTTATTGCACTATTAACACAAAACCACAACATTTTTCTTGTAACTGAAGCAGCAGGATCAAGAAATAATGGTGGATTCATCACAACAAGAGGAGTGCATTTTATGTTGAATGGTAGTCCATATTATGCTAATGGTTTTAATGCTTACTGGTTGATGCTTTTAGCTTCTGACCCTTCTCAAAGACACAAAGTTTCATCTGCTTTTCAAGAAGCTTCTTCACATGGTCTTTCTGTTGCAAGGACTTGGGCTTTTAGTGATGGTGGTGTTACTCCTTTGCAATATTCACCTGGTTCTTATAATGAGCAAATGTTTAAGGTATAACATATTGTTTATGATTTTTGCTTATTATGTACATTATATATTGATTTTCTTAATTTACTTGTCTTTTTCAAATATTTTTAAGAAAATATTACACCACATTCTTACAATAAGATTTTAAATTTATCCTTAATTATGTATGTTCATCATATGTTAAATCTTCTTATATTTACTAGATTACTACTTATAATGATTTTATAAATAAATGTTTTTTTTGACTTATTCTTTCTTTTTCTTTTGGTATTTGGGCGATGAAAATTTCTTGATTTATCTTCCAATATTTTCTTAAATTTTTTTTAGTCTTTTATAGTGGGTACAGGGTGATGGCATTTTTTTATTGGTGGGTTTGAGCCTTAATTTGAGGGATATGACATTCTTTTCTTCTATACTTTTTAAGGTCAAAGTTTTAAAATAAAATTGTTTTTTATTGGTGGTGTAAGGTTGGTGACATTTTCTTTATTTTTTCTTGTTGTGGGTGAAAAGGGGTTAGATTTTGTGGTGGCTGAAGCAAGAAGCTATGGGATAAAGCTAATACTGAGTATGGTTAACAATTATGAAAGTCTTGGTGGTAGACAGCAGTATGTGAATTGGGCGAGAAATCAAGGCCAGTACTTATCGTCTGATGATGATTTCTATACTAATCCTGTTGCTAAAGGGTTTTACAAGAATCATGTCAAGGTACACACACACATTTTTTCCTATATGTTTTCTAAAAATACCATTACTTTTTTTCGGTTAAATATTTTTCTAATTTTTGTGGTTGTGTAGACTGTGCTCACTAGATATAATACACTCACTGGAGTTATGTACAAGAATGATCCAACAATCATGGCTTGGGAGCTCATTAATGAGCCTAGATGCACTTCTGATACATCAGGAAGAACAATTCAGGTTCTTGTTTCACTTTTGAGTTATTTTGTAGTCATATTGTTTTTTATCTGGGTCAAAGACTCGGTTTTTCGAGTAAAATCTAAACAAAGAAACCTTTTTGTTTATGTGACTTTTATCAAGTAGTCAACTTAGGATGCAACATTGTTGCATAGTCAGTCTCTTAACATAGTTATATAGTTTGTGATGTTAAAAATAGGAAAATTTCTATCTGGGAATTGATTTTATGTGTGTTTAATTTTGTTTCTTAAAAGTCAACTAAAATAAGCTTGACCAGTTCTTTTCAAGATCTGTAGCCACAAGTAACAACTAATAAGTTCCAAGTGTTGGTTGTGGAGTAATTTCCC
>OU343216.1:85955636-85986581 GCA_910596185.1 Chrysanthemum makinoi
GATCACACAACGATGCATAATTCACCTGATATATGCCGATTCTTGTATTGAAAAATATCTACCATTTTGTAATAATGTCTAATCTGGTTATCTCGCTATAAAGAGCATCTAAGCATGTCCCCAACTTTTATATTGATGTCCTGTATGAGATGACTATTATACTGTTAGGTTCATTATAAATAGAAAAGTTTAAATTCAAAGTACTACAAGCTTTAAAAGTATTTTTGTAAAATTAAAAATCTAGGTAGAAGATCAGTTTCCAGCTTTTAAATCCGAAACAACATTCATGTGCGAGATGGATAGGTGCATGTGATTAAAGTTTACCATCATAGTCTGAATTATAATCATGACTGAAGTGTCAACTTCCTTATAAATGGCTTACTAAACTGAAGGTTACACGACTTTGTGTTTGGATGGTACTTCATTTTGTGTGAAAAGCTATTTAGTCAAATGGTTGTGTTTAAATCCTGTTTAGAACATGTGAGAATAAATTTGTTGTATAAACATTGTCAAATAACTAAAATTACCGGTAAAAACAAAATACTAAAATAAATAAAATAAATTAAGGGTACAAGCTAAGTACACAAACAAGTCTACCACATCACTTGCAACCTTTACATCCAAATGCTTTTAAAATCTTAAGAATCGTCCTTACTTCTTCGAATTGTACGCGACTCTCAATCATGATAGTTCAAGTTTGTTACTCCCTCGATCTCATAATTATTGTGTACTATTAACTTTTGAAGTCTTTATTATTGAACTTTAATTTTAAATATTTTTATTTGTGTAATATATAATACTTAATGAAAATTATGTCAATGAAAATACATTTAATACCTAATTTATTCATATATTTTGCATCAAGTATTATATAACACAAATAAAAATGTTTAAAGTCAAAACTGAAAGATAAAACTTAAAAAGGTCAATAGTGGACATAATTATGAGATGAGGGGAGTACTTATTTTTCCGTCTATCACTTGACTATTAATATACCGTGTATTGTGGTAATGAAGCGAACATCCAATTACATCAAAAACCACGCTCACCACGCTGTCAATGAGCGAAAATGAATAGCAATGGCTCTTCATAGTGAGCCTAAAGGTGCCTATCATATGTGGTTTCACTTTTCATATTCAGGGCGCACAGGTGTCACAAGTTATAGAGCGTATTATAGCTCTATAACGCGGACCTTTAACTCATCCACACACCCTCCCTTGAGTTATAAGCTTTGGCGCCATATTTGTTAAAATTCCGATCCTGATCTTAAAATCTCACGATTTTACGATACTACAAAGGTAGGATCTTAGCAAGCTTAAAAAGTTATAAGATCTCGATTTTGACCATAGGTCACATGATCTTAAGATCTAATCTGATTCGATCTTACTTTTCTCGAATCGCAAACTAAAAAACTATAAATTTATGGATTATGTTTTATAGAATTTAAAAAACAACATGTGAATCTTCTTAAACATTTCATATTCATAATTTAGGACAACATTTTCACGAAATATTTGTATAATTTTGTATTTATGATATATAATAATTTGTAGATTTGAATAATATTACAAAGATTATTATGAAAATGACAATGAGTAAGATCTTAGAATCCCGATCCGATCTTACGATTTCGATCTTATAAAACCGAAAACGATCATGAGTAGGATCCCGATATTTAAAGTCTTTCTTGGCGCCATCCCAACAAACCTAAGGCATTTTATTTTATTTTAATAGTTATTTTTTTTATTGTATTTGTGTTTTATTGGGTTATGTGTGAGTAAGAAGGTGTCGTATAACTTAAATGATGAAAAAAGAGTGTTTTGGGTTAAGTTATAGAGGAAAAAACTGAAATGGCAGTAAAAAGTTCTATAACACGAGCCTTAAAGCTCTAGGACACCTTATGTTTTTAAAATTATTAAACCACCACCAAAGTAGCTTAGTAATAAGACATCTAATGTCCTCATAAAAGCTCTTTCCAATCTTAATAGTCACCGGATACTCGTATGACGCGTACATCGAGCAGAAGACCTGCCTTCAATACATTGCTTGACCAAGAAAAATATCATTCATTTATCCATTTAATGAAAGATGTTCAAAAAGCAACAACAAAAGAATGGTGACAAATTTGAAAATAGTCAAAGTTATAGACCGGATTGCAATTAACAAAACTTTAAAACACTTAAACACTTGCTTTAATGGGCTTTAATCATGGTGGGCCAGCCCACAACCGGCGCGTGTAAGGTTTTGCCGGTACGGTGATTGCGCCAATAACTGTGGCCTAATACCAGGAGCTCCTCGTTAATCTGAGCCCTTGATTTTGATCTAGAATGAATCCTAGTGGAACCCAATCAGTCAATCACCCATTGACCTCGTACGGTAATCTAAGCTTAAACGGACGGTCGACATTTGTGCCCATAAATACATCAAAGATTTTGGGGGTATCTCAAGGGGACCCAATAATTCTTTTCCTTACCCAATAAAATGTACTCCGTAGTACTCTAGAAACTACACTAAGGCTGAATACAGCGGCGAACTAGTTCGTCTGTGCCACATTAGTTTTCTCTCTCCGACGATCTGACGACGACCTAGTTGCCACAGTGTTAACCTGACAAATTTTTTTTTTTTTTTTTTTTTTTTTCTTTTTTTTTTTTAATCAAATATTTTTAAAAACAAAATTAAACTTCATTAATAAAAATACTTAACATTACAACAATAATTAAAAACTTAAACTAATAAAACGTAGACGTTACTCCGCCACCACCATCACCACCTAGATGAAAAACTATAAAATAATTGCAGTAGCATTAAATGCATATTTATAAACTAGGCAGTAATACATAGACTACCATGATTTCTTTTTCACCCAACCATATGGAAACGCCATGTTAGTTGCAGAAACATAGAATCCATCTTCCAAAACTAACCAATAACAATATTCATTAATATCAAACCTATTTCGACATGTATTCAGTATTTCAAGATGGTTTTGGAATTTTGTGGCTTAAACGCTCGGTTGAGGCAACCGAGTTTGGGATTCCTCTCTCCTCAACCTTCCTCGACCGGCCACCCCACAGTGGGGCAACCGGCCTCAACCGACGCATGCAACCGACGGCAACCGGCTCCATTGTGGCCAGCCTAATAATCTATTTCACATTTTGGTAATGCATTGTATTGAGGTCACCGAACTTTGTTTTACATAATTCATACATCAATGTCCAACATTAAA
This sequence comes from Chrysanthemum makinoi, assembly GCA_910596185.1. Lineage (NCBI taxonomy): Eukaryota > Viridiplantae > Streptophyta > Magnoliopsida > Asterales > Asteraceae > Chrysanthemum > Chrysanthemum makinoi. The sequence goes on from OU343216.1 coordinate 85,958,863, forward strand.
CATTATTTAAACTCAATATCATGTGGAGTAATTTGTTTAACAAAAGTAGCTTGGATTTATGTTTATTAGAAGAGCAATGACATAGCCTCTTAGAAAAATCTTCCTAAAAGCATATCTACCGTCACATGTTCTGAAATTACAAGCTGGAGATTGACTAACTTTTATCTCCACTACTTATAAAAAGTTTCTCTTTTTTTGAATGTCAAATAGTGAAGTGCTCCGACTAAACTGGGATATAAAGTATGCTTTATTGATGGGTTATTTGGTTTGTTCAGCATCACCGACCATGGTGAATAATGCGAGTGAATTATGGCAGCTTACAAAACTCGACTGAAAGAAAAAAGATAAAAGGTGATACATATATTTTGTGTGCAAGACTTTTAATCATATGATTTTTGGAAGGTTTTTAGGCAATGAGGTTTAGTGATCAACCATTAACATTAAACGCGCATATATAGTAAAACCTCTATAATTTAATACTCGATAAAATTAATAATCTTGATAAAATTAATAATTTGTCCAGTCCCAACTTGGGAGCAGTACAAATTTGAATCTCAATAGATAAAATAATAAGATAATAATTTTTTTGAAACCCCAGTATATATATTGGTCCCAACGAAACTATGAATTAATAATTACTAAAAATTTCCATACATATACATAAAGGCTTTCGTAATTCAAACTTGTACAAGTTCAATTAATTCAATTAAAAACATACTTAATTGGAACTTGTCTCAACGAAGCTAATTTTTTACTTATTCAAAAACAATGAACTTAACAAATTCAATTAATTTGTGAGTGTGAATTCATAAAATGTTAATTGAAACTTGTTTTTTCAATTTATTTTTCATCTCTAACTAGTATACATTGTAACGAGTATATTGAATTTGAAATTTTAAAAGTCATACATAAAACAAATTTAAATTAATAAATTATTAACTTATCAATATAAAAAAGTGAATCATGTTATACATGATTTAAACCCATAAAAAGGTGAATCATGTAGACATACATTTGGTATACCAAGGCGAAATGTTTGAAGTTTTTGTATTACATCCTTAATGTTTATATCTTGCATATGCGTAATTACTTGAATTGGTTACAAAGGTCAAAGGATTGGCGGTCTTATAAAGACATGTTTTACCTTGATTTTCCTTGCATCATGCACCAAGGGAGATGATTTGCACACATTATGATGTGATTTGCACATTCATATGTACAACCGATTAAAACAATGTATATATACAATACAACAGTTTAATGCATATGCTTGAGTGTCTTAATAAAAAATAACTGTGCAAATCATTTTCCGTTTACTAAATATGACAACCCTTTTTAAAGTTAAATTTTTTTTACATAAAACTAATTATGTACTTGGAAATGGAAGACAAATCACCAACAATCAAGTTCATGAGTTTCTTTCTTTTGGTGACTATCTTTTGAAATCTCTCTAGCAAATCTGCTGAAATCATAAAATATTCTTCTTCTTAATATGATTTCCTACCACTCATTCATGATTATGTATTTTCGGATGATCAACCCCATGTCCATGTGTTATGTTTATGGGTTGTTTGCGTATTGAGAGTCTTATCATAAATATGGTGGGGAAGATGATGGAGAAACATTCACATGACGATGCCAATTCATGTATTTCTCCTTCAATTTTTATAAAGTTATCTCAATGTTGACATGGACGGTTTTTGCAATTTACTCATTCATTTAAAAAATCCCTTTAGTTTGAACGAAAATATTAACTACTATGTGCTCAAGACTCCACATTGATATCATGTAATTTCTTCGTTCTATGAACTTGTGTGATAGCACTCTTATCATCTCGGAAAATTAGTTTTCTAACACAATTTCTTTCTAGTCTAACTTGCTTTATCATCTTAAATTTGCATCTGTATTCGTAACGTAGAAAGTAAAAAACATATATTCCGTATATTTCATACATATGATTTCTTCACATGGACTTGCTTTAATTGCCTTACAGTCATCCAAAAGTAGGGACGGATCCGGGACCAAATATTACCGGGTGCACATTATCTTTTGAACCGTAATACTGAAAACACATTTTGAATGACCGGGTGCATTAAAGATGCATTTAAAAAAAATCGTTGTTTTTTTTTAAAAATTAACACCTCACCGAAAAAATCAATGAAGTTCCCGGACACCCGCGAGAACCCCCTAGCTCCGTCCCTGTCCACAAGCTTCTTGATATTAAGGATCTTATGAGACTGCGACCCCTTAACAAAATACACCGTTTCCTTCATTCAATGACATTTAGTAGCAATTTGGTTCGTTGGTGTCAAGGGTATGGTCTCATTCAATTTTTAAATTTAATGTTTGGTATGTATTTATTAGATTCAAGTAATCATTTGACTTCAAATAGTGAATTCTTACCCACTTGGTGGGTTTTAGGAGAAACTTGTAAGGGTAATCATTTTTTTTTTCACAAAATTCGACAACCACAAGTTTTGCAACTTTACTTCTATTTAATATTTTTTATTTTTAAATAATTTGTTTTATTATAACTTTTTAATAAAATAAATATATTTTTAAAATATAATAAATAATTTTCTCTCTCCTACTTTTCTTTTAAATCATTTCCAAATCTAAATTCAATTCTAAATCCACTTACAAACCAAACGGGTTATTAAGTATCATTGTTAACTTCCTGACATTATTTACTCAAAAGTTTTACAGTAGTATATTTTACTGTAAATTGTAATAATGCATATATAATTGATAAACATTTTTTTTAATCTTAAAGACTATTATGTTACACCATTAATTACAAACTAGCATGGTACTCGCGCGATGCGGCAGCGGGTACTCTGTGATTATATTTTCTGGCAATGTAATGTTATGCGGCCATACTTTTATTAAACAATTAAATTACAAATAACAATAACTTTAGTTATGACCATGGAAATAATTCATCTCCTGTTAACCGAAGCTACTACAAACAAAATCTTGATTCTTTCCTTCAGCACAATCACCCTTCGTCAATTTTAGAGCCGACCACCCGTTCAACCCTCATGTTGCAATGTTACGACTTGGTCGTAAATGCAAGAACCAACCGCGCGCGACGACTACTGAGCACCTAATGCTGTATTTTTAAATGTTTGGCTTAGTAGTTTGATTAGATTGTACATTGTGGTAAATAGTTGTATATTTTAGTGAATGGGTAAATTAAATAGTGTATTAATTGTATGTGTTGAATAGTGTTTTTTAGTTGTATTTGTGCTTCAAATAGTTTGTACATTGTGTTTTATAAATTATACTTTTTATCAAATGAGTGTTTTAAATATGACATTAATTACAAATGTTGAACAATTAATATGTGTAGATGTTTATGCATAAAGTAATTGTACATATAGCTCAAGTAGTTGTATTTGCTTAAAATTTATATAGAAATCTTAAAAAATTAAAAAAAAAAGAGGGTCGTCCCTCCATTATAAGTAGTATAGATAATGCAACTTTTGATGACTTCATGAGATAGGTAATAGGTTAGTGAAACTAAGGGTGAGCATATAACCCGAACGGACCGGACCCACCGTCGGACCGACCGAGACCGGACTGGACCGGACCGGACCGACCACATTCGGTCCGGTCCGCGGTCTTGGCATTTGGGTTAATTCGGTCCTCGGTCCGGTCCGGTCCGGTCCGGACAAAAATCGACTAATTTGGGCTAATTTGGACCGGACCGGTCCGGACCGACCACATTCGGTCCGGTCTCGGTCTAAGGTTTATGCCGAAATCGGGTCTCGGTCCGGTCCGGTCTTGGCCGGTCCGGTCCGGTTTTTGGACCGTGCACACCCTTAAAGTGAAACATTTATGAGACATAATTTTTTTGAGCAGCCAAGTTATGAATCCATGAATAAGGTTTATACATCATCATCGAAAAAGAATACATTGAAGAAAGAACTAATGAGAAGTAATCGATATATTTCTCGAAACAAGCCAAAATGAAACAAACTATGGAGCATAAATTAGAGGAAAATTATGACACTTGAAAGTTTTTGTTTTTTTTTGTGATTTATAGCTTCTTTGCTTATCTCAAGACTCAATAACCACAACTATATAATTGTTGAGATTTTAGAACTACGTTAGCCAAGTAACGCATACGAGTACGCAGCGGAATTAGATAGAGTTAAAGCAATTAGGTTAACACGTATTCAATAAACAATAACGTATAAAAAGTAAATAAGGAAACTAACCTTTAGCTATTAATGAATACAAGTGAATGGACAAGAAAACCAATAGAAACCCTAGTATCAAAATTAGATACATCTACGAGTATCACACACAAACACGAAAACCGAATACGTTCGATAAAGAGCTAGTCGAGAATGTATTACACAATCAACCCTTTGATAATCACTTGAATAACTCGAACAAGAAAACCACCAAGAACACTTCTCTTTCTTTTCTGCCCGATCTACAACTTCTGTCCGAGAAACAGAAAACAATAATACCCGATATCGGACAACTTTGTCCGATATCCTCCTGCTTCTTTGTCCGAGAAAATAAAACACAGAAACACCCTTTTGTTGTTGCTGATACAGTCGACCAGGAGAGCAATAACAAGAAACCAATGTAACTCTAACACGACTTGGATCAAACGAGATGCAAGTGTAGATTTTATACAAAACCAAACACCCTAATCGTTCTTGTGGAAAGAAAACGATTGAGCACTTATATTCTGGAACTTGGATCGGTTTAGGGATTAGTTTAGGGATATGTTATGCGTGAATGGTGAGGTGGGGTGTGTTTGTTTTTATAACCAAAACAAACCGCCTCTTGTTTGGATCAATGCTTGGTCGACAAGCCAAGAACCCAAACAAACCCATGCCCCCTTCATTGCCCGATCAGATGGATCCCAAGGCCCAAGGCAGTCCATATTCGACCCAAGTCCATGCCAAGAACAATCCATGGGTCGTACAATGTCATCGGGGTCAAGTTTCATGCATATCGGGTAATATATTCAATTATTAAATACGTTCGACACGTATTCTCGTGTTTATCGTGTGCGCCCCTATAGGCTCACACACTTTTAGCGTTTATGCTTGTTTTAAACTCCCACAAACCAACAATAATAAGCACTCATGGTCCATTTATTTCGCGAAATGTTTTTGAAGAAATTGTGATATATCAAATAAATTGTAATTTGATTGAATTTAAATGTGGATTAATTGTTATATGTTGTAATCGTAATCTAATGGAAGCAAATTTGAAAAACTGCACGCATTTCATTTGATGAAAACGTATTGTGATTTTCAAAAAGGTAATAATAAATTAATGTTAATATTAACTAGACGTGTATCTGCGTTTAACGGTAGCGGTGTCTAGTTTTGATAAAATTTTAGCGACGATTAAGTTTGTTTCATGAATCAGTATTTTAAGCGTTAAGGAATTCATTTTGAATGATTATATTGTTTTTCCGATAACGTTGTTTTGTATTTGAGATTGTCTTTTTTGATAGCATTTTTTTAAGTTGCATTAATTAATTAATATCAAAATAATAACAACGCCATTTTTTGTTGGAAGGAGCAATTAACACCAATTTTTTGTGTCCCTAGAGAGCTGTAGTACATAAATAGTTAGTGCACATAAACAAACAAATGCGAATACAAACATTTATCTTTCGTCTTTATGTTTCAACCTTTCACTTTTATATCGTATAATTTCAAATATTAGCATTCATGTGAATATGGTATGTAGGAGTCAATTTTGCATTTTAGGAAGAGAATACATTAATTTCTCCGAGATTAGCAATAGTTTTCTTTAAACGCCATGGTTGAATACAATTTTTAAAGTTTCCATTTAAACTCCTAGGCATAGTTGAATACAGGTTTTAAAGTTTCCATTTAAGCGCATAGCCATTTAAACGCCATAGTTTCCTTTCTCACCACAATAGTTGACTGAATTCAGTTTTAAAGTGTTAACCGAAATTCAGTTTTCCACTTTCAAGGAAGACCATTTTTTCTTTATAGTTAGTAGAGAAGAGATATAATAGAGCCTAAATGGTCTACTGCAAAGTTGATTAAAATTCAAGAAAATTGAATTTTGAATTCTTATTCTAGCATGATAGTTTTGGGTTATCACATTTTTCAATGTAAGATGTTTTCCATATCATCACAACCAAGAAAACCACTTTGAAACATCAACCAAAAATCAATAAACAAAACATCCTAAAACAAAACCATGAAGTGAACTGATTCTACAATATATACTTGTTAGGTTCCCATATTAGTAACACAAGCATAAATATGAAGAAAGAAAGATAAGAGAGATTGGTTGAACAAAGCAAAACACTATGCGTATGAATATGAGAATAGTTATGCGTATGAAGTGAAAATGAATTGAACAACCAACCTTCAATAGAAGGTTTACAAGAGTATTTGTAGGGCAAGGAGCTAGGGCAACACTTCTAGACTCCTTCCCTTCTTATGGGCTTGGGCCAAGGCTTATGGGCCTTCTACATAAGCCTTAGCTTAATAGCAAACATAAAGGCCATATTAAGCTAACTATTACATATGAATCACTAACACTTGAATTAATGTTTAGGAGTGATTCCAACAATCTCCCCCTAAATGTTGGTGATGAATGAAAGAGTGATAAACGATGTAGGTGCTGATGTAATAGTAGCTTTGACGTCTTCTGACATTCTTCTTTCTTGTGAGAAGAAGTGACTTGATTAGAACAATCTCCCCAGTGTAGAGAAATTGTTTCCTTTGAACAGTTCTGCTATGACGTCATCATTTTCCTTGTTCTTTGTGATGGTAGTGATAGTATGTTGTTGTGGTCTGTATCAGGTCTGCTTCGATGCTCCAGTGTCTCCACGTATTTCTTCAACATGCTCATGCGCTCTTTGATGTTGGATTTCAGTACTGATGAAGTTCTCTTGGTCTTTAAACTTTGTAGATTCTTAGACTTTTCTGACTTTTGTGTTGCCTTTAGAGAGAACTTCCATTAGTGATGTTGTTGGTATGAGCATGTGAAGAATCTGCACGATCAGTGCGCTCCAGAGCTTCCATAAGAAGAAAACATAAGAAAGGTTAGTAATAAGCTGGATTCCGCACTTACAAGTTTGAACTTCGAGAGTGTTAACAACATAGTGTGAAAACACAAATCTAATTCTTACAAAGGCCGTTCCTGAACTGGAGTCCCACAAGTGAGATAACACGATGTACCGAAGTACATCTACAGCTCAGATGAGTCACCGAGGTACAATCAAGCATCACCTCACGACTGTAGACCGCTTTGAGACACACTGCGTAATCCACGGGAGTTACCGAAGTGACCCGCTGCCAAGGTCTGTTTGATGTTGACCGGCGGAGTTTCCATTCAATCATTAAGGATCACAATTGTGAACCTCTCATAAATGTTCTCGACAGATTGCTAAGATCTGTGAAGGACACGATAAAGAATCACTTGCGTTCTTATTGTTGAACGACAAGCGATAAAATGTTAAGTGTACCTAAGAGATCTTTTGATGAATCTCGTGGCTCTAGACTCAATAGTGCGCTTTAGTTTTCCTAAGTTGAGACTAGGGAGAGGGTCTTCTTCTTCAATACCAACGATCTCTAAGAGAAGGCCGATAGTTTACGTAGGGTTCCCTGTGAGAATGAAACAAGCTTCTTTTGGGAGAAACTTGAGTGGCTAAGAAGGTTTAGTGCATGCGTCACCGGGTCCATGACGACTTTTAATCTTCAATACCGGTGTCATCTAGTGACAACCAAGAGCATATGAATTGAACCCTGTTCCGCCTCTAAGTTGAATAATCTGAAGGGCTATTTCTTTTCACCATTTTCTTTGCTTTTCTTTTTAATTCTTCAACTCCTTCTTTCTCCGATTCTCATTTTCTCCTTTTTATAATCATACCTAAGGACTTCTAATTCTAACTATTAGTAATGTCCTTGGGTAGATCCCTCCGGCTCTGGCGGATCATAGGACAGTTATTCCTAACCTTAATCACCTTATAACTCCATTGCCATAAAACCATTTTCACGAAAATCTCTCAAAGTGGTTATGAGTAAACCATTTTGAACCACAGTGAGAGTTTAAGATTTTGCAGAAATACTCCCCCTCCATACATGCTTACATGAAATTTGCATGGTGAGAGAGGAGCGCGCACTTTTTGAATTGATCAACTCAAGATAGACAATCCCCCGCGAGACACGGTTACGTTGCATAGTTAAAGAGTTACATTGTCAGCTTTTAGGTGACAACTAGCTCTAATAACTACCTTGAAGGTGTTGACAACCTCGAAAGGTTGTCAAATCCGTCAAAGTTCATGTCTACCAAGAGTTTCTCGAATGGTACATTCTACTCGGACAAGTCCTTTGCGAGACACGTTTACATCACTAGCGAACTAGCTTGAAATTATTACCCGTCCGGGACAAGTCTTTTCGAGTTACTAACTTTTCAGAGTTCGTCAATTCGTTGGTTAAGTCTATTCACACGATGATTCTTTTGCAACTCACAACATATTTCTTATCACATAATTTTTCTCCCCCTAAAAAATGGCATATAAATGTTATTTTTGACGAAATTTTGATATCAAATATGTCCATTTTGAGTTTTGAGGGAAGATTTCCACGAAGAACAATTTTGTGAACAAATATTTTGTAAGACAAATACTCCCCCTCAACAAGTGATATTAACTTTTGAGGTTTTGAAAAAACATAAGGGGAAGTACTTGTTCTTTTGAGCAAAGCTTTGAAAAAATGAAAGTTTTGATAAGTTTTACTCAAAAGTAAGAAGCTTTCGCTCCTTTTATAAGGATTGTGGCACTGAAGTGTGCCACAGGGTCCTTTCATTACAAGTACGGGTTGTACACTGTTATGTGTGCACAAACCATTGTCAGATAATCAAACAAACAAAATCACAATCAAGAGAGTACCCAATGATTACAGACGATCAGCTACTTTCTGAGGACGTTGGAAAGTCAGAATCGGAAAGTTTGGTCATCCTCCCACATAGCTCTCCAACCGTTGCATCTGATCCCGATGAATCAAACATTCATCAATCCTAGTGATAAATCAACGAACATTCTTGCGATCCTTTGAATTCCATCTCTTCGTCTGAATTATACCCAACTCAATGTCCTTCAATCGATATGCCAATCCATCTCGAACCATCTCCAGGGTGGCGCCATAGAACTTAGTGAATTTCATCGAAAGCCATAAAGCAAGTATGATGATTTTCACTTTGGTAGACAAACCCAAACTTTTGTTTAAGAACGATTTTGTACTGAGGCTCTTGATTGATTCCGATGAAGTGTAGAATTTAGGTAAGATTCGACCCCGAGGTGGAGAACTTCAACACGCTCTTTGATTTGAAGCGTATGAAAACAAGGAGTGCAATAATGTACTTGATCTAAATTTCGGTTGAGGTTCTGGTTGGGGCTCAGGTATGTCGTAATCCTCACCACCAGTGTATGTAAAGTGATCAACATTTTTTTTTTCATTGGTGGTGTGGTTTCTGAATCCCTTGGTTGATCAGATGGTGGTGGTTGTGTAGCTTATTGTGAAGTGGTGATAACCTGCTTAACCATTTATCGAATCATTGGATGGAGTTGCCTTCTTAACAGATTTTGTTGTTGACATAGGTGTTTCTTATGTTGATGGAGGCGATGATTGAGATGATGATTTGGGTTTGGTGGAAGTGTCAAGAGGTGTTTCAGAAGACTGTTGGGTTTGTGTATTGGATTGTCAACTATGTAGTTGTCTGATTCCTTCTTAAACTTTTCCTCCTTCAGCTCTAGCAGCTTCTTTTGCCTCTTTCGAATCATTTCTTCACCGCCAAATTATCATCATCGGGGACTCTTTCATCCTTATCATGATCGTAATCTCCTTCGTCATATATTTCCACATCTTCACCATGATTTTCTTCTTGCGGATGTTTTAGTTGTTGTTGTGGTTGCTTCATTTCAACAGTTGTGGTGATAGTGACACCCTGATCCTTACCGGGTTGATTAACCGGATCGGATGGGGTAAGAGATGTTTGCAATGGATCTTCCATAAGTGGAGGACTAATACTTGACCCTCCTGCCCCACCGGGTTGATTAACCTAAAGGTTGAAACATGGTATTCCATCCTTTTCGCTTAATGCCTTATGAAATTTTATTTCCACTTCCATTGAATCATACTCATCATCAGGATGACTTTGTGAGCATGAATTTGAATGGATGTTGCGTAAGGATGTCCACAAAGCAATTCTATAAGATGATTATGATCATATGAAGTTGTTGAAGATGACACGGAGATTGTTCTTGCCAATTGTTTTGTCGTATCCAACTGGGAATGTGTTTGCCATCAAGAGCTCTTTGGGGCATTGATGATTGCTTGATTTGCACCATTTTGTGATCTCGAAAGACATTAGACAAAAAGACAACATATGGAAACACAATGTGTTTGTTTTAGTCTGATTTATTATCTAATTCCTTGTTTGATGGTAACATGTTAATGTTAGTTACAAGTCCTAAGTCACATTATTCCAATTGATTGAAGTTGATGTGATAAGTTACGTGAACATGTTAATTTTGAAATTTCAAAGTCCAATTTTTCACTTAACACACAACATGTTAACTTTTGTAAGCTTATACGAAACATCAGGTATTTGTGACTTATGCGTAACATTTAACAAGTAACATATGCGTAATAGGCCAAAATGTAGTGAACAGTGGGTTATGAGTAACAAGGATCCTTATGCGTAAGAAAGGAGCTTATGCGTAGGAGTAAGCTAAAGCGTAAGACCAAGCTTATGCGTAAGAGTTTCTTACGCGCAAGACAAGTTCAAAGGCTTTAGGCTTACGCGTAGGAATAAGCAAGATGTTACGCGTAAAGTTTACTCGTAAGAGTAAAGCTTATGCGTAGCAAGCCTTGTTTACGAATATCTTTCCAAGATACGCGTAATCCACTGTAGACCTCTTATGCGTAAGAGTTACGCGTAAGATTTCTCTTAGGCGTTACCTTTACGCATAAAAGTATTCTTTAAGCGTAACGGTTTGAACACCTGAAGGTTATGACATTACGAATAATTAACCTATTAACTATAAACATGAAAACTTCATTGCAGTTAATTCCAAACATCTTTTAGATCATAAAACAAGCATAAGAACATATCAGATACGCACACTGAAGACTTAGGCGTAAAGTTACTTAAACCCTAAACCATTAATCTACGTGTATGGGATATAGCTACACAAATCAAACAAGAATGTTTCTGGAGTGTCCTAGATGTCATATGAGTGCAATGGAACAAGATTTAACACATTTCCACCACGTAATCGAAGATTTATGGGAGATGAACCCTAAAAAAAACCCTAAAACTTAAATCCATACAGTTTAGATGTTTCTGGGCAAATTTAAAGGTTCAAAAACATGCATATAAACTTATTCTAACACTTTCTTGACTACCTAATAACATGTCACAGAATAGAAAAGCCCTAGATGAGCGCAAGAACCCTAGAATTCAAATTAATGAAATTTAAGATTCAGGATGGTTTTGGACGATTGAGACAAGTTTAATAGACACTAAGAAAGGTTATAACACAACTCATTTCAATCCAAACACTTTTATGCATAAACACCCAATTCGTTCGAGTGAACAATTTTCCAAAATCGGTTTAAAGAGTTTTAACCGTTGGATTTGAAAGATTTTTGAAATCCTTGTTTAGAATCTTGATCAAAACAATTTAGAACTTACAGATTATGAACAGCTTGAACGAATTTAGAAGATTTGATTTAGGCCGTTTGATCTTGTTGTTTTAGGAGTAAATGATTTTGTTAAAATTAATTTGCCAAGTTGACACATTCAGTCCCTCAACCTTAAAGAGGTTCCAACCAAGATCCTTTAACTTCCGTTTAGGTTAGACAAAACACTTGTAAGGCAAGAAACTTAACGATACTCCCCCTTGACTTTTGAAATAATGAATTTTGAAAAACATTTGAGTCCGAGGAGAGTATTTGACAAGAAACGTATCCACCATTTTAGAAGAAACAAACGTATTTTTGGAAACATGCAAGTACAAGGTTTTATGAAACCGAAAAATATTTACTTTCTCCCCCTCAACACTTGTTCGGGAAAATTGTGAAAGATTTGATAGAACAAGGTGTTGACTGAAGATTTGTACTTGCGATGTTTGAAAGAATTTAGATAGAAGAATATTTTTGAGATTTTCTGATTTTATATTTTTGTATTTTGTTTTTGAAAAATATTTACAAAAGAGGTTTTGGTGTTTGACTGGTATTAAGAATATTTTAAGAGTTCATCCAGTTCTTCTGGAGTCAAACACCGCATGCCAATCCGGTGGACCAACTCATTAAACCTAGCAGGAGCTAAGGCTTTGGTGAGAAGATCTGCCAATTGGTATTCAATACCCACAAAGTATAATTCAACTGTACCTGCTCCACGCGTGGTCCTTGATGAAATGATATCGAAGATCGACGTGCTTTGATTTCAATGTTGAACCGAAGTTGCACGAGATCGCAATAGTACTTTCGATTGTCGCAATACATCGATTCAAATACGTAACCATAGTCTTTGAGTTGTGTTCTCATCCAAATGACTTGAGCACAACACGCACATGGCTACATATTTCCGCTTCGCTGAGGACAATGATGTACAACTCGCTTCTTCGATTGCCATGACACCAGCTTTATCACCAAGAAATTGTAATGCTCTCAAGTACTTTTCCGTGAATCTAAGCATCCTCATTGTGATCGGCCTCAAAAGCTATTAGTTAAAACTGTAATCCTTCTGGATACCGATCCCCAAATTAATGGTTCCCTTGATGTATCGGAGGATTCGCTTAGCCTCGTAGAAAGGGTTTCAGCTTGGTCTCGACCGATAACGGAATGCGTAGATATACGGCAAAAAACAATATCAAGTTACGCTAGCATTAGATACATGAGAGACCCAATGATACTACGTATTAGGTAGGGTCCACCATTTCCCATGTAAATCAACGTCTAGCTTCTTGGTATGAGCCATTGGTGTGGCATAGGTGTCACAAGTTTGCATTCCAAATTTGTTAAGAATTTCAAGGGCATATTTGGACTGACTCAAGAAAATACCACGGGGTGATTGATGAACTTGCATTCCTAGAAAGAACGTGAGTTCACCCATCATGGACATTTCAAAATGTTTCTTCATTAGTTTTGCAAAAGCGATTGAGTACTTTTATGTGTTGACCCAAAAATGATGTCATCCACGTAAATTTGAACAATTAAGATATGTGCCCCGTGATATTGTATGAAAAGAGTTGGGTCGACCGAACCTTTGCTAAAATTATTGGCAATGAGGAAAGATGATAACTTATCGTACCACGCAGAGGAGCTTGTTTGAGTCCGTACATGAGCTTTGTTCGCTTTGTAGACATGGTTCGGAATCGGGATCAACGAACCCTTCGGCCGCTTGCTAACATAAACCGCTTTCTCTTGACCATTCGTAAAAGCGCTTTGACGCCCATCCAAAGACCGTTATATATTCATATGAGCTCGTAACGCGAGAAAGATCCGAACGTACCTTTCAAGACGAAAGCAACCGGAGCAAATGATTCTTCAAAGTCAATACCCTTTCCGTTTATAACCCTTAGCCACCGACGTGACTTGTTTCTCGACACGCTCCTTCAAAGATCCAATTTGTCTTCCAAATCCATTTGAGACCAATGACGACCCTTGTTGGTCTATCAACCGCCCCATACTTCAAGACGATTAAATTGGTTGAGTTCTTCTTGCATGGATTCAATCCAGTTGTCCTTTGTCATTGTGTCTTTAATGTTTTTAGGCTCGACAGGGTACAGCGAGTGCATAAATGCAATGTTCACCGCCTGTGAAGATGTTGTCTTGTTACGACTGGTTGATTCGGGTTGCCAATTATGTTTTCAAGAGGATGGTCTTTTGTCCAACGATGTGTAGAGGTTGATGTTGGTATACATTGTGCAGATTTTGAGGATTCAAATGGCTTGTAGATGATTCCGCGACATCGTGCGCAGCTTTCATTAGCAAATGGGTTAAAGAACGATTTGGATCAAAATCGCAGTGGGGGTACTTCATTCGTAACATCATCACCGATTCGCCGTTGATGCGCTTTGTTCAACTGTTGTTGTAGAGTCAACTGGCGGTGCTTCTTCAACCGTAGTTGTTGTAGCATGTGTATCGTATTGAATAAGATCGTTGAGCAAATGAAACATCGGATACAGCCGAGTACGCTCATCAATGTCATCAATGACAGAGGAGCAAATAGCTTTCCCATTTGTTGACGAAAACTGGGGGTTTGGGTCACCGATGATGGGGTTTGAGGGAAGTTTAAATGTTTGTGACCGGTTCCAAGTCGTTATGCTCGTAGCCATATCCAGAAGCTCATCAAAATTAGCATGAATCGCTTCCATAACCTCGCTTTGTACGAAAATCGATTCCGTGATCCGTAACCTTTAGAATTTCACAAAAGATCCAATAAAGACTCCAATGTCGACTTTGGCTTTGAGCTTACTAAAGTCATCACGATCATTATTTGGATAACAAAGGGATCCAAATACATGAAAGTGTTTAAGATTCGTTTTCGCTTGTGGATAAGTTCAAAAGGTGTTTTGTTGTATGTGCTTTGTAATCATTGATCGTTTGAGTGTAGCATGCAAATTGATACAGGGCTTCAGCTTCACAAGTAACTGAATTTTAGCATTGATTAACATTGTTCTGCAGCCTCCACTAACGCACGTTTCTTTCAACAACCCGCTTTGTTCTCGGGTACGTGCAATGGATGTTTGATGCTCAATTCCTACTTTCTCATAATATTCACAAAGAGTTTGATTCACAAATTCAGTTCCTTTGTCCTGTTCAATTAGTCTCCGACTAAGGTTCGAAATAATTTGAATTTTCGTGAGAAAAGTGATGATCATCTCAGGGAGCTTGATCTTTACTTCGAAGAAAATAAACCCAAGTCCATCTTGAGTAGTCATCAACAATTACCAAGATGTAGCGCTTTGCCATTAATCGTCAGACACAAGATCGGGCCACACAAATCCATGTGAAGAAGATGAAGCACATCTCGAGAGTCGGTTCCACCTTTGAAGGAAAGTGAGCACGAAGTGCTTTCCCCTTGTTCACAAGCCGAGCATAGGTGATCTTTAGAATACCGAATCTCTCGGGAGACCTTCAACAAGTTTGTGTCAAGCAAGGTTGGTGATGGTTTGAAAGTTTAGATGTGAGAGACGCATCGTGCCATAGCCAAGATATTGTAGATGTAGCCTTTGAGAGTAGACAGATGGGAGATGAAGCAACCATGTCTTGCATTGATATTTGTTGGGAATAATCTGTTACCACGGATAGTTGTGGTTTACACCGCTGATTAACTCAGCAAGGGAAACGTATTCCACCGCAGTTCTTCATTACCAATCGCTATCGTTTATGATAAGGTTAAAAGCGTCTAGATAAGTATAGAATAGATCTTGTGTATATTCTATTATGTTAGCTTTATACTTATCTTGTAAAGGACTCCTTGTTGTATAAAAGAGATCCTAGGTCATTTCTTCGTACGATAATTATATTACCTACTAAAGCTTCAAGGGGTAACCCTAGTGATAAGCTAAGATCACTGTATATTCATTAATAATATTGGAGCTTGAGTTTTGTGTTAACTTGTGTTTATTCTCTACATCATATAATTCGCTTCGCCTTCTAAGTATTACTTAAGTAAATCCGCATTGCTTGATAATATTATTCAAAATATCATTGACACAAGGAGAGTGTCCAAGATCCATCAAGTGGTATCGAAATGGCTGTTCCGATATTTTGTTTTAGAAGATCCAAGGAATTAGCTTGACTCACTCACTCAATTCAATGGAGATGGAAAACAACCAATCAAACTCTTCTTCTACACCAAGACTCCCTAAGCTTAAGCTTAATGAGTTTGAGATGTGGAGGATACTGATTGAGCAATAATTCCTCATACAGGACTATGCTTTATGGGAGATCATTCAACTTGGTGATTCTTTCAAATCTGTGACCACTACTTCAAAAGTTGGTGACACAGATGTTGTGAAAGTTTCTCGTGGCTGAATCAAATGTGAAAAAGCTCAAAAGAAGAATGATCTTAAAGCTAGAAGTCATGATGACTCTTCCTAGAGACCGATTATTGCATTCGCAAGTTCAAGACCTGTAAAGAATTTTGAAGAGATTTGCTCGGTGTTTGGTGGTAATGATGCTACAAAGAAGACTCATAAGACATTGTTAAAGCAAAGTTATGAAAACTTCTCTGCTTCAAGCAATGACTCACTTGATAGCATTTTCACCAAACTTCGAAGATTGTTACACACCTAATGTGTTTGGCATTGAGGTAGAAAGGAAGACCTCAATTTGAAGTTTCTAAGAAGTTTGCCTCGAGTTTCAAACCAATGTTACTGTATGGGAAAACAAATCAACATAAAACAATGAAGCTCAATGACCTTTACAACAACTTCAAACTTACTGAGCAAAGGTTGAAGAAGGCATTGGTACAAGCTCTAGTAGCTTGGCATTGTTGTCAAATTCTGTTGATGTATGATTCTCAAGATGAAAGTGATGATGATATTGCCACTGTAGGTTCTAAAGTTTCCAATGGCAATGTAATATTGCCACTGCATGATCAAAGAAGAAGGTTGCTAGTATTGGAGATCCTACCTTTTATGCTTTTATCTCCACACAAGTTGATGGCTCTCTTTTAACTCATGAAGACATAGAGCAAATCGATGAAGATGACTTGGAAGAGATGGATATAAAATGGCAGATAGCTCTTCTTAGCATGAGGGCTAAGAAATTCTACAAGAAGACTGGCAAGCCTATTCACATTAATGGTGATGATACTGCAGGCTTTGATAAGAAGAAAGTGAAGTGCTTTAACTGCCACAAGTTTGGACATTTTTCTAGAGAATGTAGAAGACCAAAGACCAAGGACAACAGGTCTACATGGTACAAGCAAAAAAAGGGACCAACTGTGGAAGAACCAAAGGCAATGTTGGCTATTGATGGTGTGAGCTATGATTGGAGTTTCATGGCTAATGATCTTGAAGAAGAACACTCGATGCGCCTTATTTTGCCGGTTGCTCTTATGGCTTTTTCTGACTCTGAGGTACAAAACTCTGAATGTTGCACTAAAACATGTAAGGCTGCTAGAGAAGTTGAAAGACTTAATGATTTGTATTCTAATGAAAGACAAGAGTTATACACTGCTAATTATACTGTGTCTAATCTTAGGAGAGCCATGGCAGTTTTAGAAAAACAAATAGAGCACTTTCAAGAAAATGAGTCAAAATATAGTGATGATATGATTCTTCTTAGAAGAGAGTTAGATCATACAAAAGCAGTGAATGATGCATACCAAATAGAGCTTGAAAAGCTTCAAAAGAAAACTAAAAATGTCAATTTAACTTTAGACACATGTTATCATCAGTCTAAGTCAATTGATAAAATTTGGAATGCTCAAATATTTAATAAAGCTAAGTCTGGTATGGGTTATAATACAATGCCACCACCACTAAGAGGTGTTCCAGCACCTCCAGGTATAGATTTAGCTCATACAGGTTTAGAAGACTTTAAGGAACTTGAAAGAGAATATGGTCCTTTAAAGGACACAGTGGTTAAGAGTGAGGAAGAGAGTAAGATTGATAATGATGTTTTTGAGAGTGCTAGTGACTCATCAGTTGTTGATGAGAATGTTAAAAAGATTGTAGAGACTACTATCCCAAAAGTTGCTATAATCAAGTTACAGAGGAACCTTGGAAACCAGTTAATAAACCTAGACCAACTGTAAGGTATGCTGAGATGTATAGGAACAAGCCTATAGCTCCTAGGGGTAACCAGATGAGTTGGAATCATGTTAAATCTCAACAACTAGGTAGTGATTTTGTTATGAACAATAAGGCATGCTATATCTGTGGTAGTTTTGATCATTTACATGCTTATTGTGACTATCATGTGGGAGAAGGGAAGTCTATGGGTATAAAGGGTGGGTGAGACTAACTGTATCAACATAATGTACACCCTAATTCTCATTTCAAAATGGTCCCAAGAGTTTCAACTTAGAAGTGGCCTCAAAACATTTGCAACTGCAAAAGCTGTGAACACTGCCACCCTAAGTCACACTTTTAAAAGTGCAAAGAACACCAAAACAAGTTTAACAAAATTTGCACAAACAGGAAAAAGAACCTTTCAAGCTAAAAAGGTTAGTGATAACCAACAGTGGGTACCTAAAGAAACCCCACAGCTTACCACTTGCTCATTCAAAAGTTACCAATGCAAGGGTTTTAAATATGAAAAGGGGGACATGGGCAATGCTGTGAAGGCCTCAAAGACGTTTGGAAATGGAAACCTAAAGGAACTACCTCTACAACCAATCCCAATGGTGTATCAATGACCTTTGATAGATTTAACTATATTGATACACAAGGCAGATCCAAGTCAATCATGGCTTGGGTCCCCAAAAGAAACTAACTCTTTACTCTTATGTGCAGGGAACATCCGGGTCAAAAAGGTTAGATCAAGGATATACAGATAGTGGGTGTTCAAGGCACATGACTGGCAACAAGTCCTATCTTTCGATTTTGAGCATTATGATGGAAGATATATAATCGCTTTGGAGGTGGAGTAGATAGAAAAGTTGCTGGTAAAGGTGTAATTAAAACTGTAACTTGACTTTGAACCCGTGTACTATGTAAAAGAGCTTAAGTACAATCTTTTTAGTGTGTCACAAATGTGTGACAAGATGAACAATGTTATTTTTACCAAAGATATGTGCTTTGTTCTTTCTAAGGATTTTAAGATGCCTGATGAAAGTCAGATTCTTCTTAAAGTTCCTAGAAAAGGCAATCTCTATAGCTTTGATATGAACAACATTGTAGCTAAAGATGATTATGCTTGCTTGCTTGCAAAGGCCACAGTGGATGAATCCATGTTATGGCATAGAATACTTGGTCATGTTAACTTCAAAACCGTTAACAAGATTGTCAAAGATGGTTTAGTGAGAGGTTTACCTCAGAAAAGATTTGAAAATGATCAAACCTGTGTGGCTTGTCTTAAAGGCAAACAACACGGAGCTTCTTGCAGGTCAAAGTTGGTTAAATCTATTGCTCACCCACTTCAAATATTACATATGGACTTATTTGGTCCTACATCTGTGAGCAGCTTGAATCTTAAGAAATATTGTCTTGTGGTGACTGATGATTTTAGCAGATTTATGTGGGTTTTCTTTCTTGGAACTAAGGATGAAACAACTGGTATTCTCAAGATATTTATCACAGAAGTAGAAAACCAATATGATATGAAAGTTAAAATCATTAGGTGTGACAATGGAACCGAATTCAAGAATAGAGTTATGGATGAGTTTTGCAGAGATAAAGGTATTAAAAGGGAATTTAGTGTGGCTAGAACTCCTCAACAAAATGGTGTTGCTGAGAGGAGGAACATGACACTGATAGAGGCTGCTAGAACCATGTTGGCCGATTCCAAATTGCCAATTACTTTTGGGTGAAGCAGCTTAACACTGCATGTTATGTGTAAAACAGGGTTTTAGTTGTAATGACAAAGAACAAGACACCTTATGAATTGTTTAGGGGAAGACCACCTACCCTTGACTTCATGAGACCATTTGGGTGTCATGTATCTATTCTCAATACCATAGATTATCTGGGCAAGTTTGATGAAAAGGTGATGAAGGGTATTTTGTTGGGTATTCCATGGTTAGTAAAGCTTTCAGAGTATTCAACTTAAGAACCCAAAAGATTGAAGAGAATCTGCATGTTGAGTTCCCCGGAAAACAAAGTCAATGCCAAAGGAACTGGTCCAGAAAGACTGTTTGATCTTGATACTCTAACAAATACTATGAACTATGTGCCTTTCTACAGAACATCTTCTTTTGATTTTGCAGGTTCAGAAGAGTTTCTTGATGATGATGAACCAAGCAATGAGGATGCAGATGATCAAGATGAATTCAGTCTACCTCTTTGGGACTATTCTGATAATAATGATATACTTGAAAACTGAGTTGCTCATCCTTCTAGTGATTTGGAAAAAGAAGGAAATAGTAATTTGAATGCTGATAATTCGAAAGTGGAAATTCAGATTCCACTATTCGGCAAAGTGTTTCCACTGCAACACCTGATGTGGGAATCACCACTCCAGTTACTATGGAAGCTCAAGCCAATGATATTGAAATTTCAAATATGTCAAGTGAGATTGCAGTTCCTCAGACTCCACACACTTCTATTCATAAATCACATCCTCTTGAAAATGTGATTGGGGATGTCTATTCACATGTGAAGACTAGAAGACAAACAAAGTTTCCTGATGTTCATGGATTCATAAGTAAAATATATGAATCTAAAATACATGAAGGCAAGAATGAATGTCTATTTATGTGTTTTCTGTCACAAATGGAGCCAAAGAATGTTTACAAGGCACTTGAAGATGAAAGTTGGGTGGAAGCAATGCAAGAAGAGCTGCTCCAATTTAAGCTTCAAAAGGTATGGGTGCTTTGTGATTTGCCTTCTGGCAAGAAGGTAATAGGTACTTAATGGGTGTTCAGAAACAAGAAAGATGAAAGGGGAATTGTTATCAGAAACAAAGCTAGGCTTGTGGCTCAAGGATATACTCAAGAGGAGGGTATTGACTATGAAGAAGTGTTTGCCCTGTTGTAATTGATTGAAGCAATTAGGCTGTTCTTAGCCTATGCATATTTTATGGGCTTTAAAGTCTATCAAATGGATGTAAAGAGTGCTTTTCTATATGGGCAGATAGATGAGGAAGTTTTTGTCTCACAACCTCCAGGCTTTGAAGACCCTGAATATCCTAACAAAGTCTACAGGGTAGTTAAAGCTTTGTATGGCTTGCATCAAGCACCAAGGAAATGGTATGAAACCTTAACTACTTATCTTCTTGCAAATGGGTTTCATAGAGGCAGAGTGGATCAAAATTTGTTCATCAAGAAAGACAAGAATGATATCTTGCTTGTCCAAGTATATGTTGATGATATCATTTTTGGGTCTACAAAGACAGAGATGTGCAAAGATTTTGAGAAACTGATGAAAGAAGAATTTCAGATGAGTTCTATGGGTGAACTCACATTCTTTCTGGGACTTCAAGTACTCCAGAAGCCAGATGGTATTTTCATTAATCAAGATAAATATGTGGCTGAGATACTAAGGAAGTTCAAGTTTATTGATGCAAAGTCCTCCAAGACTCCTGGCAGACAAGACTACACATCTACTTCTTAAGGAAAATAGTGGTGAAGCTGTTGATGTGCACATATATAGGTCTATGATTGGTTCTTTGATGTATCTTACATCATCTAGACCAGATATTATGTTTGCTGTGTGTGCCTGTGCAAGGTTTCAAGTTACTCCCAAGTTTTCTCACTTGATTGCTGTGAAGAAGAAGCTTTTCGATATCTTAAAGCATTTCCTACTCTGGGATTGTGGTACTCCAGAGATTCTCCTTTAGATCTGGTTACTTACTCAGATAGTGACTAAGCTGGAGCTAGCTTGGATAGAAAATCTACAACTGGTGGATGTCAATTTCTTGGCAACAGATTAGTGTCATGGCAGTGCAAGAAACAAACAATGGTGGCTAATTCTTCAACTGAAGCAGAATATACAGCTACTCTGCAAGTTGCGTGCTCAAGTTCTATGGCTATAAAATCAACTTTTGGACTATGGGTACAATTTCATGAATACCATCATACATATTGACAATAGCAGTACCATTTGCATAATAAAGAATCTTGTTCAACACACAAAGACCAAACATATTGAAATTAGACACCATTTCATTCGAGATTGCTATGAAAAGGGACTAATTCAAGTTGTCAAAATTCATACTGATGACAACTATGCTGATTTATTAACAAAAGGTCTTGATGTGGGAAGATTTCAGTACTTGGTAACAAGTCTTGGAATGCTAAATCCATAAATGTTTTCTGGTGTTGAGGGGAGGCTGTAGGGTAATGCTTGTATAAGTTTGTATATCATGTTTTGATGAGGAGTTGGAGTTAAAAGGTGTATATCTGAGATACACAATAAATGGTTATTGATTCACCATGTCTAATACACATAAGAATCAACTAGTCCAGAGCAAACGGCTACTGGTAAAGACTTGACAAATCCATTTATGGTTGATAGTTTACCAAAAACTATATGGTTATCAACTCACCCTATTCTTTATGATTAAAAGTTGGCTAGTCCATAGCAAACGGCTCATGGTAAAGACATATCAAATCCGTTGATAGCTGATAGTTTGCTAAAAACTATAATGGGAGCATTATTGTTTTCTAATGATTTTATTTTCCACTGCTCTTTGAGATTTTTGTGAAAAATTACCACTGCTAGTTCAAGTTTCCACTGACAGGTTATTTTACCACTTGTTCTAGCCGTTACAACTGATTATGTCAGTAGTTTATTTTTACTAGCCGTTGAAAGTAACCACTGATAGTTATATATATAGGGTTAAAATTTTAAGTAAATTATCTTCTTTCTATATTATAACTACTTTCTAAAGATAATTTTACTTACGCATCAATTCTAAACCCTAACCCTATATATATCTTTTTCTCTCAATTGGCTAGTCATTACTTCAATTCTTACTGACATAATAATATTTTTCATCAAAAGTTTCTATGGCATCTTTAAAATTTGCAGATGAGCACAACCTAGTGGCCTACCTACAAAAGTCTAACGAGAAAAGTGGCCCTGTTTTTCATCAGATTGTGGACTTTCTTCATACCACTCATATAAGGTATGCATTGCTTTTAAAACCCACAATCTATATCTCTCAAATCAAACAGTTTTGGACTTCTGCTCAGTCCATAACACTTGAGATTGGAGATACACATGAACCAGTGGATGCTCTTAGAGCCACTGTAGATGGGGTAACTATTGATGTTACTGAGGCATCCCTGAGGAGAGTACTTCACTTGGATGATCTCAATGGTCTCATCACATTACCTATGTCTGAAATTCATGATACTTTATCATCCATGGGGTATGATACCACTGACAAAAGGCTACTTTCAAAAAGAGTGGTTTTTGTCCCCAATGGAGATTTTTGATTCATACTTTGTTACATTGCCTTAGTCCTAAGAAAACATCTTATGAGCAATTTAGTTCAACCATGGCTTATCCTTTGGTTTGTCTAGTCACTGATAAGATTTTCAACTGGTCCAACTATATTTTTACAAGTATGAAAGGCAATGTACAAAGTAAAACCAAATTTTTAATGTATCCAAGGTTTGTGCAAGTTGTGCTAAATGAATTTCAACTGCAACCTAATACTACTGTTTATCAAATCAGTTGCCTAAAGCCTAAAGTTTTTCAAAATTTGAATAAAGATGGCAATATGATTTTTACACCTCTCCTACCCCAAACGCTTGCTAAAATTTCATCTAAACAAAACACACCCATAATTAATGTTCCCAACATTGATTATTCCCCACCAGTTTCAAGAACCTATGAGAGAAGGTCTAAACAGACAACTCCTCTCATGACAACACAACAAGTTTCTGAACCTTATGGTCTAGGAACAAGCAGGGGTGGTTCTAGACTTCCACCTAGTCCTACTATGGAGGAATCTGGACCTTTGCCCCATGATTCACCTCTCCCAACAAAACACAGTTGGAAGTGCTGAGGCGTGGAAACCAATTGGAATTGATGGTTTTGTGTACCAAGTTAGCAAAGCAGGTTGAGTCTCTACAAAAGGACTTGGCTCAAGAAGCAGCATGCCAAGGATGTTCAACTATTAAAGACAGAGATTCATACCTTAAAGGAAGAGATGCAGAGGTTGAACAAGCACAAGCAGACTGCAAAGATGGTGATTTCATCTTCATCCTCACCTTCTGATGGTGATTCAGCTGATCATGATTTGGGAAATTCTTTCAAACAGTGGAGGAAAACAAGTTCTGACACTAAGGGGAGGAAAATTGATTTTGAAGATGAAGGAGATACAAGTAAAGGAGCAAAGGAAGCTGAAAATCATGGAGAGCAACTTGAAGATCAAGACATTTTCCAAACTGCAACTGATTTTACCATTGATTTTATTTCCACTGCAGAGCCAAATATTGCCACTGCAAGTGAAGAATTTGATAAATTGAAGAAAGACAAGGGTAAAGCAGTTATGGAAGATGTACAACAACTTGAAAGTAAGATTTCAAAGAAAAGACAAGTTCAGATTGATCTTGATAGAGAATTTGCTAAAAAGATAGCAGAAGATCAAATTGCTGAGAAAGTTGCTGAGAAGAAAAGATTGAAAGAAATAGAAGTTGCAAGCTTTTTGGAAGCTAAAAGATTGGATAGAATGGAAGATATTGAAGATTCAATTTCCAATGCTCAACCTACAATTTTGAAAGAGAAAGCTCCGAGTTTAGTTATGTTCCTCTCAAGAAGATATTCAGTTTCTGGTGGCTAATAATCTAGAAATCAAGAAAAAGGCAATTGACCTTGTTGCTGATGCATCCTTAACCGAGGAACAAAGAACTGCTCAGTTAAAGGATTTTATTCAAATGAAGAACAATCAAGCACTTGAAGATGTGATTAATTCAATCAAAAAGGTTCAGAAGAAACCAAGACAACCAACCAAGGCACAAATACTTGCATATATGAAGACTTATTGTTGTTATGTTGGTAACTGGAAAAAGCATCAACTTAAAGGAATGTCTGATGATCAAGTTGAAAAGGCTTACTACAGAACTGTAAAACAAGATAAATCTTTTATTCCAATGGGTTCTGAAGAAGAAGAAAGAAGGATTCCTAGATTGAAGAGAAAGGCCAAAGTAAGTGATTCTCAAACTGTTAAGAAGACTAAGGTTGATGAAGATCATACAAAGTCTACTGAGAAGGAGATTCCTCTGAGAAGTTCATGAAGAACAAATGACTAGAATGATTGTGATTGAAGACAGAGATTTTTATCCAGAACCACTGCAAATTCGACATCCTATTATTGATTGGGAAGTTTACACTGCTAGCAATTTTGCTCCAACATGGAAGATCACAAGGCTGGGAGGTGAAACTTCATCATTCATGACATTTGAAGATCTTATTAAAGCTTTTGACAGAGATGACCTTAATACACTATGGAAATTAGTTCAAGAAAGGTTTAATGCTCAAGATCTCAAAGATACAAAGGAGATGCAGTTATGGGTAAATCTTAGAAGGCTTTTTGAACCAAATGCTGATGATGACTACTGGAAAACCTTATTCACATGTTTTGGTACTAAATGGTTTTATTATGATTCATGTGAAGTTCATCATGTCTCTACAGATAATGGAGAATACTTTTCATGTTTGGCCGAGAAAGAATATCCACTCAGAGCTGGAGCTCTTACAATAATGTTAACCTTACACATAAGAGTCAATGAAGACAATGAGAAGGTCAGAGCATTGTTACAAAGGCTTCAAGATCAATGTTCAAGAGCTATACAAAAGTTAAGAGAAAAGAAGTGAAGTGTTTGATTGAATTCCCCAAATCCTTGAAGTTAATGTATATTGAAGAAACTTATTGATTTGCAGAGAAATCATAAGTTTAGGGGAGGATTGTTGGGAATAACTCGTTACCACGGATAGTTGTGGTTTACACTGCTTGGATTAACACTAGCAAAGGAAACGTATTCCAACTGCAAGTTCTTCATTACCACTGCTATCAGTTTATGATAAGGTTAAACGCGTCTAGATAAGTATAGAATAGATCTTGTGTATATTCTATTATGTTAGCTTTATACTTATCTTGTAAAGGACTCCTTGTTGTATAAAAGGAGATCCTAGGTCATTGTCTTACGTACGTATAATTATATTACCTACGAAAGCTTCAAGGTGTAACCCTAGTGATAAGCTAAGATCACTCGTATTATTCATTAATAATATTGGAGCTTGAGTTTTGTGTTAACTTGTGTTTATTCTCTTACATCATATAATTCGTTTCGTCTTCTAAGTATTACTTAAGTAAATTCCGCTTGCTTGATAATATCATACAAAATATCATTGACACAAGGAGAGTGTCTTAGATCCATCAATATTGTGTACAGACTATAATTGCGAGAGCCAGACATAAGATCGTTTCCTTGTAGATCACGAATGAAACAAGTTTTCTCCCGAAAAGCAACTTCCAAGTCTCCATCACAGAATTGATCGACCGAAAAGAGATTGTGACCGAGGCCTTCCACATAATAAACCCTGCTAATTTCGATGTTTCCATTGATATAGTCTCCGTAGCCCATGATAGCTCGCTGGGTGATCATTCCGAATCGACAGGTGCCAATGAACTTTGCAACAAAGTTTGATAACAGTTTGAGATTGACTGTCATGTGTCGGGAACATCTGCTCTCAACAATCCAAAGGAAGATCTGATCACCGCATTACACATGACACAGATGGAATAGAAGTAGATGTGGAACCCGAAGAGTTAGAGGGTTCCGGCGATTATGTTAGAAATACACACATCAATTATTTTAGGTATCCATTTAAATCCTAGTATATTATGTATCCATTTCTGCCATCTCCAACTAGTCTTAGCTTTAGTCTTAGTGAATGCACTAGGTGGTACAACATTCCTTGGAGGTGGACTGGAGCTACAGGGACATCAATGCGTTTCTTAGAATCTAAAGCGGGCGGTTTACCAAGCACAAACTTAGAAGCATTTGTGGGCCTAGAGGTATTCCGCTTTTCTTAGGATTCCGAACGAGACAAGATAGCTCTAGCAACATATTTATCATGACAATCGAAGCATACTTTTATGACAAATAACACAAGAAGCTTCAGACTGAATATCAAAAGTACTTAAAGGTTTAGCATTCGTTACAACACTTTTTCCATTACATTTGTCGGACGCAATATCTAAAGTGGGTGCAACTTGAGTTTTATTCAAAGTCCTAGGGTGTTCTTCTACTTCAAGATTCTTTATTGTTCTTTTCTTAGGTGCAACTTCCTATTCTTCCTTGTATTGCTCCTAGGCTGTGAAGTGCGAACGTTAGGAAAAGAGGCAACTATTCCTGTTTCAGTAGAGGGAAGCACATTAGTATCTTGTGATTTATCAGTAGGCATTCTGGGTTCATGTTTGCTAAGTGTTATAGGTGCAATTTTCTTAATGATTCTAGGCTGAACTTGTTCATACTTTCCTAACATCTCCCTTAACTTAATGATAGTGTGCACCAAATCTTGATTTTCTGAACGAAGATTTCCAGAAAATTTCATGACTTCTTTAGTGTGTGCAAGATAATGATCAAGTTCGTTTGATGCTTCATCACGAGTCTATTTGAGTAAATCAAATATGACACCATATTCCTTTTTAACTTTTGCAAGTTCTTGTTCATATTTTGAGATTTGACATTTCAAAGACGCGTTTTGATCATCCAGTTGCTCAAGTATTGGATTAAACGTTTTGGAATGCAACTGGTTGATTTTGGTTTGCAAAGTAAGTTCACGATTGTGACAATCTTTTTGACACCATTGAAGACGACGTTTTGCATTTGAAAGCTCGTTTAACAATCGTGCATTTTCAACTTTTAAAGACTCGATCTGATGCACATTATCAGTATTCTCAACAATTTTAACAGAATTAGCGATATCAAGCAGAGATATAATCGATGCATCGCAATATTATGAAACAACACAACATTATGGATATCAGCCGACGATAACATCTTCCAATAGTCGATCAACATCTTTTCTCAACAATTTCTTTTTACGTTTAGTATTT
>OU343216.1:85986681-86016615 GCA_910596185.1 Chrysanthemum makinoi
GATCAAGTATTTTGTGTTTATTGTCTTCTTAACTCTTGATAGGTCACTAGATTTACAACACAAGCTTAATAGAAAGAGATAAAGGCGATTGAACAATAAACCAAACACACACACACGTTATACTTATACGGTTATGCGTAGGATATGTGTGAAAGGAAATGAATTGAACAACCAACCTTCAAATGAAGGTTTACAAGGGGTATTTATAGGAGGGAAGCTAGGGCAACACTCCTAGTTCCCATCCTTTCCTTATTGGACATGGGCCTAAGCTCATGGGCCTTCTACATAAGCTTAAGGCTAATAACAAACATAAAGGCCATAATTAAGCTACCTATTACATATTAATTACTAACACCTGATTATGGTTTAGGAGTGATTCCAACAATCTCCCCTCAAGTGTTGGTGATGAAAAACGGTGAAGGCGTTGATGTAATAGTAGCTTTGACGTCTTCGGACATTCTTCTTTCTTGTGAGAAGAATTGCCTTGATTGAACCATCTCCCGGTGTAGCGAGATAGTTTTCTTTGAGCTTATGCTTTGACGTCATCAATAACTTTGTTCTTTGATCATTGTTCTTTGTGATGAAAGTGATAGTATGTTGTTATCGCATCAAGTGCGCCTTAGGTCGCTTTCACGCTCAGGTGTCTCCACATCTTTCTCCAACATGCTCACACGCTCTTTTGACGCGTTGGAATTCAGATCTTGATGAAGTTCTTTAAGTCTTTAACTTTGTAGATTCTTTGATTTGACGAAGAATCATTCTGACTGTTGTGTTGCTTTTGGATAGAACTTCTATTAGTGATGATGTTGGCGTGAGCATGAGAAGAATCTGCACGATCATTCCGCTCCAGAGCTTCCATAAGAAGAAAACATTAAAACGGTTAGTAATAAGCGGATTCCGGCACTTACAAGTTTGAACTTCGAGAGTGTTGACAACATAGTGTGAAAACACAACTCTAATTCTTACAAAGGCCGTTCTGAATCGAGTCCCACAAGTGAGATAACACGATGTACCGAAGTACACCTACGATTCGAGATGAGTCGAGGTACACCAAGCATCACCTCATGATAGACCGCTTTGAGACCACTAAGCGCAATCCACGGGAGTTGCCGGCGACCTGCTGTGGTCGTTTGATGTTGACCGGCAGGGAGTTTCCATTCAATTACTGAGGATCACAAATGTGAACCTCTCATAAATGTTCTCGACAGTTGCTAAGATCAGTGAAGGACTCGATAATGTACCACTGAAATTCTTATTGTTGAACTTCAAGTGATGAAATGTCAAGTGTACCTAAGAGATCTTTTGATGAATCTCGTGGCTCTAGACTCAATAGTGCGTTTTGGTTTTCCTGAGCGGAGACTAGGGAGAGGGTCTCCTTCTTCAATACCGACAATCTCTAAGAGAAAGCCGATAGTTTACGTAGGGTTCCATGTGAGAATGAAACAAGCTTCTGTTGAGAGAAACTTGAGTGGTTAAGAAGGTTTAGTGCATGCGCCACTGGGTCCATGACGACTTTTAATCTTCAATACCGGTGTCATCTAGTGACAACCAAGGTAGCATATGAATTGAGCCCGGTTTCTGCCCTAAGTTGAATAATCTGGAGGGCTATTTCTTTTCACCCTTTTCTTTGCATTTCTTTTTAATTCTTCAACTCCTTCTTTCTCCGATTCTCATTTTCTCCTTTTTATAATCATACCTAAGGACTTCTAAATTCTAACTATTTGTGGTGTCCTTGGGTAGATCCCTCCTGCTCTGGCGGATCATAGGACGGTTATTCCTAACCTTAGTCACCTTATAACTCCATGACTAACCTATGTTGCCATAAAACCATTTTGAAGAAAATCTCTCAAAGGGTTTGTAAATGAAAAACATGTTTGAACCCTTTGTGAGAGTTTTATCTTTTAGCATAAATACCCTCCACATGTGCTTAGAGTTTAGGCAAATGCGCACGTGAGAAAAGAGCGCGACTTTTGAATTGATCAACTCAAGATAGACATTACCCCGCGAGACACGGTTACGTGGCATAGTTAAAGAGTTGCATTGTCAGCTTTTAGGTGACAACTAGCTCTAATAACTATCTTGAAGGTGTGGACAACCCTGAAAGGTTGTCAAACCCGTCAAGGTTCATGTCTACCAAGAGTTTCTCGAATGGTACATTCTACTCGGACAAGTCCTTTGCGAGACACGTTTACATCACTAGCGAACTAGCTTGAAATTATTACCCGTCCCGGACAAGTCTTTTCGAGTTACTAACAGTTAAGATCTTGTCAATTCATGGGTTAAAGTCTTTTCACACGAGATTCATTAGCAATACACAACATATTTCTTATCACGTATTTTCTCCCCCTAAAAAATGGCATATAAAATGTTATTTTTGAAAAGTTGAGAATAAATATGACCATTTCGAGTGTTGCGGGAAGAATGACCACTGTGAACAATTTGTGAACAAAGTTTTAGTCAAGTACTCCCCCTCAACAAGTGATATAAACGGTTGAGGTTTTGAAAATCATAAGGGAAAGTACTTGTTCTTTTGAGCAAAACCTTGAAAAATGAAAGGTTTGATAGGTTTTACTCAAAAGTAAGAAGCTTTCGCTCCTTTTATAAGGATTGTGGCAATCAAGCGTACCACGGGTCCTTTATTTACAAGTACGGGTTGTACACTGTAATGTGTGCACAAGCCAGTGACATAATAAATCATACATCCAAATTTATAATGAAAGAAGCAGTTCAAGGGGTACCAGGTAGTCCAGAAATGTCGCCAGGAGTGTGAATCAGGCGTTGAAAGCCGATGATGTTTCTCTGGTCGACCACCAACATAGCTTTCCAATCTTCTCACGAGCGATCCCTTCTATACAACCGTTCATCAATCATCGTGATGATCCTCTTCACATCCCCGATCACGAAATTCCATCGCTTAGGAGAACCGATCTTTTGGTGTATATCCTTCAACCGGTAAGCCAATCCGTCCCTAACCATCTTCAAAGTGTGATCTCCAAACTTATGAAGATCTCTGCACGCCATCAAGCAATTTCTTTGAAGTTCACTACGGTAAACGGCGCCGAATGGTTTGCTGATGAGTGTAAATTGTGAGAGCCGGTTGATGTCGGGAAGATCAAGCTGCGGTGGAGTGAAGTTGACACGGGTCCGATAAGATTCAACGCCAACCGGAGATCTTCTACACGTTCTTTGATAACTATGCGTCGATGAAGATGAGCGACTTGATGAATTCACGTTGTACTTCAGTGGAGAATTGTCTCATACGACCCCGTACTTTGGCAAGGTACATGTCTTCGATGTCGTTGATAGACAAATTCTCAAAGTCGGCTTCAGAGAATGCATAATCCCTTTCGTCTTGTCTTTTGACCACAATATTCTTGAGATAAGTGTAGTCCCATTTGGACGAAAGATCAAGGTGTTTGATGGCAACGATGTTTTTAGTCTGAACACTTGCATGTTGAGACTTACGGACCTGGCGGCTTACGTAGTAGATTCTTCGGCCCGGCCAATGATGAATCCTTTACATTGCATCTCGGTCGTATGCTTCCACTTTGTTGGAGAACAAGTGATTAGCTCTTTCCTCGATAGCTATGCGTTTGAGTATTACTTGGGAATGGAAGTGTCTGGGATGTAGCGTATTTCCTTGAACCATCGCCACCGTGAAGAAGAAATTCCAAGTCTTTGTTGAAGAAATATCTGAATGGGATCCTAGGGTCGATCCGGTTGGCCGATCGTTGGTAGTGGTTTAGACCAGTCAGTGTAATATGGAGGGTTGTCCCGCTTGGTAAAGTCGATGTTTGCTTCCGGGTTGAGCCAATCCATGTTATTAGACATAGCTCGAGCAATGTTGTCAAGGTGATATTCGACCTCGATGGCACTTTCTGAGCTATCTTTCCATAGTTGAAAAGCTTCATTCTTGATTCGCGCAACTTCGATTTCGTCATCTTCTTTACTCGAAATTTTTCTTGCAATATCTTTGCATGCTCCAAAGTAGTACCGTCTACCAGATCTTGACCTTCTTCGAGGGTAGGAGTGGAATTGACAAGTGTCGAAAACCATTCAAATTCCTCTGTGTTGTCTTCATCTAGCCATGATAGGACGCCAGCCTTGGGCGCCTTCTTCTTCTTTTTCTTAGGCCTAGATGAGGATTCTGGTTTCGGTACTTTGTCGGGTGAGGCGGGTTGTTGTTGGGGCTCATGGTATTCTTCATTGTCACCACCCGTATACTCAAAGTGGTCACCGGTTTTTTTGAGTCTGGGTGGTAACTCGAATCCGAGGTTTATCAGAGAAGCGCGGGAGGAGATCTTTGTTGAGCTGGAGTCCTTTGTGGTGGAGGCATTGAGTACTGAATCGAAGATGATTCACCAGACTTCTTTGTGCGTTTAGGCTCCTTATCTTGATCTTTGTCTTCATCATCTCTTGAACGCTTAGGCCTTATAGCCTCTTCTCTCAATGATGACTTGAGTTGGTATTCGGCAATGCTTCAAACAATTTAGTTTCATGGGAGGCAAACGTTGCAGAGCGTGTTGACATTTGCGCTACCAGCCGGTTTACTAATTCATCATCAGAGAAGATTGTAGTTTCAACTGGATTGATGCTCAAATTCATCGGAGTTGATTTCATGGCTTGCTTGGCTAAATGTAAGAGATTGGATAAAGTTGTGCAGTATACATCTCCTTTGTCGGTTTGGAATGACCTCCATTAAGAACTTGTGAGTGTATCCTTTATCATCTCGTCCATGCTCCCTTGAAGATCATCCTTCATAAGCTTCTATACATACTCCCTTTCAACTTGCATCTTGTCATTCTCATCATGAAGATACGTTATCGATCGTGAGGAAAGTCAACTTTCGTGGAGAATATCTTTCTTTCGACTCGTTTGGCGCTTTAATGATTCGATTCTTTGATTGAGAGATCCAAGATGGAGTTGGCTTCTTCACTGATCTGGATGATGATTTGGTTGATTTCTTTGATGGTGGTGGTGAAGAGTGAGAAGAAGAATCGGATGATGATGAGATGTGAGGAGACTCCGGGTCCTTTGGTGGTTCAGAAGTTTCTTCCTTTGATCGTGCGGGACTATCTAGAAGAAATGTATCATACTCAACATCTTCTTCATTGCCAGACTTAGCTTGTTCATCGGCTTTGGCTTTGGTCCGCAGCTTCTTCATCGCTTTTACCTTCTCTAACTTCTCGATTCGGTTCTTCAAAATCAAACTCAGAGTATCTTCGACACGTGTTTGTTGTTGTACCAAAGTGGTGGCACCAGATCCCTTATCGGGTTGATTAACGCATCAGACCGGTGAAGGTTGAGCAACACCACTTGACCCTCCGGGGCCACCCATTTGTTCTTTTGCAAATTCTTTTGCCACGTGTTGGAGTCTAAGGAATTTGAACTTCTTCTGTATGAAGTATCGGTTGCTCTTCTTCTTCATCGAGCTTTCTTCATAAGGCACAAGTATGAGTCTTCCTTTTCCTTTGTCATTTGGTGGACTTGGAGGTTTAGCTGCGAAGGAGGTGTTTTCGGTTGCATTCGAGTAGAAAGTCTCTTCATCGATTCAGTAGCCTCCGAGTCCTCGTCCATTAGCTTTCTGCGGTTCGAGGCTTAGATACGGGAATATGAACAGCTTCCTTGGCGGGAACTGTCCCCTTTAGTGGAGGATTCCTCACGGGAAACTTCCTTTGACTTCGATTGTAGCACTTCCGTGACTTCCTCTTACGGTTCTCCTAGTAGGTGTTCGAAGACTTTTCATCAAGATGACCAACTTTGCCTTCTCGCGCTACTTGATACCTTTTGTATGTTTCAAGCTTTTGATTTCATTTGTCAAGGTGATCAGACGGCACCTGTTTCTTTGTTGACGATTCCTTGATTCTCGACTGATAGGGTAGGCTCAATCAACATATCGTGATTATCTGGGTCATTGAGCCTCTGTGGAATATCGGGATGAAGTCCAAGTGCTCTCTGGATCAACAATTTGTGTATCGACATAGGGAATCTTTGAGCTAAGTTTCTTGTGAAATGACATCATGTCTTCCCATAGCGGTGCTTCAATTTCGATGTCCTTTTTGTTGATTAATGACCAGAAGATTTGTAGTTCCATGAGCTTGGGATGCTCATAACCACTATCACGACCGGAGACCGATTTGGTAATGATGATGTAGAGGGTTCTCCACGGTTGAGGAATGTTCTTAAGCTCCACATGAGAGTGCTTAGTGATTATTCCTGAAGCTTCATCATAGCCAATATCAATCGGGAATTTGAGCTGTCTCTTCAGTAGGTGTTGCATAGAAGTCGGTTGGCTCGATTTCAGGAATTAGAAGAACGGCCCGTAGATCTGCTTGTGTGATGGTGATTTGTTTGTGATTGAGCGTCACAGTCACCGCGCTTTGACCTTTGATCCTTTGCATTGAATTCCAGAATTGTTGTATGTAGATCTCGATGCTGTAGCGAGTGTGAGAGCATGTTACGTGCGGATGATTCCTTAGAATATCCACAGCAATCAAGCAAGAAGATTACGAGCATGTGAGGGTTTCAAAGTCAACTTCGAGATTGTTCTTTACAATCTTTCTTGGATAGCCATTAGGGAAGATATCAGGAATTGTGAGAACCTCAGGTGCATCCACATTCATTTGAGCGACCATGTCGTGATCGAAATAACATTAGCCAAAAGAACCAACATATCGAAAGACATAATGTTAGTCAACGAAGGTTTTATTGTCTAATTATTAAATATACAGTGTTAATGATTGTTACGAGTCCTAAGTCACTTGTTTGTCCAATAGTCCAATGACGTCGTGAAATGTTTAGTGAGTTAGTTAACTTTAAGTTTTAAAGTTTATGTTATCACTTATAGTTCACAACATATCAAGCGTTTAAGTTTATTAGTGACATTATTGGATTCGTGACGTTATGATTCATTTATTTACAAGTTTGCATGCGTAACAATTCAAAGCAAAGGTTTGATCAAGGCTTATGCGTAGGAATAGTAGCTTATGCGTAAACAAGATAAGTATACGCGTAGATGTAAGCTTATGCGTAGGATCCTGACTTACGCGTAAGAAATATTACGCGTAGGAACGGAGGAACCTTATGCGTAGAGCATACGCGTAGGCGTATATAAACCTTACGCGTAAGGCTTACTCGTAAGAGTAGACCTTATGCGTAGAGTCATTGTTTACGCATATCCTTCACAGGATACGCGTAGTCCCATTGTAGAACCTTACGCGTAACGCTACGCGTAAGATTTCTCTTACGCATAACTTTCTACGCGTAAGGTGATCCTTATGCGTAGAGTTTCAATGACCTTGATTACGATTTTACGGTAGCAAGCCGAAATAAAATCATCATATCATCAATTTTAACACTAACATTCATTATATAACATTTAATCACAATCACTCATTTGAAGCTTAGGCGTAGAAAGTCATACGCGTAAGTCAAAACCCTAAGGTTCATAAATTACGCATATGATTTCTAGCCATAGGATATGCACCAAAGTGTTTCTGGTAAGTCTAAGATGTTGTGAGAGTGTAATTACCAAGTTTTAACACCTAGTTCGCAATGAATCAAAAGTACCTAAATCTTATGAACATTAAACCCTAATTTCTAATTCTTAATCAATTAGTGTTTACGGGTTGTTATAAGCTTAGATATCATCAATTCACATATAAAAGCAACATCACACAACAATCTATTTGACCAAAAACAATCACATTTGAAAACACCCAAACCCACGCATAAACCCTAATTTTCAAAATCATCAATTCGTGTTTTACGGGTGCATTTTGAGGATAGAAAAGATATCATTGATGTGTTGGCTAAAACACAATCCATTGATTTGTGTTCATCTTACGTAGAACACAAAAGTTTATCTCAAGATTTACCGTTGGATTTGCATGAAATTTAAAACCATTGTTTAAAAACATGTTAAGAACACAAAACCACTTACAAATTGATGATCAAAACACGGATTTTGTAAACGATTTTGGATCGTTGATTATATTAGGTGAAGTAATAAATGTGATGAAATAAATGTTAGGTGGAGGATGTTTTTATTAAAATACTTTAAGCTTTTGGCAGTTTTGTCCCTCCACCTTTTCCTTTTTCATCCAAAGCCATTTAACTTCCATTTTGGTTACCAAACAAAGATTTTAAGAAAGAAACTTGACGACACTCCCCTTCCCTTAAGAAATAATGAAAGGTTATAAATTTTAGTCCGAGGAGTGTCATTTAACCAGAAAAGTTTACCACCATTGATAAAAGAAACAACCGAGAATAGAGTAACATGCAAGTACAGCGAATGTTTTGAAACATTAAGTTAATTTTCTCCCCTCAACACTTGATCGAAAAAATACTGAATTTTGAAAGATTAGAGTGTTGACGGAAGAAATGTACTTGCCATGTTGAAAGAAAATAGATAGAAGAATATTTTTGTTGTTTTATCAGGTTTTATATTTTTGTATTTTGTTTTTGAAAAATATTTACAAAAGAGATTTTGGTGTTTGACAGGTTTTAAGACTGTTTTAGGAGGTCATCCAATTCCTCTTGAGTCAAACACCTCATACCAATCCGGTGGACCAACTCATTAAACCTAGCGGAGGCAAGGCTTTGGTGAGAAGATCGCCAATTGGTATTCGTACCCACAAAATATAATTCAACGTACCACTGTTCCACGTGATCCTTGATGAAATGATATCGAAGATCGATGTGCTTTGATTTCGAGTCCGAATCGAAGTTGCACGAGATCGCAATGGCACTCCGATTGTCGCGATACATCGGGATTCTGTCAAATACGTAACCATAGTCTTTGAGTTGTGTTCTCATCCAAATGACTTGAGCACAACACGCCGACATGGCTACATATTACTCGCCGGTTGAGGACGGTGATGTACAATCCTGCTTCTTCGATTGCCATGACACCAGTTTATCACCAAGAAATTGTAAAGCTCCGAAGTACTTTTCCGTGAGTCTAAGCATCCTGCGTGGTCGTCGTCAAAAGCGATTAGTTCAAAACCGAATCCTTCGGATACCAGTTTCCCAAATTGATGGTTCCCTTGATGTATCGGAGGATTCTTTTAGCCTCGAGAGGTGGGTTTGATTGGTCGCGACCGATAACGGAGCAAAGATATACGGCAAAGACAATATCGTCGCTAGTTGTTAGATACTTGAGAGACCCAATAATACTACGGTATTTTGTAGGGTCCACCAATTTCCCATGTAAATCGGCGTCTAGCTTCTTGGTATGAGCCATTGGTGTGGCATAGGTGTCACGGTGTTTCATTCCAAATTTGTTTAACAATTCAAGGGCATATTGGACTGACTCAAGAAAATACCACGGGGTGATTGATGAACTTGTAGTCCTAGAAAGAGCGTAAGTTCACCCATCATGGACATTTCAAAATGTTTCTTCATTAGTTTTGCAAAAGCGATTGAGTACTTTTATGTGTAGACCCAAAAATGATGTCATCCACGTAAATTTGAACAATTAAGATATGTTCCCGTGATATTGTATAAAAAGAGTTGGGTCAACCGAACCTTTGGTGAAATTATTGGCAATGAGGAAAGATGATAGCTTATCGTACCATGCCCGAGGAGCTTGTTTGAGACCATAGAGAGCTTTGTTCGCTTTGTAGACATGATTAGGAACTCGGATCAACGAATCCTTCCGGTTGTGACATAAACCGTTTCTTTAAGTTGTCCATTGAGAAAAGCATTTTGACATCCATCGAAAGACCGTCATATTCATATGAGCCGCAAATGCGAGAAAATCCGAACGACCTCAAGGCGAGCAACCGGAGCAAAAGATTCTTCAAAGTCAATACCCTCTTCCTGACGATAACCCTTAGCCACCGGGCGTGACTTGTTTCGATAACGTTTCCTTGACATCCAATTTGTTTTCCAAATCCATTTGAGACCAATGGCGTAGACCCTGTTGGTCTTTCAACCAATTCCCATACTTCAAGGCGTTTGAATTGGTTGAGTTCTTCTTGCATGGATTCAATCCGGTTGTCTTTTGTCATTGCGTCTTTGATGTTTTAGGTTCAGATTGGCGACATGTGAGTGCATAAATGCAATGTTCACCGTCTGTGTGAAGACGTTGTCTCGTAACGACCGGTTGATTCGGGTTGCCAATAATGTTTTCCAGAGGATGGTCTTTTGTCCATCTATGTGTGGAGGGTTGATGTTGGTATACATTGTGCGATTCTGAGGATTCAAATGGTTTGTTGAAGATTCCGCGACATCAGTGCAAAGGTCTCATTAGCAAGGGTTAAGAACGCATTTGGATCAAAATCTGCGGTGGGGTACTTCATTCGAACATCATCGGCCGGTTCATCATTGTTGGAAGCGGTTTGTTCAACTGTTGTGTTGGAGTCAGCTGGTGGTGCTTCTTCAACCGTAGTTGTTGTAGCAGTGTATCGGTATAAGAGTATTATCGTTGAGCAACAAACGGATACACCTGAGCACGTTCATCAATATCGTCAGCGAACGGAGCAAATAACCTTTCCATTTGTTGACGAGTGAGCGGGGCTTTGTTCGGTGATGATGGGGTTTGGGGAAGTTTAAGCGGTTGTGATCGGGTTCCAAGCTGTTATACTCAGAAGCCATTTCCGTAAGTTCATCAAAATGAGCATGAATCGTTTCCATAACCTCCTTTGTTCGACGATTCAGATTCGGAAACCTTTAGAATTATCACAATATCCTATAAAGACTACAATGTCAGCTTTGGCTTTGAGCTTTCCAAAGTCATCACGATCATTATTCGGATAGCAAAGAGATCCAAATACATGAAAGTGTTTGAGATTCGGTTTTCGGTTGTGGACAAGCTCAAAAGGTGTTTT
This sequence comes from Chrysanthemum makinoi, assembly GCA_910596185.1. Taxonomy (NCBI): domain Eukaryota; kingdom Viridiplantae; phylum Streptophyta; class Magnoliopsida; order Asterales; family Asteraceae; genus Chrysanthemum; species Chrysanthemum makinoi. The sequence goes on from OU343216.1 coordinate 85,997,514, forward strand.
GTTGTGGCGTTTTGTAATCATAGAGCGGTTTTGAGTATAGCATGCAAGATACGACTTACGCCCATAAGTAATCTGGAAGTTTAGCATTGATTAACATTGTTCTTGCAGGCTTCCACTAGCGTCGTTTCGTCTTTCAACAACTCCGTTTTGTTCGGTGTACGTGCAATAGATGTCCGATCTTTGAATTCCCACTTTCTCATAAAATTCACGAAGAGTTTGGTTAACAAATTCTTGCCTCTCTGCTTACGATTTGTCGAGCGGTGTTTTAGTAGTGAACTTGTATTTTCATAAGAAAGGTGATGATCATCTGTGGAGCTTGATCTTTGCTTCAAAGAAAGTAGACCCAAGTCCAGCGTGAATAGTCATCAACAATTACTAAGATGTAGCGTTTTCCGTTGATCGTTTGCACGCGCATCGGGCCACACAAATCCATGTGAAGAAGATGAAGCACATCTTTGAGAGCGTGTTCCACCTTTGAATAAAAATGAGCACGAGTGCTTTTGCCTTGTTCACAAGCTGAGCAAAGGTGATCTTTAGAATACCAAAATCGTGGGAGTCCTTCAACTAGTTTGTGTCGAGCAAGGTTGGTGATGGTTTGAAAGTTTAGATGTGAGAGACGGCGGTGCCATAGCCAGGATTTTGTTGATGTTGCCTTTGAAAGTAAGCAGATGGGAGAAGAAGCAACCATGTCTTGCATAGAGATAGTGTAAAGACTAGAATTACGCGAGCCAGACATAAGGTCGTTTCCTTGTAGATCACGAATGAAACAAGTTTTCTCCCCGAAAGCAACCTCCAAATCTCCATCACAAACTGACCTCTTGAAAGCAGATTGTGACCGCGGCCTTCCACATAGTAAACCCTGCTGATTTCGATGTTCCCATTGATATAGTCTCAAGTAGCCCATGATAGCCGCTAAGTGATCATTCCCGAACGGCGATGCCAATGAACTTTGCAATAAAGTTTGATAACATTTAAGGTTGCCTGTCATGTGTCGGGAACATCCGCTATCAACAATCCAGAGAATGATCTAGTATCACCTGCATTACACACAGGCGACACAGATGGAATAGAAGTAGATGTGGAACCCGAAATGTTAGAGGGTTCGGGCGTTATAGTAGATATATACACATCAATAGCTTTAGGTATCCATTTAAATCCTAGTGTGTTATATATCCATTTCTGCCATCTCCAACTAGTATTTGCTTTAGTCTTAGTGAATGCACTAGGTGGTACTACATTCCTAGGAGGTGAAACTGGAGCTACAGGGACAAAGACAAGCGTTTCTTAGAATCTAAAGAGGCGGTCTACCAAGCACAGACTTAGAAAGATTAGTGGGCCTAGAGGTATTCGGTTCTTAGGATTCCTTAAACGAGAGATGATAGCTTTAGCAACACATTTATCATGACAATCGGAATTCATACTTTTACGACAAATAACACAAGGTGCATCGGACTGAATATCAAAAGTGCTTAAAGGTTTAGCATTCGTTACATCACTATTTCTATTACATTTGCTAGACGCAATATCTATAGTGGAAGCAACGTGAGTCTTATTCATAGTCCTAGGGTGTTCTTCTACTTTAGCATTCTTTATTGATCTTTTCTTAGGTCGCAACTTGACTTAAATAACCAGAAAGAGTGCTTTATTGTTAACATTTAGCGTGTTTCTTGAGGATTTTTGCTGTCGATTCAGGATATGATAAAACACACTTAAAAAGAAGCCAAATCGAGGCGAAATCCGGTGAGGATTAAGAGAGCTAAAGGCTGGCGGGAAGGTCCTAAATTATTCATTTGTGAAGATTTGATCAAAAGTTTGAAAATGTCGAAGCATCCTGAACTTTCAACAAATAGTGGAAAAGATCCCTCTTTCCAAAGTTGCAAAATCAACCCTTTGATTGTTGAGAATGACAAGTCTTGCAACGGAAGATAGTTTTAGATTTCAGATTTGGTCACTGGTTTTGAAATTAACATATTTGTATAAAGTTACACCTTGGATCAAACATATCCTAAATCAAGACCAAAACTTCATGACCCAAGATATCAAAAGCAACCCATATCGCGTATAACTCTCGGGTTTAATCCTATTACCGGTTTTATTCAACTGGTTTACCCATTGGTCCACTGGTCAAAATTCACTTTAACTAGGTCAACACAAAGCGAATAACAATAAAAATCGAAATCAGCCAACATCCCCCGAGCCAGTTCACAAAACCACTAGATTACCTTGGCATCAATTGGTATAGGAAAACACTTAATTAAGGGTACAATTGTCTATTCACGACACATTATGACACCACAACCGACACCACGGATGCAGTGGCAATCCTTGTGTCATTCCCTTTCATGATTGGTGGATTGAACCGGCGCTATGATCAAGGGATGATATTGATAAGGAATATACTAGAAGCATTATCCAAAGTGAATTTGAAGAGAAAACACAAAGTGCTCATTTCGGATCATTTCAAGGCTTTCGAAACTGAGCTATAAATACCCCTCAAATTTCCTTTGTTGTATTTAGAGTAGTGTAAGTAGTTTTCGGTAGTGAGAATGTTAATTTGTTAATGTTTTCTCACGTATTTTAATTTCATCTTGTGATACGACTTCATTAATAAAATAAATTTTTAGTTTAAATCTCATTTTACTCTTCAAATCTTGTTTTATTGTTTCGGTAGCTCAAAATTATTTTTAGCTTAATTGGTTTTAAATTGTTACTCATTATCATCAGTTCAATTGTCTTGTTAAACAAAAATACTTAAAAATATATATATATATATATATATATATATATATATATATATATATATATATATATTTATATCCATCGTCTTAAGTTGATTCAGTTTATGTTTTTGTTAGTTTAATCTCTTACAAGCTCATTAGTAGCTAATTAAGTACTCTTCTAACCGGTCCCTACTCTCCTTTATACTAAAATCATATCACTGTCAACATTAGTTAACTGCAGTTGTACACATTTTTGGTTCTGGTTTGCTGGTTTGATCAATGATATGGGTTGATTATGTTGAAATGGGTTGAGATCAGGTTAAGATAGTGGTTATTTTTATGATAAGCAAGCCATAGTGGTACGGGCGTTTGTGATACTTATTTGTAATTTCCGGTTTCAATTGCTTGTACTGTTTGATTAGTCTAATCTGTTAGTAGTAGCTTGTTTGTGTTAAATTAGCTTATTTGAATCTAGTATTAGCTTAATTTAGTCATCTATTTTGTCTACTCTCTAATCTGCATATTTTACTATTTATTCTGCATAATCATAGTCATAATTTGCATAGTTAAGTAGTGTTTGAATTTGATAGTATTGATAGTAGAGATTACTTCATTTAGTTGTACTCAGTCTTATTAGATTCAGGATTAGTGATAGATTAGATTGCTCAAGTAGATAACTGTTTTAAATTTGCACTTTAGTATCATAAGGGGTGTTTGGATTTTATGGCAAATCTGAGTTAGATACTTGTTCAGTAGTTAAGGTCAGTTGATTAAAACTTACTTAGGTATTTGAGACTCATTTCAGTCATCATTTTGCATCTTCACACACTCAAAGTCAAATTTACATTAAAATTGATCTAATATGCATATAAGGAAGTGCAAGTCTGTTAGATGTTGCATTTAAGGTTTAGAATCATTTCAGCCAGCTTGTTTTGGTCTTATTACATCAATATTCATCATAATCAGTTCATAAATTAGAATCAAATCTCATTTTAGTCAAATTATCATTTCTGTGTAAAAGTCAAAAAAGTTGAAAAACTCAGTTTTTACAAAAGTTTGTGGAATTTTCATTGATTCACTATTGGTTCAAATTAAGTGAGATTTTGTTCTTTTTCAACTTCAGCTGGTCTAGTTTCTTAATCTGAATTTTGTGAAATTTTTAGAAATAGTTATAAGCACTTGATAAGCTCTTAACTGAAACTTTTTGCCTGTTGCTTATCGGCATGAGTTGTGAAGCAGTTTTAATGCAATTCTTGCACAGGGGTCATATTAGATAGTTAAAACTTTAATTTGGTCTAGTTGATCTCACGGTTGGTGTGGTCTTGAGTACCTTAGTTCGGTTTGAGTTTGGCTTATTGGATAGCAGGTTGCATTAGCTTAAATAAGTAAGGTAGAAACATTTTCATTATAAAAGCAAACTAGTCAAATCATTGAGATCAGTACATTAGAGGTTTAGAGTAGCTGGAATTAGTTGCTTTTAAGTACTTTTTAGTATAAGTTCCAACTACATGCTTGAGTTTGGTATCTTTTACTATTCATTTGCTTATTTTCAAGTGCTTATTCATATTGTGTTGCATTACAGTTTCATTTTCTTGCACACTAGCATAGGTTTTTATATTTTTCCTAGATTTAGAGTAATATTTTAGAATTTTCCTGAATTTTTCATAATTTTCTTACCTTGTTTGCTATTTTTCTTATTTAAAATCAGTTTTTAAGGTTTTTTAAGTACTTTTTAATACAATTAAATCAGAAAAGGTTCCAAAAAATAATTTTTCAATTTTCAAATTAAGAAAATTATAAAAAGCAAAAAAATAATTTTTCCAGATTTTTCCTAGTTTAATTTCTAATTTTTAGCATTTAAATTAGTTTTAAATAGTTTTTAATTTATAGAAATTCAAAAATAAGAAAAATACAATTCAGGTTTGAAAAGTCTTTTTGATTTATTTTAAATTTCTAAAAATAGTTTCATAATTTTCACTTTTTGTTTTCATAATTTTAATTATTTTAGATTTGTTTTAAAAGTTAAAAAGTGGTTTTTAATTCAAATAAATTCCAGAAAAACCATAGAAAGTAGTTTTAGAAGTTAAGTTTCTAATTGCATTTTTAGTTTAAAATATTTTTTAGATCATTTTTAGGACTTAGAATAGGCGTGGTTGCATTTTATTTTGGTTTCATTTATTACGTTTGGTTTTATTAAGCATTATTTAGGATTTCAGTAGTGTAATTTCCATTTTATGCTTCCCTTGCCACAGTAGTTTTGAAAACTTCAAATTATCCTTTTTCCATTCAAATCCGATAATCGCGGCGATGAGTTGGAAATTCCATTGACCGTTGAGGAACGATCTCGGTGCTCAAACCTAACACGTTTGAGTTACCCACATACTATACACTTCTCTATTATTGGTTTCCCCGACGAATCAGTCTTATTCATAGTCCTAGGGTGTTCTTCTACTTTAGCATTCTTTATTGATTTTTTCTTAGGTCGCAACTTCCTATTCTTCGATGTAGTGCTCTTAGGGTACGTGAAGTCGGACGTTTGGAAAAACGCAACTATTCTGTTTGTTAGAATGAAGAAAGTTAGCAACTTGTGATTTGGCAGTAGTGATTCTAGGTTCACGATTACTAAGTGTTACTTTGCTATTCTCTTAATCACGGTAGCGGAAGTTGTTCATACTTTCCTAACATTTCTCTTAACTTGAAGATAGTGTGATGATCAGATCTTTATTTTTAGAGCGAATGTTTCCAGCAAAATGCATAACTTCTTTAGTGTGTGCAAGATAATGATCAAGTTCATTTGATGCTTCATCACGAGTCTTTTTGAGTAAATCAAATATGACACCATATTCCTTTTAACTTTTACAAGTTCTTGTTCATATTTTGAGATTTGACACTTAAAAGACACGTTTTGATCATCCATTTGCTCAATTTTAGGATCGGGAAGATTTTGCCGCATGGCGATTTTGTGTTGAATAGCAAGTTGTTGATCGTGAATATCTTTTTGACACCAATTAAGACGACGTATTGCATTTGAAAGTTCGTTTGACAATCGTTTGTTTTCAACTTTTAAGGACTCGATCTGGCACATTATCGGTGTTCTCAACATTTACCACAGAATGAGCGTTTATCGAAGATATAATCAAATGCATATGACAAAGAATTCAATAGCACAACATTATGGACATCGGCACAGATGACATCTTCCAAGAGTCGATCAACATCTTTTCTCAACATTTCTTTTTTACGTTTAGTATTAGAAATTGATGTTTGTTTTCGAAAATGACCTTCATCAATCAAGTTCCTTATGAAAGTCCCTTTCCAAACAATGCACAACTTTTCAAATTTTTAACATTTGGTAAGAGATTTTTCTGAAAAATGTCTCTTTGTTCTCGCTAGAAGCGATTGAGTGTTGAACTTTGATTTAAAATGATATTCTATCTCATGTTGTAAAGTTTTGAGGTCAGCCATGAAAAGGTCAAAATATCGAAGAATTTTGCGATTTTCAGTTTTTGAGTTTACTTCACTGATGGAAGGTAAAGGACCATAAGTTTGTGCATAATCGGGTTTGGGATTATCATTAGAAGACTCGAGGCGTTTTTATGATAATCCTTGGTGTGTTAGAAGAGTTGGTGTGGCCAGTGACCGCTTTTGAATAGTTAAAAGGTTTGTTGTAAACAAAATTTTCTAATTTTGATCGACTCTCGTCTTCTGCATCTAATTCCTCTTGGCGATGATATTCAACAACACTCATAACAGAATTATCAATTTTATATTCTTGCTGGAAACTTCGGGATTTGGTTTGAATGCTTTGGTTGAAAGCTTAGGTTTGTAATCAGGAAGATTCGGTCCATATCCATTTGGATTGGGTTTTAAAGTAAACTTTTCAATGGATGTGACCGACTCGCCATGTTTGTAAACAGTTTTAAACTCTTTAAGTTTGTTTTGCAAGCCGATGATTTCTTCAGATGATCATCTATTCGTTTCGTTGAATGCTTTTTGTATGAGAGAAGCTTTTTTGACAAGTTAACAACTTCACCTTAGCTTTTTGATTTTCCAAGGTGAGAGGGTTAATTTGATTTTTATGTTCATGTTTGGTTGTTCTATTTCGGACAACAAAGCATTCTTCGAAGCGGCTAGATCATGCATCTGTCTCTCTAAATATTTTTCGTTTTGATGAGATTTGGCAAAGGCTTCTTCAAAACCGTTTTCACGTTTTTCTTGAGTTTTGAAAAAGTTGAGTTGTTTTTGTAAACATTCAAAATCCTTGGTTAACAGTGCATTTTGCTTTTCAAGTCGATTAATGGCATGACATTTTCCACTATGGTCGATGGTCTTGTATTAAGCGAGCAAAATGCGGATGAGGCAAAAGTTAGGCGTGTTAACGTGAGTCACAACTTGATCATTACTGAGATCCTCAAGTATAACCACGGAGTCAATTTGATTATCAAGGGAAACCGTTTGGTCATCTTGATCGATCCAAATATAACTACGGTCTAGTTGAAAATCGTCGAATGAGATGTGGGCGACTCATTTTGAACATTCCGAGCCTTGCGGATTCAGATGTTGGCGGAGATGAGATCGAGAGATAAATATGGTTTGTTCGAATTTTGAGACAAGCCATCGGTGTCATGGCCTGTCACTCATGTGTAACTCATGCATATTAGCCATCAACATAACATTTGCATTGGCCTGCAAGTCCTCCATATCATCATTTGAGCGCATTTGCCATAAAGCTCGTTCTTTTGTCCGTGAGAGTTCCACCAGCTTCATTCTTAAGAGCCAAAAGAAGAGCCTCTTTGTGATAAGCACTGCCCCGAGTCCTAGGCTTTGGGCATGCATTAGCCAAGTGTCCCTTCTCATTGCAATTGTAGCATCGAAGACCATTCAACCCATTATGAGCATTTCCTTGTTCCACCACTGAGCTCTATTGTTATTCTACCCACAACATTAAACCCTTGACCACCGCCATCGGCGACCATAACCACGATTCGAACTTCAACTCGTCCATTGTTCACAACAGCTTGATTCCTTGTATTAGATGAGGAGCGAATACGGTTGTTGGATTTGTTGGTATAACGGCTAAAGGCATTAGCAATCATAACAAATCCTTGTTGCAATGCTTGACGGATCGATTCCTCATTAGCTTCGCTAACAAGTGCTTGAGCATTGTTGTTGTTGTATGGAACCAATTGAGTTTGTTGAGATTGAGGCTGTGAAGGATCATATGGTGTGATTGTAGCGATTGGTTGAGGAGAATAACTGTTTTGAGCATATAAGGCAAGTTGTTGATTTTCGGATGTGTCGGTGGAGCAATTTGAGCGCGGAGAATCCTTTCCCTATCAACTTCCTTTTCATGAGGCTTCAAGTAATCGTACAACAATCCATATGTAGAATGATGCAAATTCTTCGCGGACAGGAGAAAAATGACATACTTCTCCATTAGGGACCAAGACTACTTAAGAACTTAGTATTCACTGCAATTCTTGGCATGATGATGTTGTGTTTATCCAAATCATTGATGATGTCGGAAAAACGATGATGATAAGACTCTAGTGTCTCTCCGGGTTCAATCATGAAGTGTTCATAAGCCAAGTAAATTTTGGATTCCAAATCCTCGATTGATGCAGATCCTTCCATAAGAAGATAATATGATCCCACATTTCCTTTGCAGTCTTTTGAGCATCAACAATTGGGTTAGGTAATCCTAAGAGGATATATTGCATTGCAAGTTCATCACTTTCATAGTGTAGAAGTTCCTCTGCATTCAGGTCGGCAACGGTAGCAATGTTGGATTGTTCATCTCTTGGTGGATTAGCATTTGGATCAGCAGGTACGATACTGATAGCATCGAAATGGACCTTCAAAGATAACCTTCTTTAAGAACTTTCCATGTGGCTTCTTCAGATCACAAAATCTAAAGAACCTTATCACCGGTTGTTAACAAAAAGTTACTAAAGTTTAAAAAGTGAGTTCACCCCTAAGTTACTATTGTTTTTAAAGTTTACAAAGGGTTACTTAAGTAAGTGGGTTTCTCATTTGGGTTACTCAAAGATTAAAAATGTTACATAAATATTCTTTGCGAGGGTGTTGAACAACGATTTGATTCTGCAGGTTCCCTTATCCCGTTAGCACCATAGTTTAAAAATGTTACATAAGTTACTATAGTTTACGGGTTTTATGAAATAGTTCTTGAACCTTAGAAAAAGTTACTATCGTTTTTTTTTTTTTTTCTAATTTTTTTTAATTTTTTTAATTTTACTTTTCTCCTTATATCTTTTGTATATTTTAGGTATATTTCTATCCGTTTTTTATACGTTTATGAATGTTTTCTCTCTTGTCATTACTTTCTTTACATTTTTTTCAGCGTTTATGTCGTTTTTTCTCTCTCTTATTAGATACGTTTTTCTCGATTTGAAATGCGTTTTTGCTTATTTTTTGTACGTTTTCATCTATTTTTTAAGTTTGCCTTCATGTGACATAGTTTTACATAATTTTTATTACATTTGTTGAAAGCATTTATATGCTTGTTATGCGTTTCTTATGTCTTTTTACGTTTTCATACTAGTTTTATGTTTTTCTACACCTTTGTATGTTTTATACGTTTGTATGTTTTATACTTGTTATGTTTTATCGTATGTAAAAAAATGTGTATAAAAAGCGTGTATAAAAAGTGTATAAAATTGTGTGAAAGCGTGTAAAAACAAAACAAAATGGTATGAAAGCGAAAAATAGAAAAAACATGCAACGTAATAGCTGAAGGTATAAAGCGGACAAAAACATATAAAGCGGAAAAAAGGGACAAAAGCGTAAGAAAATGGACAAAAGCATTATGAAAAGCGGAAAAAGCGTTAGAAAAGCGGAAAAAGCGTAAAAAAGCGGATGAAAGTGTAGAAAATGGCATTATAAAAGCGAGCAGCATTATGAAAGCAGCAGTAAGGGTCCAAAAGCGTAAGAAAAGCGGACAAAAATGTATGAAAACCAAATTTTGAGTTAAGTATAGCGCTTCGTTAGGATAAAGGACTAACACTTTGCAAATGTTTGCAAATGGCGTTAACTAGCGGAAACTAACGGCAGTTGATGCGAGGGACCATTTTGAAATTAACGATAAAAAAAACCTATAGTAGAAGGTTAAAACATACAGAGTAACTTATATAACCGGTGACCAAACTTAAGTAACCTCTTTGTAACCAAAAAAACAATAGTAACTTAGGTGAACTTTTTCGCAAACTTTAGTAACATGTTTGTCTAATAACCCCCTTATCACCCATTGATCGTAGTTTCCTGGAGTGAGCATTGGAGGTCTATCTAGTGATCCAGCCTCATGAATTGATTGTTGGCTACTTAAAGCTTCACACATCTTTGCAAACCAAGTGGGTTCCTTCATAGTGTTCCTTGATGGATGTTGATTGAATTCGTTTGTGTAGGGTTGAACTTGAAGACTTGGTGGTGGTTGAACCATTTGAGGTTGTGGAATTGCAGAAAGTTGTGGAGTATGTTGTTGATTAAATTGTTGTTGATAAATTGCTTGTTGTTGATTCCATTGTTGATGTTGTGGAGTTAGTTGTTGTTGGCGTTGAGAATAAGTGTAAGGGAAATAATTAGAGTATGGTGGTTGTGACATTTTGAAAACTTGTGTTGGTAAAATGGATCTTTGTAGTCGAATGAACCTTTGTTGATGAAGTGTCCTTGGCGTTAGAAATCACAAGAAACCAAGTAGAACTTATGCGTAAAACACCAAAGTTACGCGTAACAATCAAGAGTTACGCGTAGATTTAGCTTACGCGTAAGTAGGGTAAAGGCACTAAGTTATCGTGAACACAAAGTTAGGCGTAAAAACTTATGCATTAGGATTACCTTATGCGTAAGACTAGGCTTAGGCGTAAGATGATTCTAAGCGTGGGATTTCTACCGTAAGCTTCTTATGCGTAAGTTTGAGACATCCCAATGATCTTTACACTATCACAGTGCAAAAGATATCCAAAGTCGGCGTATTTTTAGGCTTCTCCAAGCAAGAAAAACGGGTAAACCTGGCGAAGATCAAACCACGGATAAAGTTAGCGTAAGATTAGGGTTTCAACTGCAGCGTAGCTTACTCGTAAAATGATTTTGCCAAATTTGTTTCTAAACTAGATTTTTGTTATGGAATAGCTTCAATATCACCAAAATAACACAAAAGTGTGAAACTTGATGAATCAAAATGGCTAAGCAGGTTACGGCGTGAAGCGTGACCCACGAAAAAACAAGCTTAAAAACTTAGATCCACAGCGTAAAGATTGAAACTTTTTGCCAAAACAGAGTATTTTAACACCTTAAAACATTGAAAGTACAAGAATCTTGGATTAAAAAGTGTAAAAATGAGTTTTAAGCGATCCAAAGTGTTAACCACTTTTAAGCGTAGGCCGAAAACAAAAACTTCAAAAAGCGAGTGTTAACCCAACTATTTGGCGATTGATACCACTGATAGGTCACTAGATTTACAATACAAGCTTAATAGAAGATAGAAGGCGATTGAACAATAAACCAAACACACACACGTTAAGACTATGACCGGTTATGCGTAAGTATGTGAAAGAAAGATAAATTGAACAACCAACCTTCAAATGAAGGTTTACAAGAGTATTTATAGGAGAGAAGCTAGGGCAACACTCCTAGTCCCTTCCTTTTTCCTATGGGCTTGGGCCTAAGCTCATGGGCCTTCTACATAAGCTTAAGGCTAATAACAAACATAAAGGCCATAATTAAGCTACCTATTACATATGAGTAACTAACACTTGAATAAAGGTTTAGGAGTGATTCCAACACTACCAATGGTCGTAGATTTGAACTGGTGTAGTAATGATGGTTATAGTTTGAACAAGTCGTATGGTTGAAGTATGAAATGAATTTTGAACAAGTCGTATGTTTATTAACTCTTCTTTTGCTGAATGTTTTAACATCTGCCTTCTTATATATTTTTTCTTTTCTAAATATCATAGACTGATGGTGTAACCTGGGAAAGTTGTACATCTAGATCACATGTGATTTGTTTATGAATCACATGTGATTCACAGAATGTAACTTTACAAGTATCATTTTTATTCAGTGTAATACCAAATCTGCTTGAACATCAAACAATTATTTAATGTAGTACCAAATCTGCTAGAACATGAAACAAAAAGGTATTCAATTAACAATAATTGAATTAAGATCCGCATAACACTTTTCCAAAAGTTCAACAAAAATATAAAAAATTCAAATCTAAAAAAAATATGAGATTCAAGAAGCGCTTGTTGCTTGTGCAGCAGCAACAATTCTCGCTAGTTTTACAATATATTTTGGATTTGACGAACATGTTGTCTTTGTGTTCTTGTTAGTCTTCTCTTCAGAGTTTCCACATTTCTTACTCAGCTTACTCTAGCTTGAAGTCTATTTCTCTTCCACTTTTTCTAAATGCTCCATTCATACCACCTTTGTTTCGAGCCCCTTGCAGATTGTTGAGTAGATGTTCCCTAGGTTTCAGTATGACTATATAAAATTGGTCTCGGTGTGCTCATAGAATCTGTTACAGAATCACATACGATTTTGTGTTCATAATCATCTTTTATAACAAACAAAGCAAATGTCAGTAAAATAAAGCTAATTATTGGTGATTTTCTTTTTTTACAAGCAAACATAACAAAAGTAGATCACATGAGATTCATATTACAAAATATAAAAAGATGAATAACATGTGATTCATTTTACAAAATATTAAAAAACAAAAACCAAAATCACATGTGATTTACATGGAACAACAACTAGATTATCTTCTTCATCTGTGACAACATCAGCTTCAACTTCATCAACTAGATTACTTCTTGCCTATACTTTTGCCTCTCCATTGCTGTTATATTTTAGATGAAAATTTTCCCCTCAAAAGTAATAAGTCCTTTCAACATTAGGTTCCTAATATACCAATCCTCCAGGCTATTGGCATAGTACATTTATTTAGTTATTATTTTGGGCCTTTAATATGGGTAGCCCATCTCATTTGTAACTTTTGGTATATGTGTTTTGTATATATACCGATTAATGAATGAAAAGTGGATTAAACCTAATTCTAATATGATATCAGAGCCTCATTGAAATCCTCCACCTATTTACGCTTCTCCTTTCTTTCCTGCCTACTGCTACAGTTTTCTTTTCATTTAGTTATTGCTTTGTTTCCTTTAATTTTGCTTATACGGTTCTGGGCGCTCTTCCGTCACAAGCAACCATGCTTCCTCAGGATTTTCAGATAATGACTTTACAGGATCCCGCTTGGAACATGCATACTGGTGCATCCTCTCACTTGGTCGACAACACAGGTATCCTTACTTCTGTTAGTAATTCTTGCATTTATCCGTTTGTGTATGTTGGAAACGGTGCATCTATCCCGGTCACATATACTGGACATAGCTTATTGTACACTTCCTCTCAACCATTACAACTTAGTCACATACTTGTCACTCCGCACATAATTAAAAATTTAATATATGTTAAATAAATTTATGCGTGATAATGATGTTTCCATTGAGTTGGCGCTTATGGTTTTCTATGAAGGATTACCAGGCGGGCAAACTTCTTCTCATTGTGATACACGGGCGATCTTTACCCAATTACACAACAGTCATCCACACATCCTCCTTTTTCTTTGCTTTCGTTCAGTCATACTACGTGGCACGAGCGCCTCGAACACCTGGTGAGGATGTGCTTCGTCGTTTAGAGTCTAGTAATTTCATTTCATGTAATAAATCAAAGTTGTCTGCTTTGTGTCATGTTTGTCAATTAGGCAAACAAATAAAGCTTTCCCTTTATACTTCGGAGTCGAAGGTTGCATCTATTTTTTATATTGTCCAATCGGATATATGGACATCCCCTATTTCGAGTGAGGGTGGTATTAAATATTATGCTATTTTTTTGGATCATTTCTCACATTTTGTTTTGGTTTATCCGTTGCATAAAAAGTCTGACTTGTATGATAATTTTATTATTTTTCGTGCTTATGTAAACAAAAAATTCGGTGTTGATATAAAGGCATTACAGTGTGATCATGGTGGTGAATATGACAACACCTGCTTTCATAATTTATTTCGCAAAACCGGCATTCAATTTCAGTTCTCTTGCCTGCACACATCCCAACAAAATGGCAAGTCTGAATGCATGTTACACACCATAAACAACCTCATCCGCTTTTTGCTCTTTTAAGCTAGCATACCTCTCTCCTATTGGGTGGAAGCACTTAACATGACTGCTTATATTTTAAACATTCTTCCATCCATTTCCATTCAAAATGAGGTCCATTTACTAAACTATATAACAAAACCCGATCCTATGACAATTTTGCGTGTCTTTGGTGCCTATGCTATCCATATATAACCGTTGCACATAAACTTGAACCACGATCCACTGCTTGTGTGTTTCTTGGCTACCCCACTAACCATCGTGGCTATAGGTGTCTTGACCTATCCTCAAACAAAATAATCCTTTCACGACATGTTCGTTTTGATGAAGATGTATTTCCCTTTGCATCATTACACCAATACACATCTCCACACTATGATTTTTTGAATACACCAAGCACTATACCCTTACCCATTCGTCCCTTCACTGTTATGGGCAATGACGCACCAATACCTAATCCACAAACTCCTGACCCAATAGCCACGGCTCTTCATGAGCCTGTTATCTAGCCCACTCCCTTTCAACCTAAATCGCGACCACTGCGTAACCGCACCTAATAAGCCTCCACTGCACAACAACACCCAATCTGTTTGATCCTCCTCACCAATGCTCACGACCCCAAACACACCTACTACGCCTCCCACTATACAACATACCGCAACCCCATCACACCAACACTCACCCTATGGTCACACGTGCTAAAGCCGGAATTTCTAAACCTCTTGAGCGTATGAATTGTCATGTCACTATTGTGTCTCCACTTCCACGTTCACATGTTCATGCTCTTCGTGATCCTCAGTGGAAACAAGCTATGTTAGATGAATATAATGCTTTAATGACTAACAGGACGTGGGTACTTGTGCCCCGGCCAGCTAATGTGAATGTTGTTCGTTCTATGTGGATTTTCAGGCATAAGTTTCATGCATATGGTTCTTTAAGTAGGTATAGGTGTGACTTGTTGCAAATGGTCGCAGTCAGCAGCAGGGGATTGATTGTGATTAGACTTTTAGTCTAGTGGTCAAACCAGCTACCATTCGCACTATACTCAGTCTGGCAGTCTCTCATGGTTGGCCTATTCATCAGCTTGACGTGAAGAATGCTTTTCTTCATGGTCATCTATCAGAGACAGTTTATATGCATCAGCCGCCTGGGTTTGTAAATCCTGCACACCTAGATTATGTTTGTCATTTGCAGCGTTCATTGTATTTGGCTTAAACAGGCCCCCAGAGCTTGATTTCAGCGTTTTACAGGATTTGTTACTCGCATTGGTTTTCAGCATCGCAAAACTGATGCGTGTCTTTTTATGTTTCATAGTGGATCTGACACGGCCTACTTGTTACTATATGTGGATGATATCATATTGACGGCTTCTTCTATTGCATTTTTACAGCGTGTTATTACTGCTCTCCATGGTGAGTTTGCGATGACGGATCTTGGTTCTCTTAATTATTTTCTTGGTGTTTCTGCTACTCGCACAACATCTGGTATGTTTTTATCGCAGTCCAAGTTTGTTGAAGAAATTCTTGAGAGGGATCATATGAAGACATGCAATCCGTGTCACACTCCTGTTGATACAGTGTCCAAGCTTGGACATGATGGTACGCCCTTTGATGATCCTACCTTATATCGAGACTTAGCGGTGCCCCCGGTAACTTACTTTTCTGCGCTCGGATATTTCCTATGCGGTTCAACAGGTCTGTCTGTATATGCATGACCCTAGTGATACACATTTTCATGCTTTGAAGTGTATATTACGCTATGTTCGTGGTACTCTTAATCATGGTCTTCAGCTGCATGTTTCTTCTACTGCTCAGCTTGTTGCTTACACGGATGCGGATTGGGCGGGTTGTCCGGCTACTCGTCGGTCTACCTCTGGTTATTGTATTTTTCTTGGTGATAATTTGCTCTTGTGGTCTGCTAAACGACATGTAACGTTATCTCGATCCAGTGCTGAAGCCGAGTATCGTGGTGTTGCTAATGTGGTGGCTGAGACAGCCTGGATTCGCAATCTACTACGCGAGCTTCTTCACCTTTTGTCTACAGCTACTATTGTCTATTGTGATAATGTCAGTCTTTGTATATTTATCGACGAATCCTGTACAACATCAACGTACGAAACACATTGAGATTGACATTCATTTCGTCCGTGATTATGTTGCTTCCGGTCAAGTTCGTGTACTTCATGTTCCGTCCAGGTTCCAGTATGCAGATATCTTTACCAAGGGTCTTCCCAGTGCTTTGTTTCTTGAGTTTCGCTCCAGCTTGAACGTTCGAGCCTCCCGTTCCAACTGCGGGGGAGTATTGGCATAGTACATTTATTTAGTTATTATTTTGGGCCTCTAATATGGGTAGCCCATCCCATTTG
Organism: Chrysanthemum makinoi; assembly: GCA_910596185.1. Classification (NCBI taxonomy): domain Eukaryota; kingdom Viridiplantae; phylum Streptophyta; class Magnoliopsida; order Asterales; family Asteraceae; genus Chrysanthemum; species Chrysanthemum makinoi. Next base: position 86,013,777 of record OU343216.1, read on the forward strand.
TAACTTTCGATATATGTGTTTTGTATATATACCGATTAATGAATGAAAAGTGGATTAAGGGGATTAAACCTAATTCTAATATAGGCGTCGTCTCGGTATGTTCTTATAAATTTGGTCTCGGTGTAGAACCTGTTACATGTAATTTTGCTTCAGAATCACATGTGATTATCATAGACGCATTTCATCAAACACATTGTGTGCATTTGGATCAACAAGACCTTCATCCATAACCTCGATTTCAGAATCCACCACACGATTTTCAGCATCCATAACTTGAACATCAATTAAATTTGTTTCGTTTAACTGATTATCATCAATTTTTTACCAAATCATTTTTTATTTATGGTTAAATCGATCTAAAAATTTATCAAAATCAACGTTTTTTTATCAATTAACAATTTGTGATGTTGAAACCGGAGTGAATTAGGAGTGTTTTTTATGATGATTTATGGTGGAATCGGGAGTTTGTGTGTGTGTGTTTTGGGAAAAAATGAAGATGTGTTGTTATTTTTGGCTTATATAGTGGGACGATTTTGCCCTTAATATGTGAATCAGTGATTTGATCACAACAATTAGATGAATTTGGAATGGAGGGTTGAGATGTGTTCAATGGGTCTAAGAGAATAGTAAATCTAGAAGGATCTCAACTCTACGACCATGTTTATATTATTAAATGAGTTTGTCTAACCAGTGTCCTCAGAGCATTGGTTAAGAATATTATTTAAGGAAATTTTATGCTTATTAATTGAAAATCACAATTAATTAAGATAAATTATAAGTTTAATAAACGCGTTTTAAGTGCTATTATTAATTTAAATAAAAAATTCGGAATGAATAATGAACCATAGCTAATGGAAGATGATTTGCACACTCTCAAATATGATTGGGACACTCAAAATATGAGTGTTTAGACATTTATACCCTTATATTATTTTTAGTTATGTTTATCCTGTAAAGGTATAATTGTCCAAACACTTATATTTTGAATGTCTCAATCAATATTGAGAGTGTACAAATCACCTCTCATAACTAATGCCCTGAGGGCACTTAGACAATCCCTTATTAAATAAAGGCTTAGACTGTTAATTAGTTCAAGCAATGCATTAAGTATATACTGTGATTTATGTACTAATAGTGATTAAGGGAAAATTGCATTATCATAAAACAAATAAATTTAAAAGCGTGTTTGGGGTTGCATTTTGCTTGTGACTTATAGGCACTATAAAATAAGCACATCTCCATGTGCTTATTTATAAGTGCTTTTTCTTATCAGAATAAACAAATAACATACACACTCACATTTATACATATCATAGTTGCGTACACTCACGCTTACACATATACTTGCTAAAAGTCTTATCGAAAACACTCTTCTTACCCTCGGATGATAGCGTAACTGTCTTACACTTTATATCTCATGAAAAATGATTTTTATACTCAAATTTTTTTTTACACACTTTAATGTACAAACAATTGATACAAAATATCAATATTATACACATATTTAATGCATAAATAAGTGTCCTAATTAATCATCAAATCTGTGAATCAGTTCTCATATCTCACACCTAGCTCTCACGAGATTTTATATGTATATTGTTATTGTAAATAACGATACGAGATTAGCCAATAAGGTACACAATCCCGAAACACATAGTTATAATCTTTTTAAAAATATGCAATACACCAATAAAACAATTCAATACTTCATTTAAATTCCAAACAAGAAGATTTTAATGCATCCACATGATGAAAATAGTAATAATTAAATGATAGATGAATCATGAACCCAAAACCCAATTGACCGTCCATATAATCACACCCCAACTAACTAAACACGTATCATATTATTATTCTAACCCAATAATTAAAAAGATAACATTAAATTATCTAGTTAACCAACCAATATTAGATTCATCCAATTTAATAAATAAAAAGAAAGCAACATCACCCAATTACATTTCATTCACACACTCACTAACTCACACACACACATGCTTGCTTTATTTGTCTCTATTTATACACAAAAACGGTTGGATATAAAAACACATGATGAACAACAACAACAACAACACCGAACCCTTTGAGTTTTTTTAAGGTAATTTGTTAAAAAGATTATGTTTCCTTGATGGGTTTTCTAAATCTTGATGATATGTTTATGGGTTTTGATTCTTTTTTTATAAAACTGTTAAAGATTGGATTTTGTTTGGAAATTAATAATGGGGTTTTTGTTTGGTTTGGATCTGGTTTGTTGGTTTTGTTTGCATGATTGTTCTGTGAGATTAAGGGGGTGTTTGGGACTGTGTAATAAGGGTTGCTTATATAACAAGCTTATTATATTATGCGCTTTTTGATAAGCAGTTTTGACAAGCTTATTATTATATTGTATTATTATATAATAAGCAGTTTTGAGTGTTTGGATATGGGGTTTTAGTTTGTTTTTAATGTTTTTAAGAAGGTGTTTTATGTCACCTTCTTGTGTCATGGTTATGTTTCTTGCATTGTGTTTTGATACGTTTATAAGCTTGATGATAATCACTTTTGTGGAAAAAAGTATATTCTGTATAAATAAGTAATCCGGAAGAGTTTATGAAAATAAGCTTGTATTGTTTCGATAAAACAGTAATTAGTTTGGAGTGTCATGTTGTTGTTGTTAATGTAAAAATAAGCTGTCATGGGTAAACAGTTTGAGGTTGCTTATTCTAAACTTCGTAATAAGAATTCCCAAGCAACCGTAAGTTTAGCCGTTCTTCCAACATATTTAGTTATTATGAATTTTTTTTTTTTGGGATGGGTTCAAGAAGCTATATAAAACACCTCACAAATAAAATATTTTATT